>JAPFRF010000001.1:113444751-113927251 GCA_029282475.1 Phrynocephalus forsythii
GGGATCCCCCCCGCAGATAGCAAATTCGCAGATAAAAGCAAATTCTCTTATCCAAGGATAATGGTGGTGATGGGTGATGGGGTAGTGGGGTGAAAGCTTTCACTCCTGACACCCCCCAAATGCTGGGTAGTGCAGTGGTGGTGGTACCGCAAGTTTTCTTTTTTCTTTCTCCTCATCCCCACCAACAAACCGCCCTCTTCACCACCAGGCTCGGATTGGGGGAAAAATTACCAGTTCTGTTGGCGTCAAAGAGGAAAAAGAAAAAAACCTTACCAGTGCTGTGCCAGCCACCCACTCTTGTTGCTGCCAATGCCGCTGTCAGCCAGCCACTCTCCAGAGGAGTGGGGTGGGGACTTTAAGGATCTGCCTGTCCAACCAGCCTTTGCATTTTCTGCTTGGGTCCCAGGCAGCAGGAAGTTCAAAACTTCCGGTCTCTCATCCGGGACTGAATGGGAAGTTCAAAGGCTTGAGGATGCCTGTGAGCCACATGGGTGTCTCTTCTGCCACCACCACCTATTCTGCAACTGCCACTGTGACCGCGACAATTGCTGAGGAGACAGCCAGTACATAACTCCACCACCCTCATGTCACTGGGCTGGCCGGTTAGGTCCACCAGCAGGAGGCATCTGATGAAGTGGTGGTCTTCAGGTGCCCCTCTGCCTGGCAGGGCAGGTCTGCCTCCCTGCCCACCACCTGCACTGGCACCAGGGTGGCAGAGGTGCCCCCAACAACCCCCACCAGCACTCCGGTGAACCCCACCATGGTATTGCAGGTAAGCGCTCACAGGCTGCATGGTCTCTGCTTCTGCGGCTTCCACTGATATTGTGGACAGGCACTCTTGGGCCATGTGGTCTCCACCTCCACTGCTGCAGGCGGGCACTTGCGGGCTGTTCTTCCTCCACTGCTGATGATGCGGACGAGCGCTCACGGGTCATGCTGTCTCCGCTGCGGGTGGGCGCTTGTGGGCCACGCAGCTTCCGTCACCACCACTGGTACCCTGGGTGGGTTCCCCTGGGCTGTGCGGCCTCTGCAGCCACCACTGCTGCACCACCCAGGCTGGCGCACCACCGCCATCCCTGCCCCTCATACCACCACTTGCCATCTGCAGATAACTGAATCCACGGATGGTGAATCAGTGGATATAGGGGTGCTACTTGTCAGAAACAATGAGCAAAGCCATCTACAGTGTCACAGGTCAATGTTGAGTACACGTTGCTCTTTTTCAAACAGCTTGATTTTGTCTTGCTCATAGTTGTTACGTAATAGGGTTCCTCAGGACTCTATACTGTCCCCCATGCTATTTAATATATACATAAAACCACTGGGAGTGGTTGTTAGGAGGTTTGGGCTAATCATATAAAATCTCCAGAGATTTTGAAGCTTGGAAAAACCCCTGGTCTCCCCCCCCCCCCCACTTTTTGGGAAAAAACAGAAAGTTTCAGAAAAACTGAAAAAAATCTACCTTAGCACTCCCCCGTTTAAAGTTTGAAAGTCATTATGTTACTTTAGGAACATAAATATGACTCTGTACAATTTGACTTAGTATAAAATTATCACAACTAGCATATAAAACTATCAGAACTAGCATATCAATAATGTTGTATCCAAACAATTACTACAAACAGAATTTACTTTTTAAATAATATTCATTATTGTAATTGTAACAAATGGAGTAACAATCTCCTGAACTGTTTACTAGTTTATGTGGAACAAAAAAACCTCTACAAAACAATGTTTAAGACTCAAAATTAACAATTATTCATAATTCCTCTCTACAGTATTAAATAAAAATAAAATAAAAACCTCATTCTCATAAAAAGAATTGAAGAGTGGGGGAAATGTATAGAAGGGAGTGGGACTAAGTTTCAATGAATGGTCATGAAATTTAATCAGAATCATTTTTATTGCTGTATATTTTCTTCCACTGCTTTGAGGCCTAATGAAGAGGACAGAATAGAACCAAACACACACAACCACATGCAAATTGGGAGCTCTACTCTCTGCTGGCTCCGTTCCTTCCTTGGTGGCCGGACCCAGCGGGTTCAGCTGGGGGATGATTTGTCGGCTCCTTGGACACTCCCTTGTGGGGTGCCTCAGGGGTCGGCAATCTCACCCATGCTGTTCAATGTTTACATGAGGCCGCTGGCAGAGGTCATCAGGAGATTTGGAGTTTGCTGCCATCAGTATGCTGATGACACGCAACTCTATCTCTCCTTTTCTTCCTCTGCAGAGGAGGCAGTACACTCCCTCGACCTGTGCCTGGAGGTGGTTCTGGAATGGACCAGGACCAACCGGCTCAAGGTGAACCCGGAGAAGATGGAGGTTCTGTTCTTTGGGGCGTCCTCATCTGGGTACAATGACCCCCTCCCTAGACTGGGGGGGGTGTTCCCTCCAGCCTACAGACAGGGTCAGGAATCTGGGCATGATCCTGGATTCAGCCCTCTCCCTGGAAGCCCAGGTGACAGCCGTCTCCAGGGCTGCTTTGTTTCCACCTCTGCAGGATCGCCCAGATCCGCCAGTACCTTGATGAGTCTTCCCTGAGGACAGTCGTGCGGGCCCTTGTGATATCAAGGACCAAATACTGCAATGCCCTCTACGTGGGGTTGCCCTTGACACTTGTCTGGAGGCTCCAGCGGGTGCAGAATGCGGTGGCTAGACAGGTGGTGGGTGCTTGTAGATTCGAGCACATCACCCCAGTTCTGGCTCGCATGCATTGGCTACCCATTGTCCTCTGGATAAGGTTCAAGGTCCTGGTTTTGATTTTTAAAACCCTCCACGGCTTGGGACCAGAATACCTGTTGGAGCATATCTCCCAAAGGTCAACTGGGGTCAGGCCCACGAGAATGGCACAGGCGCGCTCACTTAGGGTGGCTACACCCAGGGAGGCACGGAAATCCCTCACGCATAACCGCACCTTCTCTGTGGTGGGCCCTACGCTTTGGAATCATCTCCCTAGTGAGCTGCGCCTAGCAGAGTCCCTGCCCGCCTTTAAAAAGGCCCTGAAAACCTACCTTTTTAAAGAGGCATATAGTGACCTTCTTATTTAATTTAATTTAATTTTTTTCCTTTCTCTCTCTCCCCCCGCCCGCACCATCCTTTGTGGAGAGAATTGTTCCTCCTTATTTTTTTCCTTTTATTAGTACCCTCCCCTTAATTTTTTTCCTCCGTTGTCTTTTAATTGTAAACCACCCAGAGTTCCGTCTACCCTAAGATCAGGCCAGGAGGCCCTGCTAAAGGTGCCATCCCTCAAAAAGGTGAGGGTGGTGGCATGTTGAAACAGGGCCTTCCTGGCAGTCCCCCCCCCAACTTTGGAATGCCCTCTCTACAGAGATTTGCTGACACTTTTGGCTTTGTGGTGCCAGGCAAAGACCTTCCTGTTCAGCCAGCATTTTAATTAGTGTTTTTAGCTGGGCTCATGAGCAGCAGGGTTTGTATTGTATTTTATAGTTTTAATAATTATGTTGTTTTATAGTTTTAATACATTGTTGTATACCGCCCAGAGACCACTTGGTAGTGGGGCAGCCAATTTTTTTTTTTTTGTAAATAAATTCCAGTACATAGATAAAGTTGGTAGAAAGCAGGGAATAATACAGTGGAGACCTATTTTACCATAGTCAGTGAATCCATAGTGAAGAATTTAGGTGAGACTACTGTAATGTTTATTAATGTAAATACATTTTAATGCTTTAGATAATATTATTTACTTGTATTTTATTGTTTCTATTTTCTGTTTAGTTAAATTAGTATTTTAATTACATTGTTCCTATGTTTGTTGTAAACTGCTCAGAATTTTTTCCCCCTCCTTCTTTCTTGCCTGGCCCACCTGCTCGCCTTGCTAACCCGAGTCTTGGATCCTGTTTGTTTTTTGCTGTTTTAGTTGTTTTATCTTTTCTTGCTGTAAACCGCCCTGAGTCCCCTATGAGGGAAATAGGCACGGTATATAAATGTGAAAATAAATAAATAAATGGCCCTGAGCCAGAAGGGTGGATGGATAGATGGATAGATGGAAAATTGTACAGTCACCCTCCGCCATTTCGCGGTTCAGGTACTGCGGTCCCACTATATTGCAGGATCGCAGTACCTGGGGAGGGCGGTGGGGAGCGATCCCATCTGGGAGGCCTCAGAGCTGTGTGGGTGGTGGCGGGGAGTGATCCCATCGCTCCCCACCCCCCCAGGCCCCTCTGGGAGGCCTCGGAGCAGGGCAGGGGGGGTGGCGGGGAGCGATCGGATTGCTCCCCGCCTCCTCCTGCCCCTTCTGGGAGGCTCGCCCCTGCCCCCACCCGACCTGCTTCCGCATATCGCAGATTTTCACATATCGCGGGTCGGGTGGGTCCCTAACCCCCGCAATAGGTGGGGGGGGTTACTGTACTTGTTATTGAACTTATGGTGAATCTTAAATTTCTGAAAGAGATCTCAGACAATGAACAACTAATTCTACATGTATTTTTCTTGATCTGGCTCTTTGAACTGCTTGTGCACATATCTGTCTTACTAAACTATGTGTGCTCTGCACCTCATTACACATACATTGAAAACTGATCTATCTGTACTCACTAGGGCATAGAGAATGGCAGTTACTTTTTTGGAGTATAGATCCCAGAATCTTCCAGCCAAGATGGTCAGTGATTATTCTGTCCATGAGATTCTGGATGGTATAGTTGATTTACTGCAAACTCTATTTAAACTCTGCTGTAAATTTCATTCCCAATGTAAAATAGCAATGAAAAGGAACTCTCAGTTACAAGGTTGGTGGAAATATGTGTCACAGTTAACTGCCACTTGCTTTTCTCTATCTGAGAAAAGTCAAATATGATAAGGAAAGTTAAGTTACATTATTTTCTAGTTACAATAAAATATTTACACGCTGCATCTCTGAGAGAAACAATATCCTGTATTTCTTTCTAATTTATGGACCCTGTTCTCACTATCTCCTGCATTTTTCCTTCAAAGTAGAAGCACACAGAGGATTCCTGTAGTATTTTTTTGTTCTCGCATTTCTTTTTTTGTACATTTTTGTTTTTAATTACCATATTGTTGAATGCATTATTATGTGGGAGCTGTGGGATTTCTAAGGTTTAATTTGTTAACTGCCAAGAATAGAGATTGCACTAATGGTGTGGCAGATAGATAGATAGATAGATAGATAGATAGATAGATAGATAGATAGATAGATAGATAGACAGACAGACAGACAGACAGACAGACAGACAGATAGATAATTTTATTCTGAAAATTACCCTATAACAGTGTTGGCAAATCTACGGCACAGGTGTCAAAAGGGGCACGAAGAGTCCTTTTTGTGGGCATGCAACATTGCCCCCTCACAGCCATAGCAATTCCCCCTCCGCTCGGAGCACACCACTGTGCTTCATGCAGAGAGCAAGGCAGAGGGGAGACAGCGGTTTGTGTGTGCTCCTTCGCAGCCCCAGTTTACTCTCCAGCCACACCACATTTGGGATGCCCATAGCAGCATGGCTGGAGAGTAAACTGGGGCTATGAACGAACCCACCACTCCCCCATGGCTTTCCCAACTGTGTAGCATCCCATCTACCTTTCTGTCCAGGGCAGGTTTTTAATTTCCTGTGGACATAGTGAGGGTGTTGAGGCTGTGGGAAATTCAAAAGATCCTTGCTTTCCCAAAGGATAGCACCCGGAGCATTTGTAACCCAGGGTACCACTGTTTTCAGGTTAAGTTGATGTACTGGGAATGTGAAAAAAATAAGTGGGTTTTGAATCGTAGTTTGGGCACTCGGGTTCTAAAAGGTTTGCTATCACTAAGATAGGCTTGACTGAGAAGTTCAAATTGACCCCAGTATGCCAAGTAAGGTTTGTCAGTGAGTAGTAACTTGTGTCTTCTTGTTCCAAACTCAGCCATTTATACTATATAGAGATGGGCACACAAAAAGAAAAAAACCCCAAAATGCTGTTTTGTCGTTTCATTATGTAATGAAACAGTAGAATGTGTTTCATTACAAAACAAAACAAAACACATTTCCCCCTTCTAGAAATTAAACAATTTGTCCTAGAGGAACCAAAATGGCAGGGGAACTTTCTAATCATTTCTAAATGAATTGGAAGCCAATAATAACCCTGCCACGGATGAGTGATTAGCGGCTTACTGACTCAATTAGAAATTATTTCCTCCTAGGGGGACCCCCTTTGGAGTTTAATAACTCAGCGCCATGAATCCCAAACCTCTCCAAATTTCAGGGGCATATAGGGAAGAGTGCAAAGAAGCTATGCTATGATTTCCACGATGATACATGGATGCAATCCATATTTTTGAGTACATAAAGTTTTGTTATGTTTATGTACTCAAAAATACGGATCATAGCCCTGTATTGGCATGGAAATGGCAGGGGAGCTTCCTCAAGCTCTTCCCTGCAAATCCCTCAAAATTTAGAGAGGTTTGTGGTTCAGGAGGATAAGTTATTAAGCTCCACAGGGGATCCCCATAGGTAACTGCAAGAGTGTGCATTGGACGTGCCAGCAATATAGGGGTTAACTTAAGCAGCTTAACACCTACAGTGGATATAAAGAGTTTTTATTTCAGTTTTTTATTTTTCTTTCCTCCACCTATAAGATTTCAGTTTGTGGTTCAACTGAGTTGTACAGTCTCATTAAAAGTGGAAAAAGTTCTGAAATGATTTATCATTGTCTCATTTACATCACAGACACGTGACATTTTAAGAGGGGTGTGTAAACTTTTTATATCAACTACATATTATTGGCGTGTGCCATACACACTCTTGCAATTAGCTATGGGGACCCCCTTTGGAGCTTAATAACTCAGCCCCCTGAACCCGAAACCTCTCCAAATGTCAGGGGCTTACAGGAAAGAGCTTGAGGAAGCTCTCCTGCCATTACCATGCTGATACATGGCAGATGGCTGAATCGCGAGTTGAATTATGATCTGTCAGATGATTCTCATTCCTGAGGAAAAGGAGCTACAAAGTTTTCAGAGCAGAAGCTGGACACCACTCAAAGCCTTGTTAGTAATTATAGCATGGGAAAGTAAGGCACATTTTCCTTAAAAATTGTGTCTTTTAAAAAACATATTTTCTATGAAAATTATTGCTGCACCAGAGTGCAGTGATATTGTGAAACAAAGCTTAAATCTTGTAAATTAACAGCTATGGCTTCCTCTATTGAGTCAATCTATCTCATACAATGTCGTCCTCTCCTCTGATTACTCCATCCCATTTCCCCCAACAACATAGTCTATTCTGGTCACTTCTGTAATTTTGTTATATGTACATGGTAGGACTTCCAGTTCTAAAATTTTACAACAGAATAGTTTAGATTATTTTCAATTTTGCTTTAATTTTGCGTTGTTCCCCACCCTTCCACGGAAGGCCTAAAAGAAACACTGTTTGGGAGTTCTGACTCATTCTTCCCAGTGATGTCTGCAGGACCATGAAGTATAAATACCTTCTGATTCAGAATTAGATGTGGATGTTCACCATTGCTGAAATCACATAATTGTGCAATTCTCTTAAGACAGATTTATCTCCCCACTAATACAAATGAGGGGCTGAGGTTATGATTTCTTTAAGGCAAAGGTGGGGAACAACAGTTCTGTAACTATTCATGCTAGCTCCACTGTCTCTGACTTCTGGCAATGATGGCTGGAGCTGCAGAAATCCAATAATATTTACTTAATTCTATGACAGGTTAGGAGATATAGAGTTCCTATTTTGTGAAAGCCCCAGAATTATGGATTGCTTCCCACTGGTTTTTGCCAGCAAGCCAAACTGTCATTTCTAAGCCTTTAGATTTGTGGATTCAGTTCCCATTTCTTGTTTTACATTTCTAGTCTGATTTTTAAAAATGCATTTGTGTGTATTTTAATAGCTATGCTGTGTATTGTTTGCAAAAATCTTCTTTTGAGCAGCAGTATAATTTTAAAAATAAATGAAATGTGCCCAAAGGGAATTTGGACATGTGCGTCTGAAACAGTTAAACCAACCCAAACTGCATGGTGCCACTTTTTAAAGTGAAGATTTTGGAAGGTACTGCTTTGAGTTCTTCAAAGGTTGGAGGTTTGACCCCAAAGGGTTTTTACACTTACTTCTTTTTACTGCCTCATCTAGTATTAGAATAAATTTCAAAAGTATGTGCCCTCCCCCAACCAGCAAATATCAACACCTCTTTAGGAAAGTCATTTTACATTTCCCTAACTCCGGCTATAGAATTCACATGGTATCCTTCATTAAGCCTAATTTATTTTTCCACTTAAAATGTAATTAAAAACCCTTTTGACTTTTCTTTACATACACAAACTCTTGAAGAAGAAAGCTGACACAATATAATCTCATTTGGGACAACTTAGTTTTAAGAGACACTTAAGATTTAACTCAAAAGATGGTTTACAGAATAACAAGAAGAAAACAGCCAAAGATTTATGATGCAGAAGAGGTATATTGACTATCAATGCAAACCTAGGTATACTATCTGAGAAGGAAGTTCTTCTTTTCTTCTTTTTTCTTTTCTGAATATGCAACTAAGCAAGCATGGGGTTGCTATCAAAACTATTTTTCCATGAAACTTGAAAAATATTTGAATTGATTGCTGAAACAAGCTGAGTTATACTGCAAAAAGACTGTTCATTCTTAGCATGAGAGTCACAGCAATAAAAAAATAACCTGGATACATCATAAGTATCAAGCACAGATTACATTGGAAAAGACCCTGAGAAACAGTGGCTGAAATCCCATTGTACAGTTCTGTTGCACCACAGAGACATTGTCAGCAGCAATAAACTGATTGATGCTGGTTAAAGGCTTCCAATGAGGATTTGGGGGTACATGCAATTCTACTGCATTCTGTACTATTTGCATGCATCTGAAAATCAGGGTCAATTTGCTTTTATGTAATGATTTGCCACTAATGATGATGTTATTAGACTTTAACAGTTTACCATCTAATACTTAGTTATAATTCAGAATAAATGTACAGATGAAGCAGTGAGCTACATATTATTCTATCTTTTGCCCTTAAAAAAATAAAAGTTTAATCTTAAATATAGTCATCCCCTGCCATTTCACATTTCATATACTGAGGTCCCGGTATATTGTGGGACTCCAATATATGAAACAAAGAGCTCCTGGGGCAAGCTGTGTGGGCCCATTTGAGGACTCCTGCACTTACCCCAGGCCTGGTGCTGCCCCGAATGGGCTTCCCAGGCCTATCAATGGGCTTCCCAGGCCTATCAGAGCCCCAGAAGTGGTTTCTGGTGAACTGGAAGTGACTTCCGGAAAACCAGAAGTAACTTCCATATCGCTGGAAACCACTTCTGGGGCCTCCGACAGGCCTGGGAAGCCTGTTGGAGGCCCATTCAGGGCAGCGCCAGGCCTCAGGTAAGTGTAGGAAGCCCCAGTTGCCCCCCCCCAGTCCTGACCTGACCCAACATCCACATATCATGGATTTTCCATTATTGCAGGTCAGGTCGGGTCCCTAACCTCCACAATAAGCAGGGGATTACTGTACTGCTAGAGGTGTGACAAAGAACTTGGCAATGCATACTAGACTTTTTTGCCTTGACTTAGTAAACCACATGCCACACCACAACCTGCCCTGGAACATCCCCACCTTGTTTTGCCTCAAGGTTTAGCATGGATGGCTCCTGGTCAAGAAAAAAAAAGCAAGCCTACTGGAACTAATTGTGATGCTTCTTTATATTTAAGCTCAATCCATTGTAATTTCTTGGACAACAAGTCCACTATCCTATTATCTGGCAAATCATGTCTGAAAGTAAAGACATTGAGAAGAAATTTGTGAAATGCCCGCTGTGCCAAAGTGAGTATGAAAGGATAAAATTTGACTAGTGTGCATTTTAAGTTTTTAGGGAAGAATAGCTCAAACTACCATACTGAACACAGTTATCTATACTCTTCTAATATTTTCTCTTGCTCCACAAATTAATTAATTTCCTCACCTGTCATTTTACCAAGGAACACTTACAAGCTGCATACATGTTTTCAGAGGGTATGTAACCCCATCCAACACAAGCTGCATCCCTATTGATCTACCTTGTGGCCAAACAAGAGCATTTCTGTTTTGTCTGGATTATGTTTCTGTTGATTCACTCTCATGCAGTCCGTTACTGACACCAGACACTGATATAGAACTGAAATGGCATCCTCAGATTTAGATGGAGAGGAGAGATGGAGTTGGTCAGGGTGTCAAACAGAAGTCAGAACTCTCTGAAGTTCTCCTCTTCAGGAAGGAATGGAACCACCATAAAATAGTGCCTCTAACCCCATCCCAAAGACACAGTTCAGAAGGATACCATGATCAGTGTTATCAAACGCTTCTAAGAGGTCCAGCAGAATTAACAGGAATACACGCTCCTGTCCAGTTCCTGGGATAAGGAAGTCTACTAAAGTGATGAAAGCAGTGTCCATCCCATAACCAGGTCTGAAGCCAGACTGAAATGGAGCTAGTTCCCAATGGTTTTCAGATTGCATGCCCTTTTTATAATACCAAGCAACCTGTGCCCCTTGCCACATTTGCACAAACAGGCATTTTAAAGGGGGTAAATTTGTTGCTTCTCAGAAACTAGAGGCTTCTTTCTCCCGTAAAAAGGTCTCTTTTGCTTACATCATCATTTTTCTCTGATAATGGTTTTGCTGATGCTTCCTTTAGGCATACTAGGAACCTACCCAGCCGCAAAGAGGCCTTCACTACTCCTTGTGTCCACTACCCCGCCTCTCTGGCAGCCTTTATAAGCCAGGAAGGGCAAGGGTCCTTCAGACTCCTGGTAGCCTTCACCTTTCCAAGGGTCCTGTTCACATCATCAGACTAAAAAAAACTGAATTTTATCCACTAGCACAGATCAAGCAGAGGCCATAGTTACTTCCGCAGGGCCTGTATCAATTGCAGCATCCAAATCAAAGCACATCCAAGTGATTTTGCAAAGTGCTGTGCAAATTCTTCACAGTGAGCTACAGTATGCTCAGCATTCTTTTTTGTGGGCTAGCATGTAACTGTGCACAACAATGGATATGGCACTCTACACTAGAGTTGTTGTTGTGTTGTTACAGTCGTGACTGATTCTTTGTGACCCCATTTAAATAAAATCCAAAATCCACAAACATTTAAACACAACCCTATTGTTTTTGTTTGTGTGTGTGTGTGTGTGTGTGTGTGTGTGTGTGTGTGTGTGTGTGTGCGCGTGCGTGCGTGCGTGCAAGTGTATGAACCTGTACCTTAACATAAACTCCTTAAACTCTTTGTTTACTGAGCTTGGGGCCAAGTGATAGAATATGAAATTTGCTCCTTGGTTTTGTATTCTGTAAAAACTCAACCCACAATTATTTGGCTAATTTGGACCGTAGTGGCAATAATGGAAATTTTATAGATGCAGAGGTGGAACTCTGTATCCTGTTAAAAACGAGGTAATAAATAGGTTGAATTGGTTTTCATATATCAAATTGCCATGTGTAAAATTAAGTCCAAATAACATATTGTACCTTCTAATGGGGACAGTAGATTATCATCAGCCACAAAGGGGTCATTGGAGGATACAAAAGGCAATGGTGAAGCAGGAGACAGATGAAAGTGAATTATTTAGTCCTGGCATAAGAGGACAAGGCTGTAGAACTGGAGTGTGTAATGCTGGAACTATGAGTTACACATGAGACATTGACTCTGAGGCTGGAATCAAATGAAGAAGGCATGTTTTGCTGGGATAATCTGTTTGGCCTTGACACCGAGGATTTTGTCTCAGCATCAAATTCAAAGATCCTTATGGTACTGAGATAGTCTATGGCAGTGATGGTGAACCTTTTAGAGACCGAGTGGCCAAACTGTGATTCAAAACCCACTAATTTTTTTGCAAAGTGCCAAAACTGCAATTTAACCTGAATACAGGTGGCTGTGAAGGGGCGATGTCAGGTGCCCACAGAAAGGGCTCCGAGTGCCACCTTTGGCACCTGTGCCATAGGTTCGCCAACACTGGTCTATGGGATAGTTGTATGCTATATACTGGTTTAATTTGGAGTCCTTGAGAGAGGAACAGAACTGACTGCTGATACTGAGGCAGCACTGATGTTGTATATGGACTGATAGGTCTGTGGAGTATGCAGAAGGGGATGAGTGATGCGGAATATCACTGGCCAGTACTGAGACAGAGAATGGCTGCTGAAGCTAGGAGACTGGCTTGATTTGTCATATTATGGACATAGAACACAGTTCCAGTGTCAATCTGCTCAGTGATATTGCTTAGGTGATCAATAAATAGAGGGAGAAAGACTTTTCCGATGAGACTGTCGGGATGTTACGTCCTTTGTTTTATGAGGGAGATTCCCCACTTGGTCCCAGATCATACTGCATCATGAAGCTGAAGGGGGCTACAAGGCCATTGAATCCAACCCCTTTCTCAAGGCAGGAATACAAGTAAGGATGTTTGCCAGGGGATTGTCTAAATTTCTCTTTAATGCCTCCAGTGTGGGGAGCATCACTTCTCAAGGTAACTGGTTTCACTGTCATACTGCTCAAACAGTCAGGAAGTTCTTCCTGATATTCAACATAAATCTGGCTTCTGTAACTTAAGCCCATTTTTGCATCCTCTGCACTTGGGGATGATCGAAAACAGATCCTGCCCCTCCTCTGTATTACAGCCTTTCTTGAAGGTTAAACATGACCGGTTCTTTCTGTTCTTCCCCATCCTTGTTGCGCTCCTCTGAACTTGCTCCAAATTTGTCAGCACACTTCTTGAAGTATGGTGTCCAAGGTAAGGCCTTACCAGTGCAAAATAGGGGGAAACTAGCACCTTGCGCAATTTGGAAATGAACGATCTGGAAGTTCATCCTAAAGTAGCATTTCACTTTTTATAGCCACATTACACTGTTGGCTCATATTTAGCTTTTGATCTTTATGGTTCCAAGATACTTCTTGCTCATGGTATCACTGGGCCAGAATCTCATCTGGGGACTGAGAAGTCCCTATGATATCAGGAGTCTTCAGGTTGAGAGTATGGTTTCCTTCTTGGTATACTTGATCTTGACCAGACTCTTCTAAACTGTGAATCTGGCTTAGAAGAGTGACCTTGTTCCTGTCAGTGTGATCCTGAGAGTCCTGAGGATGTCTGGCACTTGTAAATTGAGAGGGGTCTGATTTGCCAGGTGTATGTATGATAAGCCAAAACCTTAAGTGCCTCCTCCGATACTGAACCGAGATGTGACTCTTTATTTGCCAGGATTTGCTGTCACAGTAATAGTCTTGGAGGTGAAGTAGCTGGAATATTGAAGGCTGCACAATTACTGAAAGTGAAGGAGCACAATGATCCTTATTTTTTTCTTTTCTTTTTTTTTAAATTAGGTTGCTGCAGAAGTACCATATTCCTTCCTTTATTTGGTGAAGTACTGGGAATTGGAATGGACAGAGATGACAAATTCAGTACCAACACAATGATGCTAAAGAAGTGGCAGAGAAGAATTCAGTGGAAAAATATTGTTGATGACAGTGTTTAAAACATGTTCAACTCTTTTGTCATTTTTTTAAAGAAGCAAAGTTGCATTTAACCACTGCACCACGAGGCTCCATATGCCTTTTTATTCCATCTCACCTTTATGCCCTTTTATTCCACCTCACTTCATTAAAAACCGTATCTGTATAATTCTCTGTACTTAAATTATTGGTATTTTATGACATGTGCATATTTCTCTTCAAACATTATATCCTCTTCCTGAGATTTAGTTCAATCCTTTCATGGAGGGTACTAAATGAGTTAGAAAAGAGGTCTGACTCCTTTACTCTTTATATCTCCTGGGACCCTGTACTGCCACTTCTATGCTAAAACTGTTATCACCACCTTCCATCAAGACAGCCAGCATTGCACAATAGTTCTGTAGGATATCATATTCATGAAGAATAGTATAAACGTAGTTTATTGCAAAAAAATCCAGCATAGTACAGTCAATAAACAGTCAATAAATACTGTTGTGGAGCCGGGGTTGGAATCAAATTGATGGCATGCCATTCTATTATTAATAATTTCATACTGCATAAACACTATGCTTTCCCATCAGTATTTTGCTTGGACTCTCAGAGTGCTACATGATGATTTTTTGTTCCTCCAACTTAACTTCTCCCAGTGCTTGGAAACTTATTCCCTGAGAGGACAAGTAATGGACAGTAAACACTCACTGGATCTGCTTCTTCAGCTGACAACTAATATGTTCCAGTTCTTCTGTACATACCAATAAATAGCATAATCCCCTGGAAGTTTATACAGTACATGTGCTTATTACAGAAATTTATATCCCACTCTTCTAATGACCACAGATGACTCAAAAGAATTATGAACATTTTAAAGCACAGTACAATATTAATAAATACATTCAATTAAAATTGTAATTAAACATGGACCACAGATGAAGTATTCTTTCAATGTCAACAGACATTTAGCAGGTTGAAAGCATACCAACATAGAAATGTCTACAGCAGCAGGTAAAATACATGCAGCAAAGAGACAGGGTCACCTGCAGTTCATGGAAGAAAGTCTTCCACAATTTGTCCACATACAAGAATGTGTGGAATGCAGAGCAATTAAAGTGTTATTTCCAACCATTCAAATATATATTAAATTGAGCCCCTTCCCCATTTAACGGAAAAGATAAATCACACTATGGCTATATTCCTTAATATGCTGCACCTATCATGTCACATCATATTACTAATATTATATCAGTATACTAACATCAACTCTAATACACAAATGAAAAACAAGATATTGGAGAAATATAGCTTAAATTTTTTGGCATGTGATCACCTGAGGTTTTGCTTATTTATGTGCCTGATGTTAATGCAGTATCTGGGCAAATTATTAGGATCAAAAAGCTGCTGATTAGCATCAGGCATCAAAAAGAACTTTGGCATTAGAGTATATTTAATGACACTTCTAGACCTTGAAATAAATATTGCAGCATTTACTGAGTGCCAATAACAAGAATTTCATTCAGTACTAGTTCATATTTCTATAGGGTACTCACCCTTATTCATTAAAAAAGTAAAAGCTATAAAATAAACCACAATCTTTAAACTACAAAAGAATCACATTGGTTTAAAAAAAGAGCGGGGGGTGGGGAACAGCTTGGACCTTGAGGAATTCTTGAACCCTCACTTGCTGCCTTAGGCAGGTAAAACTGCCAGTCAAAACTAAATTGTTTAACTCAAAATTCAACAGGGCATGCTGTCATCATGACTGTCATACCAAGTTGTACATGTTAAGTACATAAGTAAATTCATTCAAAAATATGTAAATTCAAAGTTGCCAATTACTAGCCCCAAGTATGAGCTAATTTAAAAAGTGTCAGGGAGATTTAAAAAGCCAAAAGGGTCAAACTGACTTATCCTGCTAAACAAGAACAATCTCCCAACCCCTGCTGCTCCTATTCTACAGGGATATGGTGGAATTCTGAATAGAACTGATTTACTTAACAGATTAGTCCCCACCCAGGAGAACAGAATATACTCTCCAGCAAGATTTGTGAGATCAGGTCACTGTCGCCACTAGAACAAAAGAAGAATTAGTTTCAGAGCTTTATTTCAACTGGGATTAATTATTTTTTTGAGACTCAGAATGTATTTCAGAAGCTACTATGCATTCTGGAACATTAGGATTCTATAGTATGCATGAGCTGGGATCATTTTTTCACAGCTGGAAACTGGAAAGAGGATTCCTCTTTCCAGAGTGGCACAGTCATAAAGAAGAATTTTCCACAGTCCAAATGATGACGACGACAAAGCCATGTGGTCCCAGTGTAGAATGTCCAAAGCCAACAATAATCACTTTTATTAGATTGCTGAAATCTCTTGAAGAATTCAAAAGCTTGCCTGTGGTCTAACAAATGCATTACCAACATTGTTATGAAAAATAATGAAACAATTAATATTGATAATGAAAGACAGGAGTTGTGCAGAGAACTCTAACTAACCTATTGGTGGAACAATCGGCTACCACACCAATTTTTTGTAAAAGTAATATCAAATGCTTTCTGATTCCTAACATGTCAAATCCAATTTCAAGGATCTCTGTTACAGTTACCTTCTGTATCAGTTGTATCAGGTATCTGAAGTTTCTAATATTGTAAATATTCAAAAAGCCATGATAGATGCTACGTAACTTACATATGTCCTTATTACCACTTTTAAATAATTCAGTATACATACAAAGAATGCATACACACAAATGCATACACACACACATGTATAGTGATCTTAACAACAATTGGTTAATCATATTCTGTAAAGAGAAAGCAACACTAACTTTTTTATTTTAGTTAAGTATGACAAGCTGGCTTTGCAATCTAAACAAGTATTTGACTACTAGAGGCTCTTTCTGATCAACAGGTACCCACAAATGTTGTGAGTACACAGGATTATCCCACGGGATGATCTAAATGTTCACAAAACTTTAATTCTAAATACCTTGGAAATCTTGCATTTTCTCTAATAACAGTGTTATACATAATCAGAGAACAATTTCCAATTAAATGTGTTTTGAGATTGTAGTGGCACTCTACTACAAAACAGAAGGCGCAATACACCTAATTACAGCCTATTGACTCAATTGTACTGTTCATTTCTGTTTTACGTATTGTGCTTTAAAATATTTAGTGCACATATTTATGAACTCATTATTACTTATGAATGTTTTAGCATATTAAATATTTCTTTTAGTATATATTACTGAAATAAAATTATTGCTTCAAAATTCTTAGTGTGTTTCTATTTTATGACACTGGCAAAAGGTTATAGTCCACATCTGATGGAGAAGTTAAGACTCAACAGAAAAAAAGTTATTAGTGCTACCTTGCACCTCATAATAGAGTACCACCAACACAAAAAGTTAATTAATTTCTAATTCTTTATTCTTTTATTTAGGTTTTATGAAGGTTGATTGGATTTGCTCCATCATTTTACGGAAAATTAATTATTTCAAAAACATGCACTACTTTATGCAACCTGCCTGATTTGCATTGAGGAAAATTCAGCAGAAGTAATTGAGGCACAAGCAAATACTGGCACTGACTGAACTCAATTTTCATTCCAAATTTCTGCAAAATCCCAAGACACAAGAATATCAGATGCAAGGGGGAAAACAAACAAAAGCAATGTGAAAAGGGAACATGAAGAGAGAATATTACAAGAATCAGAGAACAAAGGGATTGCAAAACTATTTTAGTGCCATAGATGAATAGTGAGAGCTTCATTCACGCAAGGTGGAATAAGATATCATATGGCATCCTGACAATTGATGTCTTCATTTAAATGTAAGAATTTACATTCTAATTAGAAAGAATTTACATCTTAATCAGAGGCAGCTGTATTATCTTGTTACTGTTTTTTTCAAAGGTAATGAACTAAAGTACTGCTGTGCTTTTTCAACCAGAAACTAAATAGACAGCATACAGTGTTATTTTATAGCCTACCTGCTGTAAGCTGTTATTAATATTTTCAAAGATTAAGTTCCAACTATAGCCTTTTAAAACTAAAAATTGAATTTGACACCACTCAGAATAATGTGATGAAGACTTATTTAAAATATTTAACCAATATGGTTTATAAGTTTTTGAGAGTTGGTACTATCAGTATGTTTAAGATAGTAAGGAAACAAAAGTATTATTTTTAGATACTGCTAAGCGAATATTTTGTGTTGTGAAAAAAGGAAGATATGTGAGAAATAATAATAATAATTCTGTGCCATCAAGTCTATTTCAACCTATGGTGACCCTTTCCCAGGGTTTTCCAGGTAAAGAACACACAAGCAGTTTACCATTCCCTTCTTCTGGGGGCATCCTGGAACTATTCAACTTGCTCAAGGCCACACACATTAGCATTTCTGTGCGACACGGTGGGGAAGCATACTCCCAACCTCTAGCTCCACAGCCAGATATTATATGTACAAATGAGCTATCCACAATTGGCATGCGAAAATGCATGGGCAAACTTCAAGCCTAAGTGTTTTAAGCTCCTCCTTATAGTGAAGATATCACCATTCAAAGTCTGAATGATCCATCTCAGGCCAAAACCAAATACATCGCTACCTAGAAGTTGTTGTCACCTTCTGACAAGAGGCTAGCATGCATGTTCTTCTATTAGGACTGTATAAAAACCCAGTGTTTGAAATGATGTAAGGTCTGAGCTATTGGTGTGGGAAGATGACCTAGAAAAACAGGGGATACAAAGCTGAAAGATTGAGAAAAAAATCTTTAGGTAATAAGTTACAGGTACAGTAATAAGGTGTGTCCCTCTGTTTTACATCCATATGATCACAATGCCTATATGCATCAAAACAGATTTCAGCTTCTAAATATGATATTTTTATTTGATCGTATTTCAAAATCATACTCCATGTTACAGATGTTCATCTTGTTATGTTTTTAATTACAAATAATTTAATGGACTTTTCTGATATTTTTCTCTGATACACTCTTTTATTTAATGGTGTTATGCATCATTTAGAATATTTTGTTATGATCTAAAATCTTTGACAAGCAAATTTAAAGAGACTTTTCTCCCGATATTGTGTATGTTTAAAGAACTGGTTTAAAATTTAACATGATGGAACAGTTAATGTAAACATTTTAAATTCTAGAAGTACTGTATCTTAAAATTCAGTCCATGTTAACACAGACACGAGACTGAAATCTGGTTTTCAATATAAAACATCAATAAAGGAAGTTAAAATAAAATATGACAAGATAATGTATTTATTGCTAACATGAATACTGTATTAGTAATAGATCTGTCCTTCTTACAGTTACAACTTTTTATAGACTTATTTTTCAGTCTATAAGATGCCTTTATGTATAAGATGCTCCCATTTTCCAACCCAAATTTACAGTTTCCCAACATGCAGTTCTTTCCCTGGCTTTCTTCCATGTATAAGATGGCCCTCAATTTTGAGTCTAACAATTTCAGACAAAAATATAGTCTGATACTCGGAAAAATACTCCACTTTCCATTTGACAGAGGAATAATATTTAGTTTTGCTTATGAAACATTCCACACATACTCTCAAGTATACTGGAACTATTATCTTCTAGTAAGTGTGTATGGATTTTTCAGCAAGAATAAACTGGATGAGCTGTTCCCACTGAAATGTATTGAGATGATATATTGCTGTTATTAATCTTATTATTACAGTGGACCCTTGTATAACAAACAGTTTGTATAACATAAAATCTGTACAACATAAAAATTTCCGGAGACAGGGGAAATTTGCTTAACATAATCGCCTATGGGGAGAATCCGTACAACATAAAAATGGGATTACTCTGTTTTCAATGCATTCCTATTGGAATTTGTATAAAGGAAAATTTGCTTAACATAATTTCATTTGGAACGAATTAATTCCTTTATACAAGGTACCACTGTAATAAGATTTTGATTATGGTTCTAACAAAAATATGCTCTAGGAGTAAATGAAAACTGCTAAAATGGGTTTATTGATATACAGTATGACCCCCTTATCCGCTGAACCATTAACAGCTGATTCACTTATCCGCAGATTGAGAGGGAAAATATTTTTTTAAAAAATTCAGTAGCTGTAAAGCAGGCTGCTGTTGAAAAATAGTAGCGATAAAGCAGGCTGCTGTTGCAAACAGTCGCAAAGCTGCTGGCGGCGAGAAGAAAACAAAAGAAAGCTTACTGATTCCAAGCCCTCCTTGCTTTTGCTGCCCCACAGGGCTGGCTGCCAAGCCTAGCAGTGAAGAAGGTGGCTGGGCAGCAGTGGTGAGGAGGGTTCGGCATCGGTAAGTTTACTTTTGTTTTGTTTTCCCCTTGCCCCCCCCCCCGAGGCCGGCCACCAAGCCCAGCAGTGAAGAGCGCACCTGGATGGCAGCAACGAGGGGGGGGGAAAGAAACCATAAGAATGCTTACAGCTGCTGAGCCTTCCTTGCCACTTCCACCACACTACGGGTGTCAGGGTGAAAGCTTTCACCTCGTCACCTCACCACCTTTGCCACCATCATTATGCTTGGATATGTGTTTGGTCTTATCTGTGGATTTCGCTATCCATGAGGGATCCCAGAACCGATATCCCACAGATATGCCAGTTGTACTGTACCGTAGACTAACATAGCAGCGTTCATTCCTGGGACCCTTTGGGGGCTACGAGGACTGTCATAATGAGGATCTATACTTTAGTTCTTATTAAAGTATAAGCACATTACCCACGACAAGTGAAGGGTTGATTTCAAGTACTGAATGAACTAGGAGGAATTTGTTTGCCTGGAGAATACATGAATGACTGATGAGACTCTGTTTGGATGATAGAGAGGGATATTGGAAGGAGAGGTCCCAAAATCTATATACAGTGGGACTGCCTGACTTCTGTAAGGGACATAAGATACTCCTCACAGCTCAGGAAAGGTGCCTCAGGTGGCTTCAAAGGAGATGCATGTGAACAAAGTGGCTTGTCTCTAGATCAGTGGTTCCTAACCTTTTTTGAGTTGTGCCTTTTTTGAGTAGGGGCTTCTTTCTCCTCCAAAGGGCTTATTTATTTATTTATTTATTTTTATACTTATATACTGCACCAATTTCCCAAAGGGAACTCTGGGCAGTTCACACAAAAAGCACAGAAAATCCATAAAATTGTAAAAAGGATTAAAAACATGACAACAATAAGAACAAGTAAAAATGTAATTGGCAGGAGGCATTAGAGTAATAATAGATGCAAAACAGGAAAAAAACCCACTGTGATACAAACCCTAGCAATTGCCAAAGGCATCCCTAAAGAGCCAGATTTTAATGGCTTTTTAAAAGGATGCCAAAGAAGGAGCCTGGCGGATCTCGCTTGGTAATTTGTTCCAAAGCACTGGGCCGGCCACTGAGAAGGCCAGTTTATGAGTTAGTCAGCTAAGAAGAACTAGGGTCAGGCATCTTGCGCCTGTCCCGCGTTCTGACCCCCTGACTGACCCCCTGACTCACCGCCACGTGCCTGGGAGCCAATCCACCAGTGCCTCCAACCTGTCCTGCCTCCTTTTCAATGCCAGGTCGGTCCATAATAAGACCGCTGTCATTTTTGATACCATCGCTGACAGCAGGGCCGACCTGGCCTGTATCACGGAGACCTGGGTGGGCTCAGAGGGGGGGGGCTTCCCTTACCCAGCTGTGCCCTCCTGGGTTCCTGGTTCATGGAGTGGGCAGGTTGGAGGGTCAGAAGGGGGGAGGAGTCGCCGTTGTATACAGGGAATCGCTTCAAGTGACCAGGGCCTCGACACTGGTGATTCCGGGGCTAGAATGCCTCCACTTGTTGGTAGGGCAGCGGGATAGATTTGGCATTGTGCTGGGCTACCGCGCTCCCCGCAACCCAGCACAATCCCTGCCAGAGCTCGCGGAGTTCATCGCCGCTGCGCTGTTGAAGTCCCCCGGCTTTTGGTGTCGGGGACTTCAACGTGCATGCTGGCGATGGGCTGTTTGGCGTAGCTCTGGAATTCATGGAATCCATGACGTCCATGAGCCTATCCCAGCATGTTGTTTGTCCCACCCACAGGAGTGGGCATACCCTGGATCTGGTATTTACCTCCATGTCGGGGGATTCTCATCTGGAGGTGCGGGACCTTGTTCCCACACCTGTGTCATGGTCAGATCATTACCTGTTGTCTTTTCCCCTGTCAATGGCGGCCCCTCCCCGCGGGGACCAACGGCCCCTTGTATGGGCCCGCCCCCGAAGGCTTCTTGATCCAGCTCGGTTCCGGGAAGCCTTCGGTGAGCTTCCTGGTGGTCTGGCTGACGATTCGGCCGAGGCCTTGGCCAACCAATGGTTTGTGTGAGCCGTCGACCGAATCGCCCCCAAGCGTCTCCTCCGTGGCAGAGCTCGAACTTCGCCGTGGTTCACGGCGGAGCTTAGAGCGATGAAGCAGGAACGGAGGAGACTGGAGAGCATCTGGAGACAGAGCCGGACGGAGAATAACAAGACTGCTGTTGTGATCCAGACTAGGCGCTACTCGCGAGCGATCAGGGAGGCTAGAAGATCTTATTACTCCCTGAGAATTGGTGAGGCCTCGAACCGCCAGGCAGAACTCTTCCGGGTGGTTCGGGACCTCACCAATCCTAGTCTGGCTAGGCCTCCTCCTACTGATTTCAGTAGCGAGAATTTCGCAGTCTTTTTTAGATCCAAAATAGAGGCCATCCGTGCCGACTTTGACTCCAGTAACACTAGCCCCCCCTCGTCATCCCCAGCTCCCTTACCCCCCCGCTCTTCTCAATTGGTTGAGTTTGGGCCTGTCTCTCCTTTGGATGCCTCCAGGGCTATTGCCCATTGCCGGCGACCACCCCCTTCGATCCTTGCCCATCTTGGCTAATCAAATCTGCCGGAGGGAGCATGCCCAGTGGGCCGCTGCCATCGCCACCGCCTCCTTCAGCGAGGGGGTCTTCCCTCTCATCTGAAGGAGACGGTGATCAAGCCCATTTTGAAAAACGGGAATGGCGTCGGATCAATTGTCCAACTACCGATCGATCGCCAACGTTCCCTTCATGGGCAAGGTCATCGAGAGGGTGGCGCGGTCGGATTCAATCATTTTGGAGGAACAGCGGTGCCTTGATCCTTGCCAGTCTGGCTTCAAAGAGACAGCTCTGGTCGCGCTGCAAGATGACCTAATCCGGGCGGCCGACAGGGGTTGCTCTACCCTGTTGGTCCTCCTGGATCTGTCAGCGGCCTTTGATACCGTCGACCACGGTATCCTACTGGACCGGCTCCGGGAGGTAGGGATCGGAGGCAACGTTCTCAGTTGGCTCCGGTCCTTCCTTCAGGGTCGGCCCCAGTATGTACAGCATGGAGGAGAGTTGTCGGCCCCGTGGACACTCCCTTGTGGGGTTCCGCAGGGCTCGTCTCTCTCCCCGATGCTGTTTAACATCTATGTAAGGCCGCTGGCGGGGGTCATCAGGAGATTTGGGCTGCATTGTCATCAGTACGCAGCTCTATCTCTGATGACACGCAGCTCTATCTCTGTTTTTCCACCTCTGCAGTGGAAGCTGTCCGGTCCCTCGACCAGTGTCTGGAGGCGGTCATGGCTTGGACCAGGGCCAACAGGCTCAAACTCAACCCTGGGAAGACCGAGGTGATGTTCTTCGGGAGCTCCCCGTCTGGGTATGAGGGCCCCCTCCCCAGTTTGGAGGGAGTTTCCCTTCAACTGGCGGAGAGGGTCCGGAATCTGGGCGTGATCCTGGATCCTGCCTTGTCCCTGGATGCCCAGGTGGCGGCTGTGACCAGGTCCGCATTCTATCATCTTCGCCAGATCGCCCAGATTCGCCCCTACCTAGACGGGGACTCCCTGAGGACAGTGGTCCAGGCGCTGGTGATCTCGAGGCTGGACTACTGTAATGCTCTCTACATGGGGTTGCCCTTGACTCTCCTCCGGCGATTGCAGCGGGTGCAAAATGCAGCGGCCAGACTGGTGGCGGGTGCGCGTCGTTATGACCGCATCACCCGGTTCTGTGGCTACCCGTTGCCTCCCGGATCAGATTCAAGGTCCTGGTTTTAGTTTATAAAACCCTCCATGGCCTGGGCCCGGACTACCTGGCGGAGTGGATCGCCCAGCGGTCAACATCGGCCCGACTGGTTCGGCAGTCGCGGGCGCACTCGCTTCAGGTTCCATCTATCCGAGAAGCCAGGCGGTCCCGTACCCAGAACCGGGCTTTCTCGGTGGCTGCTCCAGTTATATGGAACAGCCTACCTAGCGAAGTGCGCTCTGCAGAGTCCCTGCTGGCCTTTCGTAAAGCGGTGAAGACCATCCTATTCCGCGAGGCCTTTGGTGACCTAGCTTAACCTTTTTTTTTTTTTAACCGCCATCGATAATCAGGACATTCTGCCATTGCAGCGGTGAGGCTAGATTTAAAGGGTGCGCCCCTGCTGCGGTTTTTCTATTGCTTTATTGTTTCATGTTTGTTTGCTGATTATGCCTTTGTATTTGTTGTATTAACTATGTGTATTATGACTTGTCTCTTTTGTTCGCCGCCCAGAGTTCCCGTTGGGAAGATGGGTGGGATATAAATTCAATAATAAATAAATAATAAATAAATAAATAAATAAATACGGGCCTCCCTGGGGGCTGTATTCAACATTGTTGGGTCCTGTGATTGTGTTGCCAGAGTAGATGTGTGGGCAGAGTTGGGATCGGGGTTTGTGGCAAAGCTTTAGTTCCACTGTCCATGTTGCTGTTTTCTAATTTTCTGTGCATTAGTATTTGTTTGAGGTTGGGAGGTTGTCTGTAGGCAAGTATGAGTCTCCCGCCAAGAGCTTTGGAGAGTGTTGTGTTCTTGTCAAGAATAGGCTGGAGATCATTCACGATGCGTGTGAGTGGTTTCACTTGTGGACTGTAGGTGACAACCATGGTGTTCTATCATTTGGTCATTTGGATCTGTCTTGTAGTAGGTTGTCTCTGGGTATGCGTCTTGCTTTGTTGATATGTTCCTTAATCATGCAAGGTGGGTATTGTAGTCTGAGGAAAGCATTTTGTAGATCCCTGAGTTTGGCATCCCTATCCTGTGGGTCAGAGCAGATGTGGTTGTATCTAAGAGCTTGGCTATATACAATTTATTTTTGTGTGTGTTCAGGATGGAAGCTTGAAGAATGCAGATAGGTGTATCGGTCAGTTGGTTTTCGGTACAGTGTGGTACTAAGATGCCCATGTTGTAGCTTCACAGTGGTGTCCAGAAAGTTCACCTGTTGTGTGGATTGTTCCAGGGTGAGGTTGATGTTTGGGTGAAAACTATTGAAGTCCTGGTGGAATTTGTTAAGGGATTCCTCTCCATGGGTCCAGACCAGAAAAATGTCATCAATGTATCTCAAATAGAGAAGTGGTTTCTGGGTGCAGTGGTTGAGAAAGTGTTGTTCTAGGTCAGCCATGAATATGTTTGCATATTGTGGGGCCATGCGGGTGCCCATTGCCGTTCCATTGATCTGGAGGTGGTTTTTATTGTCAAAAGAGAAATAGTTGTGTGTGAGTACAAAGTCACAGAGGGTGGTGATTATTTTGGATTCTTCCTTGTTTCGGATGGTGTTTGTGATAGCTTGTAGTCCATCTTTGTGTGGTATGTTGGTATAGAGAGCTTCTACATCCATTGTAGCTAGGATGGTATTATCTGGAATGTTCTGTGTAGACTGAAGTTTCCTTAGGAAGTCTGTGGTATTTCTTACATAACTGGGTGCACTGGTAGCATAGGGTTTGAGAACATTGTCCAAGTATCCAAATATTCCCGGGTTACCTTGTTTATGTATTTTTGGTAGAAGGTAGAAGGTTGCTGGTTGAGGTTCTTGTGGTGTATCCTGCAGGATTTGTTCACGTGCGTTTCTGGGGAGGTCTTTCATGAGTTTCTGTAATTCCTTTTGGTATTTCGTGGTTGGATCTGTAGTTAGTGGCTGGTAAAATTTGGTGTTAGATAGTTGTCTTTGGGCTTCCTGTGTGTAGCTTGATTTGTCCATGATGACCACAGCACCACCCTTGTCAGCTTCCACCCTCCTCCTCCCTCCCCTCAACCATACAACCCCCACCTCTATTTGCTACAGCCTATCATATCATCTACAGCCCATGAATATTTGCTCATATTATATCTTACACCTCATTCTGCTGCTATATATGTCTGAAGAAGTTCACATGTGAACGAAACGTTACATTAAAATATGAAAATTAGTCTTTAAGGTGCCACATGTTTGTGTCTTTTATTTTGTTTTGTTTTGTTTTGTTTTTCTTTGAATTTTGCCTGAAATTCTTGAAAAGACTAACATGGCTACCCTCTTTGAAACGTAAACCAAAACCAACAACTTGAACCTTATTCGAGAGGCAATGGGCAGCCAGTGCAGACGCTGCATTCTGCACCCGCTGCAGTCGCCGAACAAGGTTCAAGGGGAGCCCCATGTAGAGAGCGTTGCAATAATCTATCCTCGACATGACCAGCACCTGCACCACTGTCCTCAAAGAGTTCCCATCAAGGTAAGGGTGAATCTGGGCGGTTAGGCTAAGATGGTAAAAGGCCAGCCTGGTCACAGCTGCCACCTGGGATTCCAGAGACAGATCCGGATCCAGGACAATGCCCAGGCTCCTCACTCTTTCACCCAGCTGGAGGGTGGACCCATCCAGACTGGGAAGAGGGCCACTGTACCCATCCGGGCCACCCCTGAAGAACAGGACCTCAGTCTTCCCGGGTTTGAGTTTGAGCCTGTTAATCTTGGTCCACTCCAGTACTGCAGCCAGTACATACATACATACATACATACATACATACATACATACATACATACATACATACATACATACATACATACATACATACATACACTTATAAACTAACTTTAATATGCTCTGAATGGTCAAAGAAACTATTTAATAAGGGATACAAGACATATAAGGTGAACTGCAACCACCCAGAAAGCACTCTTTGACCCCCCTTAAGGGTGATGAGCCCTTAGGTTGGGAAACCCTGCTTTATATAATATATTATACCATTTGGATAGGCAGGAAAGCCTTCAAGCCTAGGGTTTTATTTAGTTGCAAACTTTTTTGCTATAAATTGTCAACATTTATTCTTGCTCATGAAATGCAGATGAATGACATTTCCTTTATTGTACACAATTTAACACCCAGTTCTTTACAGCAGGTACTGTGGCTTGGGCACTATGTGTACAGATGGAAGGAAAACTACCTTGAGGAAGAGGCACCCTGTTCTGGATTCCTCGCTCGGACACTCACACTCATACAGACACAGGCATACACAGCTTTTTCTTCTGAAAAAAGCAGTTTTGCCACAGGGGAATTGTCATAAGTAGGTAATGAATAAGCTTGAGGATCTGATGGCATGTCTCACTGCTTCATATATTGTCTGTTCATTCACTATATTGGTACCAGTATTTGTGTATGAAAGATCTAGAAATAACAACTCAATATTGAGATTGTTGTGTTAATTTGGTAAAACAGTAATGAATTATTCATGGTGATAAAAACCATGATGGAAAAAGACTACAAAGAATTTCAAAGGGATCTTTTAAAGAATAGGAGAATGCATGACAAAATAGCAATTGTTAAGCAAATGCAAAGCAGTACAAAGTGAGAGAGATTTGTAATTCTGTGGCTGAAATTCTGCTGCATAGCATAGTAAATTGCAGTAGAGTATTCCTACTGAATCCATTTAGATTTTTGCATCAATTTTTCCATAGGGTTCATTTATTCAAATGGGCCTACTCTAGTTGTGACTTACTAAGCTAAAGAAATTTGCAGATAGGGTAGGGACATTTCAATCAGTAGAACTTGCAGAGGAGCCACTCACTGCAGACAAAAACAACCTGAAAAATCAGCAGTAGCTGAATGCACCCTGAAACAAACTGGACATGAAATCCTCTTCCAGGACACAAAGGTACTGGACAACACTACCAATCACTACGTCAGACTACACAGGGAAGCCACTGAAATCCACAAACATAAGCACAGTTTCAACAAAAAAGAAGAAAGTCTAAAAACCAACAAAGCCTGGCTTCCAGTACTAAAAATCTGCAGAGTGCAAAAGGTCAAAACTCAATGATTCCCATCCAGCCACAAGCAACACTGAGCAGTTCACACAACAGAACAGCTAACGACACCCATCAACTACACAGAGGGATCATTGCTACCCCTAATTGCATTGAAACTTTTTAATCCCTTCATCACAATACAATGACTAACACCTATTCTCCTGCATAGGACAAGTTTCCTCTTTCCAACAAGTTAAAATACCCCAGTCTCACTCACTCTGTACCCCAGAGCACAGAGAGAACTCCTAGTTCCCTGAGTTCCTTGTCCTCTGAAGATGCCAGTCACAGAGTCTGGTGAAACGTCAGGAAGAAAAACTTCCAGAACATGGACAAACAGCCCAAAAAACCTCACAACTATCACTCACCAAAATTGTCACTCATTCAATGGACATTCTCTTTTACGACTTGCTTAACTAAGCTAAAATATAATAAGCTACAGAATTTGAGCCCATATTTCAATGACTGTATCTAAATTGTCAGAGACTAACCATGAAAGATGATTGTACTTGTTAGGTTAATGAAACAACAACATAATGCACAAAAACAGTGGAAAAGGTGACTTCCATATTAGTGATTTAAATGGAACTGAAAACAACACTGCTGTTTTGTACTGTTTAGTAGTGGCTAGTGTCCACTGTGGTTGGTGGGACAGCAGTAACAGCAGCCAGTGATGGACAGGATCAGGGACAAAGTATTCTCTCTCATTCCTTATTTCTTTCTCTCTGCTCCACATGAAGGCACACACACACACACAAAAGCAAGAACGCAGTTAAGCAAGTATTCACACTTACTGTATACAACTAGGGACCTTATTCCTCTGCTAAGGAGACAGGCAGAAGTGAGATTGGTGGAGGTGGAGCTGTACACTTGCCCTAATGTATGAACCACTAATGTATGAACCACTATACGGGCGTGATCACACCCAAGAAAAGTCAATCTGGATGCATCCCTTAGTAAGTCATAACCACTCAGAATGACCTGACAGATCTCGGCACTAATGAAACCAGAAGGATGCTATGAAGACTTCGAAGAAAGATGGCATGATTTCTAGAAATTTTTAGACGAATATTACAAGACAATTAAGTTTCCTGTTTAATTTATGAGTAATTGAGATAGTTAAGGATCATACATTGTTAAGATGAGATGCAAACTTTTTTTCTTTTGATTGATAACTTTTTTGTTTGAAAACTATAAATAAATTGAAAAAAAAAAGAATGACCTCACAGTCAGATGGGTGATATATAAATACAGCCAACCAACAAATCACTGCGATGCTTCTAACAATTGTATTGTGGCATATGGCCTTTGATGTCAAAACTGATTTGAAATTCAACTTTTAAATGGTTTTTTATTTGTCAAATAATCCTGGCTTTTCAAAAACAGACAAGTTAATTTTTTAATGCAATTTAAACAATATTCTGTTTTATTGTACATTGGTGTGCAGTGTGGCAGCCCTGGTGGCCAAAGACAGTCTAAAAAGTTAAATAAACACATAAAATAAAAAGTATTGCTAGCTATCCTAGTCACCTATGATCACCAAAGAAGAAGATATGGGACACAGATGTGCATTTTATTTTTAAATTTATTTATCTATTTATCTATTTATATTTATATATACATGTTAATATGTATTTAGAAAGAAGTACAGTAATTCAGTTTTAATATAAGAATAGCTTATCCAGCATAGAAAAACACACACACACACACACAAATGCTGTGACAGACTGCAGTCCAGCAACATTAGGACAATTACAAAATTTCCTAAAACACATTTTCATGGAGAAAACTACTGTAATAACAAAAGAAGTAGAGGTATGTCAGAATGCAGGAATGTGGGTCAGATATTCTGAAAAACAAAAGCATAGCATGTATATCTACTGGTGGTATAAATAAATAAATAAATAAATAAATAAATAAATAAATAAATAAATAAATAATGCAAGATATGTAGTTGGGCTGAGAAGTCAAGTGGCCATGCTTGATCATGTCACTGAGTTACTTAGGATTTAAAAACTCCCAAAGCATGTTTCCAAACTGGAAATATGAGCACTAAAATGACAACATTTACTGTCAACGAAGTGATGGGTAGTTGGGCCAAAATATTTTAACAATTAAATGAACAGAACAATTCCAACTTGGAATATACACTAGCAGAATCTAAACAGAGGCAACTGTCCAAGAAAGGGGTTGTTGAAGCAAGCTTGATGAAAATATCAACTCATCCAATATAGGGCAGCTATAAAAAGTCAAATGCTATATGGGGTATCAGAAAAGAATGTTGAACATCTTGTCAATATCATATGTTGTCTTATAAAATTTATAGTCCAAATTGATGGCCATATTAAAAATGGATATTGTACAACTGCCACAATTTACAAAGAAATAGCCATGCTAGTGTGTCTTAGAACGTTAATAAAAAAGAAACAGGACAGAAAAGAAATGAGAGAAAAAGGCAAAATACTATAACAGCTTAACAATTAATGGACTGATCCCAGTGGGAGATTCTGTGGATAATCCACTTCTTTAGACACGAGAAATGGAAATGCATATCTCTATAGTTGTTAGTGTTACACTCGTTCATTAACACAAGAATGGGACTATCCAGATAGTAAACAGCAGGTTCTAGCCAGGGTGAGAAGTTCTATGACAGACAGATTTGGCTGTCCTAAGAATGCTTCGAAGTGTTTATGGGACAGAGTTCAGAATCTCTCAAGGGAGACAACTATTTTATACCCATAAAATACTACAGGTAGAAAAAAGGGCAAAGGTTCTCCCTGCACATGTGTGCTAGCTGTGTCCAACTCTAGGGACGGTGTTCATCTCCATATTCAAGCAGAAGAACCAGTGTTGTGCAAGTCTGTGGCCACATGGCTGGCATGGCTGCAAGGAAACACTGTTTTACCTTCCCACTTAATATGGTAGTATCTATTTATCTACTTGCATTTACATGCTTTCAAAGATGCCAGGTTGGCAGGAACTGGGGTTAACAGCAGGGAGCTCACTCCACTGCGTGGCACCCTGAGCTGCCGACTTTGTAGCCGACAGTTTTCAGTACTCTAGCCTGCTGAGCCACCACACCCTCAAAAATACTAAAGAAAGCTGGATTATTAATATATGCAGTGCAGTGAGATGGCATGATATCTATTTAGGCCCTTAGCGATGCACCAGAATTTTATTTATACAGCCAATTTCTGCTGTTTACCGCTCAAGTGTCTCTTTGTAATTGTTTTGTCCATATTAGCTACTTCCATTATTGTATGTCCTCAGAGGCTGACATGTTCTGAAACTGGTTTCTCTGTGTCAACATTCCTGATGTCTTTTTTTGTTCATGCTTTTACACAGAGACTGCCCTGTTTGTCCTATACAGAAAACAGAGGGACAGAGGTGGCATATATTATATTATAAGGCAAACAAGGAAATAAACCCTTTATGACACTACTGAAACATCTGACTGTGTTACCAATGGGGACACAATGGGCATCTAGGCTTGTGACAGATTCTTGTTCTCCATCTTTTGTGACTTGTTGTGTGTCAGGAGTTGTTTAAGGTTGGGTGTTGTTTGTACAGAGTACAGTGTGGAAATAGGTTGCCATGGGATTAATACAACAAAGAATCTTACTTCACCTTAAAGACTAGGAAGTTTAATTTAGGATAAGCTTTCAGGGACTGGAGCTGCTTTTTCAGAAGCATGGATTTTAACCTCAACAGGCAGACATGTGCTTACACAACCATCAGTCTGCCTATTGAGCACAAGGTAAACTGAGCCATGCATCAGTGTCCATAATTACTAAACTGTCAAATCAGAAAATATGTATACTGAAACAACAACACATATTCTGCTACTCACTCAAATATGACTTTGAGTAAATGTTGTAGTAGGTCTTTCTTCACATGGGCTCCAGCACAAAGAGTACAAAAGGCTGCTGCAAATTCATAGCTCTTTTATTTATCCTTTATTTTCAGGAAATAAGATTTTTTATGAATCTATAAAACTAATATTATTGGGGGGGGGGGAGCCTGTAACTCCACTGGGACGTATGGCAAGACATACTGGCTCAAATTATTTTTTCCAGTTACACAGGCATGCCTCAAACTGTGTAACGAGTTGCGACTAACAATATCCATGTTTTAATGTGGGGAAAATGCCTCCAAAATGTATAGCATTTGCAAAGGCATGGAAGAGGATTTTGTCCTCTGCCTCTTGATGTGATCTGAAAACTCCTGTCCAGCTATTACAATGATTGTCCTGTTTCAGGGCATGCATACGTAAGTATATACTGCTTCTATTTTTCCATTAATTTCAGCCTCAACTATGAATACTAAGCAACAAATGTCTAGGGATCTTTTCAATTAATGTTGCTTAATTTCAAGTACATGCACTGATGATCAATGGAACATATCCATTATAATTCCTGGAAAATTTCCAGTAAGTCTTTATTTTTTGGGGTGGGGGCTTGAACATTTTTATTTAGTATGCACAAATTCTGATGAATACTGCTTAGTCTCATTTTGCTTGATCATTTTTGGAGAGTCACAGTCTCTGCGGATGGGACTCAATGTTTTCTGCAACAAATTTTAAAATCCCATTTCATTGGAGAACTTTTTTCAGGGTTCATTTCTCCTGCCGTACAAGGTGTGATTCCACATCTTAAAAATCCAAAATGGATTTTTTTTCTCACGCTGACCAGATGGCCTGTGGGCAGGGTTGGCATGTTTTCTGGATTTTTACTTTAGAAAGCTGGACAAGACCTTTTGGTTAGTACACATTTCTTTTCAAAGAAAAGGAGGATTTCAGGACCAAAAAAGAGACAGGTTATTTCAGGCATCCATGTTAAAAAGTTATTTTTCTAATTTTAATGGCAAGACATTTCAAGCATATTTTCACAAATATACTGTTATATAACATTTTCAAAAATGTTGATATGCTACGATATTAGGATATTTGGCATCCTCCATAGCACTTCAAGTCTAGTTTAAATTTAATTTTGCAGGTTATTTTTCCAATAAGGTACTCAGAATCTTAGAAGGATGAGGCTGTGAACCTCAAGCTGGCTTACTGTTGAACAGTGATTCAAGAGTGCTTTGAAACAGCCTCAAAGAGTGTGAGTAATGTCACATACCCACTACTACAGCATCTTCTGGACTCTACTTAAAAACCTCACATAAAAAGAAATATGGAGATAAATGTCGATATGAACATCAAAGAATCAAATACATAAAAAGAAGAATTAAAAAATGAATCTTTGGAATATTAGAATACCTAAAGCCAACGGAAAAATTAAGAGTCTTACTTTGCATCTTAAACATAAAGTTAGTGTCAAATGCAGTATCATCCGCAGCATTTCAGATGGCAATCAGAGTGCATTATCAGATGCCCAGTTTATGGATAGTTTACAAACTAGATATTTCTTTAGGGGCCAGTAGCCAATGTACCTCTTCTGGCACTCGTTATAATATGATTCTAGCAGCCTGTTAATATGTTCAGTAAGAACTGAAATTGATGTATTTTAACTGAAGTTTCCAGACCATCTTCATGGACCACTCCATATATAAATATATAATAAACAGGAAGTGCACACAAACCTCCAAATATAAAAGTTTAATATTAAATAAGATTAATTATTATTGTCAGGATAAAATGTATCAAAGGATTGTTTATTTTATTTTCTAGATAATTAATTTATTTTCAAGATCTTTCTGTTGCACTCATCATGAAAGTTAAGCTTAAGGGCAATACACATAAAAATTATGGCAACAGTATGATATAATAATTGCAAAATTAGTTGAAAGTACTTATTTTATTGGAACTTGATATAAGATTTTTTGAGAAAGGGTTTCAAATATTTTCTCTCCAGTTTTTCTCTAATACTGTTCTTATACATCCAAAGTATATTAACTCTATTATTGTTTCAAAATCTTGTCTTTTAATACACATAAACTCTATCCTGTGTTCGAGAATATCTGTTGGATTAGCCATTTAGTCTGTATGGAGTCTGGATTCCAGGTCTGGATTCAAGTCACACAAACAAAACCTTAGACAATTTTTGTCCCCAGGGACAGTAAGTAAATCCAATTCATGCTCAATCAACAACACAGCAGGAAAGTCAAGCATCACTTCAGCCTGCAGACACTCTTCTAGGAAAACAATGACATTAACAATTTGTTTATAGTATAAAATCAGGGCAATTTCCTCATAATAGAAAAGGGTAAATGTTTCTTTCTGCCTCCAAAGAGTAACTTGGAAACAAAGATTTTTCCAGTAGAAGACAACACCAGAAAATGAGCCATCCCAAAGCAGCAAAACCTCTCATGTTATGTCATAGAGGGACATTGTTTTCAAATAAACTCAAATCAACCTTAGATTAATTCTACACAATTTGTAACTCCCAGCCCAGAAACAAAGCACCGCTAATTAGTAAATAGAAACATTAAGGATGTCAATGTGTTAATATAAAAAAAAGCTTTTGTGCTGTCCACTCCCCCCACCCCCACTCAGTACTACCTCCATCTTTGTAGCACCTAGCCAGATGAAGGTTCAAACAGAGTCAAAAGCCAGCCTCAACATCTGTGTGAGATGTTAGCAGTTTAATAAAGATATGGCCCACCCTTGTCTTTGGATTGTTCACTAAGAGGCACTCAAGTATTCCCCAAGCAGTAGGTACAAGAAAGTTTGGGAAGGGGGATCAAATAAATGCATTTCTTCAACTGCATTTTAACATCAACATTTGGGGACCAAAGATTATTTTCACAATTATTCCAGTTGCTAAGAAGAGGTAGGCGCTACACACATCAATCTGCAGATGTTTTCCCCTCAACTGTTTAATATTCAGGAGAAATTTTGGGATAATGTGTCTGAGATGACAATCTATAAGAACATAATTTATACATATTTATTGATTGTAAGGGTTTTGTTATCTTGTTTTACTGATGATATTTGCCACAAGGTATATTTTCATGAGGATGATAGCAGATAATTGTAATATAGTACAATAAATAGATTAAAATAGTCCAACATTATTTTCTTCTTTCTTTCTCTGGACAAAAGGCCAAAATCCTGTTGCTTAGTGTATAAAGTCAAACTAGATTAGACACACTGTTTGGTGGGTAAGGATTGGTACATCAACTTATCAGTAAATTCTGTTGATTCAAATGGCTAGGGCCATTTGAATCAATGGAACATATGGAGGACTTGAGTCATAAAGTCACAGCTGATTCAACAGGTTTACTTTAGTGCAACTTATTATGCTAAGTCACAAGATTTTAGCCATTGTGGGGTCCACCTGAAAGTCAGCTTGACATTCTTTTGCAGATCGTCTCCTAGATACATCTTTAGTATTTTATTTCTAATTAAACATCTGTTCTGACTGGAATATAAGAGGCAATATTTTTCACATTTAAGTTTAGATTCTTTGAAAAATATTATTATTGACATGGATGACAGTTTTTGTGTGCATATGTACAGATATGCCAGCTTCTAACCTATAGGTAGATTAAAATATATAAAAATATAATAGCACCATAATGAAATCCATGTGTATAAGATTGAAAAATACACTGGTCTCTTTACCATGATATATTTTAACTTTAACAGTGTATGTTTCATTTTGGGTATATATTCCTTTGATGTCTTCAGCTGAAACTGTGTTGTCTTAGTAAAAGTTTCATCTTTTAAACAACATTAAATTCAAGAATGACAGAGACTCTGGACCTAACAAAGAAATTAGAAACTGCTCACCCCAAATTTAGGTGGCTGAATAGCTCCGTGAGTTACCTGACTGTGGAGCCAAAGGATGGGAATTTGATTCTCCCAGAAGAAAAGCCAGTCTGCCTAGCTTTGGGCAAACTGGACAAACCCACAGGACCCCAGGACAAAGGAATAGTAAATCACTATTATGTACCTAGAAAATGCTACAAAATGTTATCATACATCAGAACTGACTTATCAGCATGTATTATGTTTGCTGCTACTATTGCTACTATTATTAACATTGTAATTAATCAAGACTTGCTGTTTATGAGATTTAAAGAACATCAGCACACTTCCCTTCTTTCCCTTAGTACTGATAACAGAATTTTACAAAATCTTTTATTGTCCTAGGATCAAATTCCTTTTTTTCCTCATCACCTTCAGTATCATTTCCACTTGAGCGGTTATCAAATTTCAGCAGATATTTCTCAACAGTGTTTTCACATGAGGTCATCCACTACTCTTTATTTGCAAAATACAACTTAGGTTGCAGAAGATCAATTTCCTGCTATACTAGACAGATTAATTCAGATTTTTATATTGCTCAAATTTAAAAGCACAAATTATTGCCTCCTTTGTGCCTGTATTTTTAAGCAGAGCACTCAGGAGTCTCTTCTTTTTGCCAGTATACCATTACTTCAAATACTGTTCACTGAGTCTTGCTTTTGGCATTCATGTTTGAATTCTTCCCCAAACTACACCCTATTCCAGTAAACTGCATGAACATTTGCCTCTTCTTTGGGTGGGAAGACTATAAGCAAAACTGCATTGCAGAAATAGAAGATATATTTGGCTTTCTAAGTTTTTGTGTGATACCCCCAAAACGTAGAAAGTACATATTCAATACACTGCAGGCCAACCTCACTATTTCATGTGCAGTCCCTTAAAACCCACTCAGAATTCAGTTATTTGGGCAGAAGGAGGAGCAGGAACAGTTTGTTCAGTACCCATTGAGATTTCAAAAAGAATGAACTGCTTTACATTCTTTTTACAGTCAGTCAGTCAATTCTTTTCTTATTGGTACTTATGCTGGATCTGTAGCATTTTCTTTTCAAGCCCTCCAACTGCCACCATTTCCTCCACCCCTCATTTAGCTCTCTTCTTGCTGTCTCTCCCTGTGCTACTGCAGCAATGTTAGGGCCTGAAGCAGTACAGATGTGTTCTAAACATAAGTATGGAGGCCCACACTGAACTCTCTCACTGTTGTGCAAGTTCCTCCTGAGAAACATTTGCAGTTGAACAGCATATGTTGGAAATGCACTGAATGCCATTTTCCTTCTACCAATTAAAAAGAAAGGAGGGTAGAGGAGATTAGGCATACCAGAATAGAGCTGTTGCTACATTAAGCAGGCTGGGATCACTACAATTGCTGTAAATGTGCTCTGACATTTTTTGCTGACATCTTTTATCCAATTACAGAGATAATACCAGAAACAGGTGAATCAGGATCAATGCAGAATCTTGCCTAAAGTATTGCCATTCATCTCTTTCTGACCCATTTGGTCTTGCTATAGCTGATGTTCAGTTCCTGCAGACTGAACACGAGCTATAGAAACCCAAAGGATACAAGGTTTTATCCTGAATGAGATAATGGCCTATGACAGTGATGGTGAACCTTTTAGAGACTGAGTGCCCAAACTGCAATTCAAAACCCACTAATTTTTTTTGCAAAGTGCCAATACAGTAATTTAACCTGTACACAGGTAGCTATGAAGAAGCGATGTCGGGTGCCCATGGAAAGGGCTCTGAGTGCCACCTTTGGCACCCGTGGCATAGGTTCGCCATCACTGGCCTATGATAATGTCCAAAACCCATGCTCCTTCATTCTGAATACCTGGTTTGACCATTGACAGCAACCTACCTGACACTACTGGGTGAAAAATGTATCAAGCAATTTGACAAGCAAAGGGTGAAAGAAAGATTATGTGAAAAAGGGAACATGAAAGAAAAATGAAACATTTGTGTACTCCTCTTTTGTAAAGAAAAAACCATTGGCAATCAATGAAAGAGCACAAATTACATGAAATCTGGAAGTTGAGTTATGGCAACTGGACTTCTTTTTCTTGAGAAATAGAAATGTTTCGCTGCTCATCCAAATAGCTTCACCAGTCTGATTAAAGCTAGTGCAAGTCCTCCATCTTATAGTCTGCTCAACTTCCAGATAAACTCACCTGGATGACTGAGAATCTTCACGGACAAGTTACATGAAAGAAAGTCAACTCTTTCATGCTATGGGCCTTTAATTTAAAGAAAACAAGGCCCCATCCATAAGTCTAACAATAGTTCCCTTTTACCTGAGAAATTTTTGTCATTCCCTGCTCAGACATAAGGATGCAATGCCATACAAACAAAATTTACTTCTGCTCTGATCCCCACAGCATTCCTTCTCACTATTTTCCCAGCAATATGGAAGGTGACAAGAACGAGTGAAGTGACAGAAAGCTACTTGGTTAAACATAATTTGAATCTCAGTGTCATCACACATCCTACCATTGTGTAAGACATGAAGAAATGGCTTAACATTTTATTCTAAAACAAGCATGCTGAATCCTGCTATGTTTAAGTTCTCTTTTCTCACAGAGATTTTGTATCAACCCAGGGAGAACTTTTGTGCATAGTTTTTCTTTTCAAAAATTTGCAAGGAAGAATAAAATGTTAAGAGAATGACTACAGTAATACAGGGAGGAGGAAATGTACAGATAAAACATGAAAGATACACATAAAAAGCAAGTGAATTTGCAATTATTGGTCAAAATGTGATACTACAATACACAGCCATTTCTTTCAATTAGAATTTAGGATAATTTTAGAGTTAGGTAAGCAGCTCAACTAATTCTGATTTTCATGTCTTCATTACTGACCAAGACACACAGAGGCATGAACTATCTCTGCAAGAAACTCTTACATTCTGGTTCAGGGAACAATCATTTCATATACACATCACTTCCATCATTATATTATCACATGATAGCAAGGTTTTACAAATAGTACTAGAGAGGTTAACATCCGCCCACAAAAGCAATCTTATTAATATGCAGTTTGTTGTATAGTTTAATATTTATTTTGTTCTTGTGCCTCCTTGTTAAGACATTTTGATAGGTTACTGTTATTGGCACTTTATCTAGAATGAAATTCATAGGGAAATATGTATTTTTAAACTCCTGGAAAAAGGTTTATTAGTGTCCTTAATACAGATATCCTATTTTTAAAGTCAACACTTCATACTGTATATAACAAAAAGACTGCAGAAAACAGGAATGAGAAGATGCATAAAGGCACAGCAAAGACTAGCCCAGGGGTACCCAAACTTTTTGTAAGGAGGGCCAGATTTGGTGGCTGGGAATGTGTCAGGGGCCGGTTGCTCCCCAACCCTGCCACCCCACTGCAAGCCCCACCCACTTTCTTTTAAAAAAACATGGGGTGGGGGGGGGGGGGGTGGGCCAGCCAGCCGCAGGCCACTCAGAATAGCCTGGCAGGCCGGATTTGCCCCCCCCAGGCCGGACTTTGGGCAGGCCTGGACTAGCCTAATACTGAATGTTTCGCTAGAGAGGCTTGGGTTATACAGTATGTAGTTTATATTGTGAATGCCTCTCTGGCTCTCTATTCCTGGTGGCTACTTCCTCCAGTGAACCAAAGTATGGGAGAAGAACCAACAGAGTAATGTATTTTGGTACCAGTAATTACAGCTGGATGATACTACAGGTGTATTATGGGCAGCAATTGTACAAATGGAGGTGAAGCAAACAAATTATTTTTAAATTTGAAACTGGACTTTATATCAGCACCAAATTCTGCACAGGGGTAGGAGGAGTCTTGCTCTGTGCTAAACTGAGAAAAGTTTGGGCAAAAGGCATTCAAGCTATGCTTAGGTTAACACAACTTTGGTGCCTATAGGTTGTTATATTTCAACCATTCTACCCATCTTGTCATTATACAATTGTTTGGTAATTTAAAGAAAAATGACGACTAAATGATGTGCGATGACTTAAATGAGTTAATGACCTCCCACATGTCCTCTCTTCAGCTCATGCACACCAACAACATATTAGGTTGTTCTCTATTCCCACTGCCCCCGCTCCTAGCAATGTTGTTTTCTCCTGCTGACATATTGCAAACTAACTATACTTGTAACATTCATTTTTAAAAGCCATGAAAATCAATTCATCAAAGAACTTCTGGTTTATGAACTGAGATACTGTGCACCTATGTCCACAGTCCCCTCCTTTCAAAATTGTCGAAAAACAGCCCTGATGATTGCTATGTGTTTATGTGAGATGTGATTAACTGATGAAAAGAGGAACCCGCTTGTGGGATTTTCCCTTGTTTGATGTCACTTTGTGAATGATAGTGAATGCAAGAGGGTATCATGTAGAACAGGGCTGTCCAACTTTGAACAGGCCGAGGTCTACTTTTTCTGGCCCAAAGTGCCTGAGGGCTACTACACTAATACCAATACTTATGAATTTTATCCATTCCAAGCACATACTCGTAAGTAAAAAAATTTGCGAGTAGAACAGCGGTTTCCCTCTGGAACAGATTAATTGATTTTCAATGCATTCCTATGGGAAGGTTGACCATGCACATGCTTCACTTGCACCGCTTGATCATCTGGCCAGTGGGAGGAGCAGGGGACTACGCCAAGGCCCTTGAACTGTCCTGCTCGGCTGAGAGTGGGCTGGCAGACCCAGAACTTTGCTGGGGCAGTGGTGGTCCTTGGGATGGGGGAGGGAGGGTTGAAGAACTTATCCCCTTACTTTTTAATTAGTGGCCAGCAGGCTACTTTTGAACCCTTTGTGGGCTACAGGTAGCCCGTGGTCTACCTGTTGTGCAGGCCTGTTGTAGAACATGTTGACTGCTGCATTGGTGTTATCAACTTTCAGGCTGGCCTTTGCTATGCAAAGCTTGACATCCTTTTTCTTGATGGTAACACAGGCACAATATTGTGCAGCAATATCAGGGCAGTTGCTGGCATTCTGAATCATGAGTATATAAGAAGAATATCCCATATTCATAAACTGGACTTGTCCCCCCCCCCCAAGAAGAGTGATATGACAGGAGCAGGCCATATTTGAAAGGTCACCTTCCATATATGGAGATAAAACATAATCCAGCTTGGTTACATGAGGTGAGAGGAATTCCTGCTTCTCATTATGCAAATATAATTGAAATACTCTAGGCTCAGTGCACTCATGCAGAGGAGTTCCCTGCGCAAATGCAACCTTCCTCAGCCTTTTGTACAAATGTCCCTGAACAAAGAACATGGCTATCAATATCTGTATGACTAGCCCAGACTGATTTTTATACTTTATTCCTATATTGTCTCTGCAGGGTTCTCCAAATACAGTCAGTCTATTAACAATCAAGCATGAAGCACTAACAAAATTAAAATGCTACAATATCCTTCACATAGAGCAGGCCTGCACAAGAGGTCGATGGTGGGCCACCAGTTCACCGCAAACAGTTGAAAAGTAGCCAGCCAGCCAGCTGAAGCATAGTCCCCTGCTCTGTTCCCCCCTCCCTGGCCAGATGATAAGCGCCCCAGTGGCGTGTGGGGCAAAGAAGTGGCTGGGAGGGCTGCTACAAAGTCCACTGGTCCCCCCTCCCCAGTCAGATGACAAGTGCCCTGGTGGCGCACCAGGTGGAGAAGCGGTGGGATGGCTGCCACGAAGTCCCCTGGTCCCCCTCCCCAGTCAGATGAGGAGTGGCCCGGTGGTGGGCCAGGTGGAGAAGCAGTGGGAGGGCTGCCACGAAATCCCCTGTTCTCCCCCTCCTTGGTCAGATGATGAGCACCCCGGCAGCACTCCGGATGGAGAAGTGGTGGGGGCCACCATGAAGTTCCCCATCCCCCTTCCCTGGGCAGATGACAAGCGCCTCGCCGCCGCTCCAGGTGAAAAAGTGGTGTGTGGGGCAAAGAAGCTGCCAGGAGGGTGCTCGCACAGTGCCACAGTCAAAAGGACAAAGCCATCCCCCTCATCCCCTTCACTCGGGTGAAGGGGAGCTGGGGGATGGCTTGATCCTTTTTGAATTTGGTGCCACACGAGTCCAAGCGAGGAAGGCAAGGTTCCACCTCCCCGCCACCCACTGCCCAGTGCTCGCCACTTCACCCCCCCCCCAAGGCAAGGCAGGGAAAATCATAAGTAGAGAAACAGCATCTAAAATTCATTTTACATTTTACATTTTAAGTTTTATAAAATGATTAATTTATTTATTACATTTATTAAATTATTAAAATTTTAAATGTTTAAAATTAATGGCAGCAGTTTAAAAGGTGGAGGGTAAGTAGATCTACTTGTACAGAGAGTACCACTGTAGTAGCCCTCAGGCACTTTGGGCTCGAAAAAGTAGACCTCGGCCCGTTCAAAGTTGGGCAGCCCTGACATAGAGGTTTCATCTGCTTTGTATTTTCAGGCTTCCCTAGCCCCAGGGTTTCACAAACATTTTGAATCGACAGATCACTGCCAAGCTTGAGAAAACATCTCACTGTCTACCATCTGCTCCCAATGGTCAGCAGTAAAATTCCAGATTTCTTAGGAAGCACTTTGACAACAGTAAGCCATCCCTCTATTCCAGTGTTTTTCCACGGCAACCACAGCCGTTGGAAAACTGAAGAATATCAGCTTTGTGTTCAGCCAAACAGGCCCAGGTTGCACTGAATAAAGTATTTTAAATTTTTCATATTTCTGTTTACTTACTATTTCATAATAAAGTAATTATAAAATACTTTCTTTGTGTTTATTTGCTATTCAAGAGAATTACTTTATATATAGAATGCAAGCTAATTTTTAAACATTTTCTAATGACAGAAACAAGTGTGCCTTTGCCCAAAAAAGGTTGAAAAACACTGCTCTATTCATTTCCACTAACCACAGCCACTGAACAGACTGCCAAAACTAGCTTTCATGAGCATCTCTGAAGAATGCAAGACTATGACAGAGCCCAAGTTAAAAATCCCTCATGTCATCCTACTGAAATCAGTGTTGTTATATAAGGTATACAGCTGCAGTCTTTAGGGAAAAAAAAGGGAAACCACCATCACCCCAAGTATAATCAAAAGTAACTAAAAATGAAGCAAAAAAGATTCAAAGGCGCACTAGACACAATAATTCTACACTAAAAGGGAATTATCTATCATTTTAAAAACCCCAAATTTTACAAAATTACAAATAAAATGTCGTCCCCCCCGCTGGCTTAACTCCATCTTCATGTGGCTCAGATTTCATTTTTCCAGCTGGAGAAAATTTTATTTTTATTGACTAGCAATACAGTCACCCTTTGTTTGCATATTAACACACCAAACAATGATATCTTATGAAAGGTGAACATGTCACTCAACAATATGAAAACCTCCAAAATACGTTAAATCACACACACAATTAAGAATTTGAAATTTTCAAAATATGATTTTGTGTTTCATAAGCTTATCTTTCTATCCAATTTATACTATGCAGGCACACTTACTTTAAAAGACAATATTTAATTGCTGATTTGTCATACCTACTAACATTTGATGGAAGCAGGATTAATTTATAAAAGGAAAAATTATTTAAATAAAAAAATTAAATCACTTTTACACCCTAAACACAATTTTTTGACTTTAAAACTCATAGTCAAAACATTAATCTACGCAAAGGCTAGGAACTGAATGAAATAATTTGTGGAAACTGATACCTTTCATCACAACCTCTAGCTGAAAAGGTCATTAGATATATTATATCTAAGTGAGCAGCTTATCCCTGCTTCATTACTGATAATTAAGGCAAGTAATATTTCTTGACAGTAATGTGTCCAGTACGAGATATTGTCTAGTTTGCATAAAATACACATTAATTACTAGAATAGTACTAGAGATAAAAAAAATTAAGTACCTGTGCAACATGGTTTCATTATTTTTTCTTCATTTCCTTAAAGAATTAGCCGACTTAGAAACATAATGAGCATATTAAAAATCAATTTTCAGGCACCTTTTGAAATTCATAATATATGAACAAAAACATTAAATATCAAGACATAGTAAAATGATTACATTATTTTTAATATTAAATGAAATTCCTTTCCAGCATTTAACCAGAGTTTCTTTATTATTTGATTTAGTTCCTGCTTCTCAGATATACTTCTAAAGCTTTCAGCTGCCACTTAAAATTTCATTAGGGAATATTCTTGTAGGGAGTCATTTGGAAAGGAGATAGAAGAAAATTGATTTTTTGCTGGATATTGTGTTTTACCTTACAAGGTTATCACACACAGCAATTAACCCACACTCTTTTCCCAAAGAACGGAAAAAGGTATATTACTCACAAGTTGGTGCAATGGAGACAGGTGAGATGAGAGAATGCTTCTCTTTCACCAGTGGCTATTCTACACCCTGTTAGTAAATGACACACTGCTTACTTGAAACTGTAGTTTGAGTGTTCATTTGTGAATTCACACATATGGGTTCTTCAGCACCTGTACAAATATCTATCTAAAGGAAAAACTGTAATACAGTGGTACCTTGTATAAAGGAATTAATTTGTTCCAAATGAAATTATGTTAAGCAAATTTTCCTTTATACAAATTCCCATAGGAATGCATTGAAAATGGAGTAATCCCAATTTTATGTTGTACGGATTCTCCCCATAGGCGTTTATGTTAAGCAAATTTCCCCTATCTCCAGAATTTTTATGTTGTACAAATTTTATGTTATACAAGTTGTTTGTTATACAAGGGTCCACTGTATATATATATATATATAGGAAATGGGGACTACTGTATTCGCTCTATCAGATGTACAGACATTTCCCCTTACTTTAGAGAGGGGAAATGCATCTTATAGAGTGAAAAATATGGAATGTCATCTTTTAGATCTTGTCTGAGATGCTTCTGCAAAAACTGAGTTTGACGGAGGAGGCAGTCCATCAAGTACTAGGGTCCTGAACCATGAGGACTTTTACAGTTGAAAACTGTCACCCACAGTCTGAACTGGAGGCTCAATATTGAGGTGGAAAAATCAAACACCCCCTTCTTAAACTACAGGCTACTGGTACTTAGGGAGCCCCATGGCGCAATGGTTAAATGCCTGTACTGCAGATAAAACTGTGTTCATTACCTGGGATTCAATCCCAGATAGCAGGCTCATGGTTGACTCAGCCTTCCACCCTTCTGAGGTTGGTAAAATAAGTACCCAGCTTGCTGCTGCTGGTGGGGTGCAATGTGTAGCCTGCATATTGTAATTAAAAACTGTAAAACTGCCCAGAGACTACTTGAAGTGGTATGGGCGGTATATAAGCAGAACACTTTGCTTTGCAAAGGAAAAAGATACCGGTATCTGCTATAAAAAGCAATTTAACTATTGATGCAGCATGTTACCTTATCCATACATCCTATTTGTTCCTGTTTAACAGCCGTTATCTCACGTATCAATCACTTATCAGTTTAACAGAGCTACATACCTTCACTAGAAAACTGAATTGTTTCTTTACTCTTACCTTCTATCTTGCCTCAACTGGGAACTGTTTGGGTTTTTTAAAGCCTTCTGCCTTCTGGATCTATTAGCACCATCTGTTCCTTTATTTCAATCAAGCCCAGTTCCTATGGGGTGTGTAAAAAGTGTTCTGCTTATATACTGCCCCATACCACTTCAAGTAGTCTCTGGGCGGTTTACAGTTTTAATTACAGTATGCAGGCTACACATTGCTCCCCCCCCCCCGCAAGCTGGGTATTCATTTACCAATGGATGGAAGGCTGAGTCAACCATGAGCCTGCTACTTGGGATTGAACCTCAGGTCATGAGCAGTTTTACCTGCAGTACAGGCATTTAACAACTGTGCCACGGGGCTAATAGTGTACAAAGAAAGTTCTCTTGAGATCAGCTGTGATGTCAGCTGAGAGAGTGTTCTTCACATTAGGAAGTAAAGAAGAAAGGCAACTCCCCTACCTTCCTCCCCAGACCTGAGGAGCTAGTCAATTTAACGATACAATGACAATAAATTGCTAATTGGGAAACCTCCCCAGGGCAGCTGCCTCTTCTGTTTCATGCTCATCACTTGGAGATCTTTTTGGAGGGTTTGTTTTCTGCATCTTTCCTTCCATTTCCCTCCAAATTCAGAAGGGATTTATCCTCAACCAGTGTCCTTAAATGGGTGATGCTTGAACAAATCCCTTGCAAGAGTTGGAGACAAGGGTAGAGAATGGTGAGAGGGCATGAGAGGGCAGGAGAGCAGGAGGAGGAAGGAAGGCGAAATCTCAACTGGGATTACATTCAAGGAATTTTTTGTAAACAAAAGTATGGAAATTTGGAATATTTCATTCTGGACCCCTGATGGAATAAACTACTGTTCTGACCCCACATTAATCCAAGCTATACACTTCATTTTGTCCATCAGAGTGTTGTACCGGAGCAGGCTGGGAATGCACCTAGATTCATCTCTGAGCCTGGAAGCCAAGGTTTCAGTGGTATCTAGGAGTGCTTTTAAACAGTTAAAATTGGTGTGCCAGCTGCACCCATTTCTTGACAGGTCAAATCTGGGCACAGTGACACATGCCCAAGTTACATTACTGTACATGGGGTTGCCTTTGGAAAGTGTTTGGAAACTTCAAAGGGTCCAAAATGCCACAACCAGATTATTAGCTGAGGTTGGTTACAGGGAGCATATAAACCACCTATTGCTACAGCTCCACTGGCTGCTGATCTGTTTCTGGGAACAATTCAAAGTGCTAGTTTTAATCTACAAATCCCTAAATGGGTTTGGTATAAATTATCTAGAAGATCACTTCTCCCTCTATGAGCATGCTTGGATAGTAAGATAATCAGGGGAAGCTGTTCTCTCAGTCCCACCACCTTTGCCAAAGCATCGGACCAGGCACTCAGGCCGGGCCAACGACCACCCGAGTTGGGCCAGCAACCACCCCAGCCACTGCTAGGTAAAGAAGGACCAGCGACAGGCAAAGCTGCAGTCCCCGTGGAGCGCCATGGGTGGGGGTGGGGTGGCCGAATAGCAAGATAGAAAAGCAGGGGATGGTAAAATAATAGCCCCTATCACCACCAGCACCAGCAATGGCATAGGACTGGCACAACAACTAAAAATAAAAAAGCGAGAAATAAAATACAACAAAAAGAAATAAAACAAGCAAATGAACGTCACCATCTTGGAGCTAATCAACGTGCCAATTTGGGCTAGCTGTCAACTGTGTTGACTGTAATTTCTAACCCTAAACAATAATTCTGCTTAAATCAAAGCTGCATGATTCTAACAAACTTATAACATCATACATAGTAGTTAATTAAAGTGAGAATAACTTCCTGGTATATACTGTATGTTCACTGCATTAACATTCAAAAGGATATATTTGCTCTCTCTATCACTATTTCAACTAAAAAAACTATTAAACAGATTCCTTGTCAGAATCCTCTGTAGTTTGATACAGTAACCCTCCCTCCTGCCCTTTCATGGTTCATATACTGTGGTCCTGGTATATTGGGGGAACGCAGTATATGAAAAAAAGCCCCCTGGGGTATGCTGGAAAGGTCTGTTTCGGGCCTCCTGTACTTACCCAAGGCCTCATGCTACCCCAAACAGGCCTCTGACAGCCTTCCCAGGCCATTGGAGGCCCCAAAAGTGCTTCTCGCCAAACCAGAAGTGACTTCAAGAAAACCAAAAGTGACCTCCAGATCATTAGAAAGCACTTTGGGGGCTTTCTAGGCATGTTGAAGGACTCAGAAATGCTTTTATGTGAACCGGGAGGGCGTGAGGCCTGGGGTAAGTACAAGAGGCCCCGAACAGGCCTCCCAGTCCCGACCTGAACCTGTATCCGCATCTCACGGATTTTCAATTATCGTGAGTCAGGTCGGGTCCCTAACCCCCGCGATAGGCAGGGATTACTGTAAATCCAAGCTGAGAATTTTTTTTTGAAAAAACATTCCTTCCTTCTGCTTACAGAATCAGTATGCTTTAACAGATGGTCCTATTTAAACACTGTTTGCTAATTATGCTCATTTCTTTCAAACATGTCAATTCCTGCCTTCAAATACACCACAATTTTTTAAGTTTTTGCAATAAATATCCTCCAATAGAAGATCATGGAGGCCCATTAGCATTTTCATTTTCCTAGCATAAATCCAGCTTGTCTGATTTAAAGATAAATTAGTGTCATTTTAAATTGATTTGTACATATTTAATTATCTCCTTTGAATTACCACTTATAACGAAAAAGAAGCAGATGTCAAGTGTTGCTAGCATTGTGAAACAGTAAATTTAAAAACACTATTTGCTGTTCAAAGCTTAAAATGTTTTGTTTGTTTTATTATTTCCCCTGACACTGAGGAAAGATTTTAAAGACTCTGGGAGAATATTTGTAGTGGAAGTATCTCTAACAATAGAGTATAAATGTGTATTCTTCATGTTTCCAAACTTCCCCCAGTGAGAGTTATGAAGAAAAACAGGACTAGATTCGGGAGAGTTTCAGTGTTATTTACTTTAACACAAATGGAAAAATCATGTTAAAATACAGCCAACACAAACCTTGCAATTTTTATATGTCACATATACAATACATCTTTAGATATAAATTTGATCATTCAAAAAAAGATAAATAAGGGGCCTGATATAATTTGTTCTTTTCATTTAAATACGGCTTTTAAGATATAGCAATCTACACAGAAACCAAAATCAAGCTAGCATTTTTTAAAAAGTAAACAAACCAAAACCTTTATCTTTTATCTTTTATCTTTTTTAAAATTCTTTTCCCTGGAATGATAAGATAATGACAAAATGCCAAAGAAAAATGTCCATAGTTATGACTTCTTTTGTCATTCTTAACCCAGTAGTAAGCAACTGTTTTTTAAATCTCAAGGACAATGACATAAAGTCTTCCCATCACATGTTCAAAGTTACCGTTATCACTACAGCCATATAAATGAGAATCACCAAATATACCTGGGAGAGCCAGAATAATATACCGTTGTTCTTCTGACATGCTAAACCTGATTTTCTATGCAGAAGCTATGTTCGCAAACTACCATATGTGCAGAGACTATACATATGTATAGAAGAACTGATGAGCATATATAGATGTCAGCCATATGGAGATAATAATCAAAATTGTCTATTATATATCCAGGAGACAGTGCCTTGAAAAAACGTTGTGTTCAAATGCGATAGTCAGATTGGAACAGATGACCTGTACAGACTAGATCCTTCATAGCAGGGATGTAGAGTGAGTTGCCAGCACCCAGGGCACGGCATGTATTGCACCCTCCTAACCTATGGACATTAACACTTCCTGGGTCCCTTCCACTAGTCCAGTATAGAACTCCTTACTGCCCCCCCCCGATATACCAGGACCACAGTATATGAACCTGGAGGGAGGAGAACAGTGGGATCACAAGCATAGCCTTGCTCAGCCACATGGCATGGCATGTGACTGGATCTCAGGGATGCTTCTCAGAGGAGCGTGCACCTCCAAAAAAGTCCCATGTGGTGCATGGCACCCTTGGTACCCCACATGCTATGCCACTGCTTCAGTCATCAAATAGATAGGTATGTTCCACCACCACAATTTAACACTTCCATTTAGATGTTGGTTTAGTTTTCCCTTTTAAAAAATTCAAAAAAGGTGAGGCATATGAAAAGGAGATAAATATATCATTATTCACATCTTTTTGTACAACTTAGATATACAGTAATTGGAATGATTACTTTTATAACAGACGTAGTTATAATAAAATATATTTACTGTGACATAACTTACTTCAGCTATAAAGTTTCTGGAATACTGTTATCACATTTTCTAACAATGCTCTGATAAAAATAATGCATCTTCATTCAGTGCACCAGGTAATTAGAGCAGTAAATGACATGGTCTGAGCCCATCAAACAAGAACATTAGTGGCAAGTCCTTGGCTCTAGGATTCCTTCTAGCCAGTGCCAAATACAAGCATTATATAAAGGGATTTGGACTTCCAGATAACACGTAGAAAGAGAGGTGGAATTTCTACAATTCCTACTAGCATACAGATAATAACAGCAACCCTGCTTTTATTGCAGTTATCAAGTGCAACGGTATAAATGGGGAGATTTCTAGAGTGAGGGGCAAAGCTGATTTGATGGGCTATAAGCCTCTACTTTGGGCGTTTATACACGACCCCTAAGCTGCGCTGCAAATGGCTCCCAGCTCCGGAGCTTAGAAATGTTTCCCCACCAGCTCCGGAGTTTGCAGACAATTAAGTGCGACCCCGCCCACTTTAGCACGACCCAGCGCACTTTCCTTGTACCTTCTCTTTGGAGGTGATAAAAAATTAGATGCGGATAATAGTGCCCGGCTCTCCTGGCTTGTCTGTTGTTTTTTTGCCTCCCGCCCCTTTAAGAGCTCCTTGAGACGGAAGCAGGAAGTAATGGGGCTCGTGGCAAGTTCGACCGCACCGGCAGGTTAGTAAAGGCTTCTTTTGTCCTTTTTTTGCCTCCCCCCCCCTCACGCCGACAGGAGCAGGAAGTGCTGAGGGGTGGGGACGCAGGAACAAAACGAACCCCCAAGATCTCTGGTCCGAATTTAAGGGACCAGCGGATCTTAGGGGTCGTGTGAAAAGGCCCTTGGAAGCCCTTAAAGCAGTACATGGAATGAAGCTATTTAATTTACAAGTGTTGTTACTGTCCAAACCCAAACAGGAAACTTGTACTGGCAGCACTACTTAGGAAAAAACAGAGAACCGTTGATTAGACTTCTTGCTACTCACCTGTATTTACACTGCTATACCTGTATGGTTTTAAGCAATGCCAAAGTGCTGAAGCACTGAGTTCTAAGATCATTGACTGGGTGATAAGAGCATCATGTATCTAAACTAAAAATAACTGGTCAACAAGAATATGTAGATCACATGGCTGCAGTTCAGTTCCATGGGATACTATCAGCAAGTCCAGACAGGGAAAGTTGGAGCAGTCTGGTTTGCTCTTAAAAGGTTTTTATCTTTAATGCTATATTATCTCTCACCTAAGTGTTTTGTCTGTTCATGGTGATGAACATTTTTTCTCCCATGAGAAGGGCCCAGAAAGGTCTTTGGATCACCCCAATTTGTCCAGCTTTTGATTACATTCCCCTTTCCGCTCTCTTCCCTGCCTCTTTCTGAAACCATCATTCAGTGGGCAGGAGATACTTACTTTCTTTTTGTTAAATAAAGTAAGTGACATAATGAAATTGCAATGCATCTACCTAGTACAGTACACATAACACTGTCATCATATATCTGGAATAGTGGTGCATCAATAAGAAAAATATATTAAAACTTAAAATGATAGAGTAGATGAAAATCATGTGTGTGTGTGTGTGTGTGTGTGTGTGTGTGTGTGTGTGTGTGTGTGTGTGTGTGTGTGTGTGTGTGTGTGTGTGTGTGTGTGTGTGTACGTGCTGTCTTCATGATACCTTTTGATGCCTCAATCTACCAAATACATCATAAGGCTGTTAGATAACACACCAACCCACTCTAGTTTGGTGTGGACTAACTCTCCACATTGCTACAGAACAAGATAATTAGGAGCACTCAAAATTGTGCCCATTAAAAAACAAAAACAAAGATATAGTCCTATTGCTGAGCCAAAAAGAAGTGGAACATCTATAAAAAGGGACAGAATGGATGGCCAAAGTGAGTCAAATCATGAGCTGTTTGCCAGGGAGGATGTGCTGTTAGTCTCACTAGAAAAGCCCACTGAGTCACCTCACCTAAGTACCTTTGATTCATGCGTAAGTACCTTTGAGCCTACTTTAGCTGTGACTTTAGTTGCTAAGGTAAGTCACAACTAGAGTAGCCCCATTTGAATCAATGGGATTATGGAGGAGTTGACATCAAATCTCTGCTGATATAATGAGCCTATTCTAGTGCATCTGAATGTAGCTAGTCAACATGACTACATAGTAAGATTTTTAAAGGTCAAACAAACAAAGTCTAGGATATTCAAATTTTAAAATGGGAATTAAAGTTTGAACGGGAAATATTTTTGCTAGGTTTATTGCCAAACACGGCGGATAAGCAAAATTCTTACTTAATATTACATCTTTTGACAGCAGCTAGATTATTATGGGTCCAGTTCTGGAAATGTGAAAACCCGCCAACTGATGATACGATTATTAAGAAAATATTAGAATGTGCAGAAATGGACAGATTAATTAAGAGATTAAACGGACAAGAAGAATCAAGTTTTTATCTCAGCTGGGACCTCTTTTATAACTGGTGGAGGACAAAAGCTTTGTAGTAAAAAAATAAAAGAGGGGGGAATAATAGTATGTCAAGGATAGAAAGTCACCAAACAAGATATGTTATATTCCAAAAGTGTTTTGTATGTTTTACTCTCCCCCCCATTTTTTCTGTCAATGTTTCCTTCTGTCTTTGTTGTCTTTTAATGAAAATAAAAATAAATGTATATAAAAAGAATTACTGAGTTGTTCTAAGTGCTCAATTGTGCTGCAAATTTCAATAAAACTTATATTCTAATGTTTTATTTCCACAATTAGCACAAACACTGAGATTCTTAAGTGTTAGAAACTCTTTACTACTCAGTTCCTAATGCTCCCTCCTTTTACTTTTTCTCTTTTCTTCCCTCTTCTTTCTTTCCTGCTAATGTTTTTCCTCTCCATTTCTGCTGTGGTATTTGTCCAGCCTCTCCCCTTATTCCCTGTCTTCCCTTTGCCCTTACTAGTGGGCCATCCTCCCCAACACACAAATTTACGTTTTTAGAGAGTGGTGGCTTTGTAAATAGAGGCGCCACACGGAACTACCTACTGACTGTCTGGAGAAATAAAGACCTGCCCTCACCTTTTCCTATCTTGACTAAGAAAGGTTAGAGGACTCCGTCATCTAGAGACTGAAGACTGTACATATAGGTTTTGAGTAACTAAAATGCAGCAGTTTGTTTAGACAGTCCCATGTCTAACAGTATACATGCCAAACCTCAGCTGTTTAGGTATCATGATCCTGGACTGCTAGTAGAGACAGATACACAAGGACACACATTCTGTGCTATTACTATAGATAGCATATAATCTTCATTTAAAGATTTTAGTTAAATAGTCATATTTTATTTGTTTGTTCATATAAACATTTATAGTCTGCTTTGAGATTCTATCGTAGGATCTCAGAGCAGGTTATAAAGCTATATAAAACAATTTTAAAAAGTAAGATTTAAATGATTTAAAATTAAAAACACAAAATTAAAACACTAGTTGCAGCATCGGCATCATTTTTCAAGGGTAGCCCCATGTAGAGTGCATTGCAGTAGTCTAATATGAGCAGTGGGGGTGTGTTCATTTTTAGACAGGTGGGGAAAGTGTGGCCCTTCAAATGCTGTTTTTATAGCCACAAGCCTTGATCTGGAACTTTTACCATCATGTTACAAAGAGTCATTAATTAGCAAAACCAAGGAAGTGGCCAGGAAGCAGGGAGTGGTGCCAGACTAAGCCTTCCTCTGAACTTGGGGGTGGAGTTACACTATGTGTGTTTCTCCTGAAGAAGCTTAGCCTCAGCATTTGAGCCTGGTGTGTGGAACCAGGCAGACCTACTCCTAAGAGAGCAAAAGAGAAAGAACAGCACTGGTAAGTTTCTGGGTTGGAGCAGTTCAACTAGGGCTGTTTGACCTTTGCCTCTGCTAACTTTAACTGCTCATTTAAATACAGAGTCATTAATTAGCAAAACAAAGGAAGTGGCCAGGAAGCAGGGAGTGGTGCCAGACTAAGCCTTCCTCTGAGCTTGGGGGTGGAGTTATACTAAGTGTATTCCCCTGAAGAAGAAGGTTAGCCTCAGCATTTGAGCCTGGTGTGTGAGACGGCGCACGAGATTCCATTTTAACATAAAAGGAAGAAAATTCTACTAGATTATTATTTTTAGATTAGCAGCTAGTAAAACTGTAAAAAATTTCAAGGCCAGAATACTGCACTCATTAGAATGGCGTCTGAGGGAGCAGCTGTAGTTACCTGTAACACTTGTGCCATGTTTGTCATCTTGACAAAACGCACAGAGAACTACACTTGCTGCAAGTGTAAGCTGGTTGCACTATTGGAAGAGAAGGTCCAGCACCTAGAGGCCCGCATATCGGATCAGCAACATATTAAAGAGCTTGAGCTGTTGTTGGACAGAGCGGAACAGACTATCCAGGTCCAAGAAGAGACAGGGCACACTTCTGAGGATGAAGTCACTTCCCCAACTCAGGAGGTAGATGTGTGGAGGAATGTGACTCAAAGGAGTACAAGGCCAAGGGATCACTCAGAGAGTCTCATATTGCACAATCAATTTGAGGCTCTTTCCCTCATCACACCTCATGAAGCATGCACAGAGGAACAACTGGCTCCACCTGAGGATCTCTCCCTCATCACAATTGATGAGATACAGGATCAGGTACATGTAGATGAACAGGCTGCAGGAGAGAAGCTCCTTGTACTAGGGGATTCTATAATTAGAAATACAGAGGGATGGATTTGTGATGAGCATGATAACCGTATGGTCACTCGCCTGCCAGATGCAAAGGTTGCAGACATCACAAGAAATCTAGATAGCTTGTTAGAGAGAACTGGGAAGGAGCCAGTGCTCATGGTACACATTAGTACCAATGATGTCGGGAAGGCCAAGTGCTCAGTCTTGGAAGCCAAATTCAGGTTGTTAGGTAGAAGGTTGAAGTCCCGGACTTCAAAGGTAGCATTTTCAGAAGTGCTCCCTGTTCCTCGTGCAGGACCCGCCAGGCAGGCAGAACTCAGAAGCCTCAATGCGTGGATGAGATATTGTCGAGAGGAGGGCTTCAGATTTGTCAGGAACTAGAGAACATTTTGGGACAAGCCAAACCTGTTCAGGAGGGATGGGTTGCACTTGAATCTTGATGGGACCAGATTGCTGGCACTCAACCTCAAAAAGGCTGCAGAGCAGCTTTTAAACTGGTAACTGGGGGAAAGCCGACAGGAGCTGAGTGGCATCCGGTTGGGAACACCTCATCCCCGGGGAATGAGGTTGGAGAGGGTAGAGAATCACTTAGGGCCTTTTCACACGACCCCTAAGATCCGATGGTCCCTTAAATTCGGACCAGAGATCTTGGGGGTTCGTTTCTGTTCCTGCGTCCCCACCCCTCAGCACTTCCTGCTCCTGTCGGCATGAGGGGAGGGAGGGAAAAAAAGGACAAAAGAAGCCTTTACTAACCTGCCGGTGCTGTTCGAAGTTGCCACGAGCCCCGTTACTTCCTGGTTCCTTCTCAAGGGGCTCTAGCAAAAAAACAACAGACAAGCGAGGAGAGCCCGGCACTCTTATCCGCATCAAGGAATTTTCATCTGCTGAGAGCAAGTACATGAAAGGTGCGCTGGGTCGCGCTTATGGGGGCGTGGTCGCACTTAATTTTCTCTAAACTCCGGAGCTGGTGGGGAAACATTTCTAAGCTCCGGAGCTGGGAGCCATTTGCAGCGCAGCTTAGGGGTCATGTATAAACGCCCATAGAGATGACATAGCAGGTATTAGCACTGGGAGAATAATGGAATGTGATAGTTTGTCTACTGAAAATAAAAGCTGTGGGGGGAAAAGAACAAGGCAGGAGCTGTTGTTGCAGGACCTACTGTACAGGTGCTTCTACGCCAATGCTCGAAGCCTCCGAGCAAAGATGGGAGAACTTGAACATTTGGCAGCTAGGGATAACATAGATATAATAGCCATAACAGAAACCTGGTGGAATGTGGAGAACCAGTGGGATACAGCAATCCCAGGCTATAAACTCTATAGAAGGGATAAAGAGGGGCGGCTTGGAGGATGAGTGGCCATCTATGTCAAAGAAGGGGTAAAATCCAGCAGAATGGAGATTGACAGAGGGTCTGACTCCACCATAGAATCACTGTGGGTTAAACTACCAGGCCCAAGGAGTGATGTGATAGTTGGGGTATTCTATCGTCCACCAGATCAAAAACTTGAGGGGGGCCTTGAAATGAGGAGAGAAATCATGGAGGTGGCTAAGAGGAATAGGATAGTAATCATGGGGGACTTCAATTATCCCCACATCGACTGGGACAATGCGAGCTCTGCGCAAGAAAGAGAAACTGGGTTTCTCGACTTGCTCAATGATTGTGCCTTAGAGCAACTTGTCATGGAGCCCACCCGAGAACAGGCAACTCTGGGTCTAATACTGTGTGATACTCAGGACCTGGTCAGGGATGTGAATGTCACTAAGCCTCTGGGAAACAGTGACCATGCTGCAATTTCCTTTGCCATGCATGTTGGAGGAAGAGTATCAACCAAATCAGACATAAAAACCCTTGATTTTCAAAGGGCAAACTTCCCTCAGATGAGGAAACTAGTTAGAGAGAAATTGAAGGGGAAGGTTAGAAGAATCCAATCTCTTCAGAGTGCATGGAGCCTGTTTAAAACAACGGTAATAGAGGCCCAGCACAAGTGCATACCACAAAGAAAGAACAGCTCATTTAAGTCCAAGAGAACACCGGCATGGTTAACGAGTGGAGTTAGAGAGGCTCTAAAGTGCAAGGAGAGGTCTTTCTGTAAATGGAAATCCTCCCCAAATGAGGAAAATAAAAAGGAACACAAACTCTGGCAAAAGAAATTTAAGAAGGTGACAAGAGAGGCAAAGAAAGGGTTTGAGGAACACATGGCAAAAGAAATGTAAGAAGATGATAAGAGAGGCAAAGAAAGATTTTGAGGAATGCATGGCTAGCAATATAAAGGGTAATAATAAAAGTTAGAAGTAGAAAGCCTGCCAGAGAACCAGTTGGCCCTCTGGATGGTGAGGGAGGAAAAGGGGAGGTTAAGGAGGACTTGGAAATTGCAGAGAAATTAAATGAGTTCTTTGCATCTGTCTTCACGACAGAAGACCTCGAGGAGATTCCGCTGCCTGAACCGCCCCTCTTGACTAAATAATTAAATCAAATACAGGTTAAAAGAGATGATGTTTTTAGGACTAATTGATAAATTGAAGATTAACAAGTCCCCGGGCCCAGATGGCATCCACCCAAGGGTTATTAGGGAACTGAGAAATGAAATTGCAGATCTCTTAACGATATGCAACTTGTCTCTTAAAACAGCCACAGTGCCGGAGGACTGGAGGATAGCAGATGTCACACCAATTTTTAAAAAAGGAAGGAGGGGGAACCCAGGAAACTACAGGCCAGATAGCCTTACATCTGTCCCAGGGAAGATGGTGGAAAGCCTCATCCAAGAGAAAATCGTAAAACACATAGAAGAACAAACCTTGCTGAGAGAAAATCAGCATGGCTTCTGTAAGGGTAAATCTTATCTGACAAATCTTTTAGAATTTTTTGAAAAGGTCAACAAGCATGTGGATTTGGGTGAACTGGTGGATATAGTCTATCTGGATTTTTAAAAGGTTTTTGACACAGTCCCTCACCAAAGGCTGCTGAGAAAATTGCACAGCCAGGGGATAAGAGGGCAAGTCCTCTTATGGATTGAGAACTGGTTGAGATCCAGGAAACAAAGAGTAGGTGTCAATGGGAAATTTTCACAATGGAGAGAAGTGAAAAGCGGTGTGCCCCAGGGCTCTGTCCTGGGACCGGTGCTTTTCAATCTGTTCATAAATGACCTGGAGACAGGGATAAACAGTGAGGTGGCCAAGTTTGCAGATGACACAAAACTTTTCCGTGTGGTAAAAACCAGAGAAGATTGTGAAGAGCTCCAGAAGGATCTCTCCAAACTGGGGGAATGGGCTGAGAAATGGCAAATGCGTTTTAATGTAGCCAAATGTAAAGTAATGCATATTGGGGCAAAAAATTCAAACTTTATCTATCAACTCATGGGCTCTGAGTTATCCGTGATGGATCAGGAAAGAGATCTTGTTGTGTTGGTGGACAGCTCCATGAAGGTGTCTCTCCAATGTGTGGCAGCAGTGAAGAAGGCCAATTCCATGCTAGGGATTATCAAAAAGGGGATTGAAAATAAAACAGCCAACATTATAATGCCATTATACAAAACAATAGTAAGGCCGCACCTGGAGTATTGTGTACAATTCTGGTCACCGCATCTCAAGAAAGACATAGCGGAACTGTAAAAGGTGCAGAAGAGAGCGACTAAAATGATTACTGGGCTGGGACACCTCCCTTATGAGGAAAGGCTAAAACATTTGGGGCTCTTTAGTCTGGAAAAAAGGTGCCTGAGGGGGGATATGTTTGAGACATACAAAATAATGCAGGGCATGAGTAAAGTGGATAGAGGGAAGCTCTTCTCCCTCTCACAAAGTGCCAGAACTAGGGGACATACACTCAAATTGAGGCCTGGGAGAGTAAGAACTGACAAAAGAAAATATTTTTTCACCCAGCGCGTTGTTAGTCTATGGAACTCCCTGCCACAGGATGTGGTGATGGCATCTGGCCTGGATGCCTTCAAAAGGGGATTGGACAGATTCCTGGTGGAAAACTCCATCACAGGTTACAAACCATGATGGTGATGTGTAATCTCCAGGCTTAAAACCAGGGTACTTCAAGGGCCAGATGCAGGGTAGTAGTATCAGGAGACAGATATCTAGTCTCATGCGCTCCCAAACACATCTGGTGGGGCCGCTGTGAGGTACAGGAAGCTGGACTAGATGGGCCTTTGGCCTGATCCAGCATGGCTCTTCTTATGTTCTTATGTTTGAAATCCTTGGGGAACTATTATTTCCCTTTCAGAGTGTGAGTTCCTTCTACTATTAACATAAATACTATTCCAATTTTTTCAAAACCAGAAGTGAACTTCTAGCTATTTCCAGCTTTGATGTTTCTGAGGTTTGGGGGGGGGATCTTCTGCAATCAAAATGAATAATAAAATAAATATATAAAGTGGCCCAAGACATACTGAAGTACTGTAGTTTGTCCTCTCCCAGGCCTTCAATAACTTTAAATACTATTGACCCTGTTGCAGCACCATGATGCCATGGTTCCACTCCACCTTGGGATACATACTTCTATAACACAGATGAAGCTTCTTTGAAGACCAAACATATTTTCATATTTTCACCAGTCAGAACATCCCATTGACAGAGTTTCACTTGTGGGGACTTAGAAACTAAGTTATAGAGTTTGTTACAGAATAACAAAATGAGGTTTCAGATGAAGCAGACACTTTCCATTTTGTTAAACAGCAACAGAATCTAGCTCAACTGCATAATTAGTAACAAATCTTATAACTTAGTTTCTAAGCTCTCATGAGTGAAACTCTGTTCATGAGATGTGCTGACTAGTGAAACAGAATGGAAAGACCAATTTTGTTCTCCCCCCACTCCCCAGAAATATGCTTTAAAAGCCTGAAGGGACCCTTTGGAACAGTGTAGATGAGTGATGACGAACCTTTTAGAGACCAAGTGCCCAAACTGCGATTCAAAACCCACCAATTTTTTCATAAAGTGCCAATAAAGCAATTTAACCTGAATACAGGTGGCTGTGAAGGGGTGATGTTGGGTGCCCACAGAAAGGGCTCCGAGTGTCACCTTTGGCACCCGTGTCATAGGTTCACCAACACTGTTATACTTCTATCAATATTTCAAAAAGGCATGCATTTTAAGTTTTGTGTACTATGCATTTTTAGATAGATAGATAGATAGATAGATAGATAGATAGATAGATAGATAGATAGATATTCCCCTTTCACAAGTTTCTTTACAAGTACAAATGATTTTGCTGGCATGTGAAAAAGATGAAAATATGTTAACATGTCTTGCTCTTGGTTTGGCACTTTCTTATTGGTGTTAAATAAATCATAAGGTTGTGTTTGCAGACCATATTTTTCAAAAAAAAAGTGAAATGCTGTCATTACTAGAATATTAGCAAACATGTTCCATGAGTAGGAACCGGAACCAGGGGTGGGGAATCACACCATCGTTTCAAAAATGCTACATAAAGGAGTAGCGCTTGGATGGCACTTCATGCTTTTCGGTATCATTGAAGTTTGTTCAGTGTTCGCCCTGGCCCATTCCTAGGCCCAGGAACACACAGGTCACTGCTGTACGTTGGCTGCAAATGCATGGCAGGGTCACATGGTAGATGCTTTTAATCAAAACAGAGCATGGGAAGCCTGCAGGACAAAACCCAAATTAAACTGAAGATTATTTTGGGCACATCATGAGAAGACAAGACTGAGGCTGTGTTCATACATATGAATTGTCCCTCTAATTTCTTGCATTTTTAGCAGGTTGATGTCACATGACATATATCAGTGAGGGAGAACATTTTAGAGACCAAGTGTCCAAACTGCAATTCAGAACCAACTATTTTTTCTCAAAGTGCTAATACATCAGTTTAACCTAAATACAGGTGGCTGTGAAGGGGTGATGTCGGGTGCCCACAGAAAGGGCTCCAAGTGCCACCTTTGGCACCCGTGCCATAGGTTCGCCAACACTGGTGTAGATGTTAGCACTGGCAGGCTCCAGAAGAGGTTGCTTAGCATCACCTTTATTTCCAATAGAAAGAGATGCCTTGTGAGATTACAGTTTCCATAAATGAATAGTAACTCAAAACTCCCCAGTCTCTAGAAAGACTAAGCACGTACGAAAATAATCATATTGATTATTACCATGCACTAATAAATATTACCAGTCATTCCAAATATTATAAATATTATATTGCACACTTATTTAAAATCTTGCTTGTGCTACTTTACAAAGAGAATGACAAGATTAGCATCTGCTCTCAGAACCTTACAACTGTCACAGGCAAAACAGCAAAAGAGGAAGGAAACAGAGTCAGAAGCAAATAGGCTCGAGTACAGGATTACTGCAATAACACATATCTATACTTAGCTGCCAAAATGCAATGAGATCAGGTAGTATCAAGGGATTTGCTCCAAAAAGAAGAGGTCTGACGGATCAAATATTTCAGAGTTATAGCATTTCTCACTGATGTTTGACAGTGACAAAAAACTACAGGTGTTTTATCTCTCTCTCTCTCTCTCTCTCTCTCTCTCTCTCTCTCTCTCTCTCTCTCTCTAAAACTAATAATATTGCCAACAAGCTTCACTGGGCTGTTATGAGGAAAGCTGAGTATAACCACTTCAATAAACATTAGTACTCTTAAGGTTAAAATGCCCTATTCTGAAGATTTATTATGTCACTCGCTTGCAGGAAAACTATTAGAAAATTATCTTAACTCTGAAGGTGAATAATTGCAGAACCTTTGGTTTAAAAAAGAAAGCAAAGATTATCAAAATAATTAATTGCCTCACAATTATACATTTTATTAACATAATATATATTTTATTAACACAAGTTTTTAAATAAGTCATTAATTAAATATTCTTGAATATTTTATTTTTAACTCCAGTTAGAAACTATATGCTTTGCTATATACATTATTTCAAAAATAAAAACACTGTGATGGTTTCAATGCATCTGAAAATAAAGAAATAAGCGCTCTAGAAATTAAAGACAGGATGCTGAAAACAAAATAAGGAAGTTAAAAACACCATTTCTTGTTTCTACATGCTTAGCTAAAAGTCTCTTGACTCAAATAACAAGATCCTCCCCAGCATATGGAAGAACTGCTATGCCCTTCCGGGGATGGTCTGCAGCTATGTTCACCTCAGGCACGCCAAGGAGAGGTGAATTGTCAACTATAATTTCAATCACTGGGTGATTTGGTTGAAGCAGATTAGTTGTATGCAATCATGATAGATAGTTTATCCCAGCCCCAAACAGCCGCTTGGGAAATCTTGCACGCAAACGAACAGAAACTCAGTCATTATTAGTGTCAAGGAGGTATACAGAAGCAAAATTTGGTTGGCAGCCAAGCAGGAGGAATCAAGGCGAAAAAGTGACCAATTGCATGTTTAAAATGGAAATTGATAGGCATGTTGTAGTTAGGAGAAATTTTAAACACACAAAAAGTCATACATTATTAACTGTTCAGTAATAAATATTTTAAAAGCATTATTTGTAGAGAATTGTGTCTTTTAAAAAAAGTTAATGGCGATTACATGCATAACTACATATTTTAGGTAAAAGTATAAAGCTAGTCTGCAAGTATATACATTTTCTATTAAAATTCAACACCATAAGCATTTTCTACCAAGAAAATGTTTCTTGAAATCATTTCATTCAGCAAATTAAATTGATATTTCATCTTGATGAATTACCAGTGATTAGATAGGTCATTTTCTCTACGCTTGCTTTGTATGTTCATTTTAATATTGATTTACCTCTCCAAAGCTATGAGAGTGTTATAGCAACAAGATGTTGAAACACCTAGATGAATAATTACTAGGTTGGTCCATTAGCAAAAAATTACACCCCCCTCCAAGCCATCAGGTTTCATAGCCTGAAGTGATGTGCTCTGACAAATCTAACAGCTCTTTTCTATGTCATTCCTAATGCACTTGTCACTCAGTATTACCCATCCTCATTAATGACAATGGGAAAGTTTATCTTGGTAACACGTTTTAAATCATCCACTCTTTACAATGGGACCATGAAATTTCTTATAAAACATGAGGAGGGAACTACATTGACAACAAAAGCTCTTCCTGACAGCTTTACCCTTAATTCCTGTTCAAGGAATAATCTGTTTATCATAAAATCATACAGAACAATATATTAAATTAAATTTGAAATAAGAATAGCTAGTGTAATTTTCAAGCACGGCAAGTATTTTTACAACATTGCTACTAGGCTATAAATGTCATTTTAAACCAGCATAATTCATATAGTTCTTTGCATTCTCAATAAATGAAGGAAACTGTTCCAGGAATGCAAGTAGTTTCTTGTTTGCTGAATAACTCACAAATGTATTTAAATTTTTGTGACAAACCATCAAAAGTCAGAAAATATTTTCCAGACAATTTGATAGGTATCCATAAAATCACTAGTTAACAGGGGCTCACTTGTACTAATTATAAAAACATTGGGGCAGGGGGAGAGGAAAGAATTTCATCCTGAAATATAATAACCATGTACTAAAATCAACTGGTAAACAACTTAAGATTTTATACAAGATGAAGCCTTTGTTTCTGTAATGTGGTGATACACACAAGGTTTTTGCTTCTGAAGATCTCTTAATTGTTTTCTAGCAGGAGTACCAAATTTGTAATTTGTAGTAGCAAAAACAACAGCCTCGTGGTTTATTAAAATATTAACAAGTTATGCATTCTTCCCACACATAAGCAGGCAGATAGCTACAAGGGAAGCTTGGAAAGTAGCCTTGGTAAGAATGGGATAACTTGACCAAAGCCTTAGTCCAAGAAAGAAATAGCAACTTCTCTAGATAAGAATCCAAAACAAGTCTGGAAGTTGAGTCATGGCAACTGGACATATTTTCTTGAGAGATTGAAACATTTCGCTACTCATCCAAGCAGTTTTGTCAGTCTGAGGAAAGTTAGTGGTGAGTCCTCCCTAGGAAAGTTAGTGGACTCGTCACTTTCCTCAGATGACGAAGCTGCTTGGATGAGTAGCAACATGTTTTATCTCTCAAGAAAAGAAGTCCAGTTACCATGACTCAACTTCCAGATAAACTCACCTGGATGACTGAGAAGCTTCACAGACAATCCAAAACAAACCACTCTCACAACAAGTTTTTGCATTCTCTGAAAAAAGTTACTACAGCTAAAGAGGTGCCAGAACCAACTCAAGGGCAAACATGCTGGCATCACAGATGCCAACATGCAACAAACTGTGAACATACATGTAACCACAAGTTAAAGAGTGGAATGAATGAATGAATGAATGAATGAATGAATGAATAAATAAATAAATACATAATTTTATTGTCATTGTACTTCCATACAATGAAATTAAATGCCATCCCCAGTGCACATTATAAAACACATAAAAACATAAAACACGTAAAAAACACCCTAAAGCTTTAGGATAAAATCTATTGTTCAATCTGTTTGTCCTTGTTTTTATTGTTCTATACCATCTGGCAGATGGTAATAATTGAAAAAAAGAATGGAGTGAATGTGATGAGTCTTTGAGAATGTTTTGAGCGTTCTTAAGGCAGTGGGACCTGAAGATTTCTTCCAAAGAAGGGAGAGGGCAACAAATAATCTTTTGGGCAATAGTAGTAATCTTGTGGAGTGCTTTCCTATCTGTCACTATGCAATTGGCAAACCATACACAGGTGTAATAGGTTACAATATCCTCTATAGTGCAGCAGAAGGTCACCAGCAGTTTGCCATTGAGTTGTTGTTTCCTGAGAAGTCTCCGGTAATATAATATTTGCTGGGCCCTCTTAACCAATGCTGCAATACGAGTGCCCCAGGTCAGGTCCTTCTTAATGATTACTCCCAGAAACTTAAAACTGGCCACCTGCTCCACTTGGTCTCCATTAATAACCAGGGACTAAATGTCTGACCTGTTCCTTCTGTAGTCCACTATCAGCTCCTTGGTTTTATTGACGTTAAGGGCTAAATTGCTGTCTTTGTAGCACAAAAGCAACAGTCCACCTCATCCAGGTAGGCAGACTCATCCCCCTTGGAGATAAGCCCTACCAGTGTTGTATCATCTGCAAACTGGATAGCATTGCTGTGGTGAATGGAGGTGCAGTCATATGTGTACAAGGAGTAAAGTAAGGGACTCAATACACAGCCCTGTGGTGTGCTAGTGTTAAGAATGAGAGCTGAGGAGATATAATTACCTAATCTGACCCTCTGGGAGTGGCAAGACAGGAAGTCCATGATCCAAGAGCAGGTTGACTATGAGAACCCAAGGTCTACAAGTTTAGACACCACTCTATGTGGAAGGATTATACCGTATTAAATACAGAACTAAAGTCTACAAGAAGCATCCTCACATAGGTCCTCTGCTGTTCTAGATGAGCCAGAGCAGTGTGGAGAGTGATGGCTATAGTGTCCTCTGTAGAGCTATTAGTTCTCTATGCAAACTGGTATTTGTCAATCGTAGATGAAAGGCAAGAAACTACATGCCTATGGACCAGTTTTTCAAAACATTTCATGATGGTGGAAGTAAATGCCACTGGTCTGTAGTCACTGAGGTTGTTGTTCTGTGAGCAGCCTTACATACCTTTGACTCCTTCAGTCTTGCAAGACTCTATTACTCCTATTTTCCCCTCAATAAATCTCTTTTCTCTATTTGCATAAATAACTTGTCTCTGTTGATTTCCCCACACATTTCCTTTACAACATTGCCAGAGGAATAAATAACCCATCTGAATTATTTTTCCTACATTCCTTTTACAACAATTGTCAGAGGAGGCTCTCCTCTTGGTCCCATCACCAGTGCAGCCATGGCTGATGCAGCCATGAAAGAGGGCCTTCTCAGTGCCTGCTCCCAGGTTGTGTAATGCTCTCTCCCTTGGGAGGTCTGACTGGCTTGTCCCCCTTTATACTTCTGCCAACAGACTCACTTTTCTGGCAGGCCTTTAACAATAATGATTGAGTCCCTGAATGCTATTTTTAAATTAAGATAGTTTTTAATGTTTTATATGTTCTTAATTATTAAATGTATTTTAATCAATTTAGCATTTTTAAAATGTATAACTTAATGAGTTATGAATTCTATTATTTTTAATACAGTGGTACCTCGGTTTACAAGCACCTTGGATTGGGAGTATTTTGCAAACCCAGCAAAATTTTTAGTAAAAATTGTATGACTCTTGTATGACTCTTGTATGATGTCCTTTTCACTCAGAGTGCATTCTCAGAATATGAATACAGGATTCGCACTATGGGACAGTTAACCATTAGTTGTCATTTTGCACACAGGGAAGATCCTGATATTTATTTACTGAAATTTCTCCCCATGTATAATATTTATGCTGACACCCATTCATTCACTTTTAAAGGGAATTGAAGAAGCAGTTTTAACAACTCTGCCAGTAAAACTCTGGGAATGTTATTTTTAGTTTGGATGATGATGCAGATCAAGCAGAAACAGACTATGTCCATGGCTTAGTTAAACAGAAATCCTGATCAGTAAGAACTGAGCAGCATTCCACTTCATCCTTTTATATTGTAGCTTTGCTTTATGTTTCAAAACGTAAAGCTGAATAGGGACTGTTTTAAAGAATTGTTTTCTTACAGTTCATAGTTCACGACCAGTTTTCAAGTGGTGCACATATTTATTTCATTCAGATAATCCCATCACAAGTGAAGATAGGAATGTTATGATCATAAATTTATCCCCATGTCAAAACATAAATAATTTTCAAAACCCTTTCATCTCTTTCTAGCAATCACTCAGGGAACACAGAGCACCAATCTCCTGGTTCTTTGTGTGTCCAGAAATGTAACCAGCACTACATATTTATTATTGGAAATTTGCTGCAGCAGCTCATGTGGTTTCAGTTTTGCAGGCACAGATCAGAAACTGGATTATGGTCAGTTAATTGTGAAATTGCACAACTAGGAATGCCATGCTAGTATATTTAGATGGGCACAAATAGTGCATTAAAAAAGCATTGGTATTTAATTGGTTTTTTTGTCACATGATGATTTACCTGTGAAGGAAAATACGATTTCAATGCCAGTGTATATTACTTTTTAACACATTATTGTTACAACCTTTCACAACACAATTTGAGGGAAAGCTAGGTCACGTTGGAGGGGTGCATAAGCTATTATATACAAATTATATACAAAATTTGAATTAACATTGGGTTGCTTAGAGATCCTGGAATCCTGACCATGAAAATAAGAATTAGCAACAAGGAATCAACAGTATCCCAGAATATCCTGCTTTATGAATCTCCCTTGTCAGCAAACATAAGGCTAAATAAGACCGACAGGTGGTTTGATACAGTATGGCAGTGTTTATATTCTTAAGATAAATTTATCCTGACAGGCAGGTATTCCAATAGAATGCCGCAGAACACAGAAAGCATCCCACAGTGTACTGAAAAACAGTGATGTAGAGGTGAGAAATGAATCAGGATTATGATTGCATATGAGGATAGTTGGAGTATTAGGAGTGATGACTATTCCTTGTTGTTATGTACCATCAAGTAATATCCATCTCATGGCAACGCTATGAATGAGCGATCTCCAAAATGTCCTCTCCTCAACTGCCTTGCTCAGCTTCTGTAGACTCAAGCCTGTGGCTTCCTTTAGGGAGCCAATCTATATCGTATTTGGCCTTCCTCTTTTTTTCTGCTGCCTTCCAATTTTCCAAGCACTAATGTCTTTTCCAGAGAATCCTGCCTTCTCGTGATGTGCTCAATGTAGGACAGCCTGTTTCAACATGTGTTGCCTCCAGAGATTGATCAGGGTTGATTATAATATTGGAACTGCATAGCTGAAAGGAAGTCTATGGACCATCAAGACCAGACCATCAAGGAGTCCCACTGGGGAATTGAACTCTCAGCCTTTGGTAGCCTCTGAGCTATTGATCTAGGACAGTGATGGCGAATCTATGGCACGGTGCCAAAGGTGGCACTCGGAGCCCTTTCTGTGGGCACCCGGCATCACCCCTTCATAGCCACCTGTATACAGGTTAAATTACTGTATTGGCACTTTGCAAAAAAAAAAAGTGGGTTCTGAATTGCAGTTTGGGCACTCGTTCTCTAAAAGGTTCACCATCACTGATCTAGGAGCCACTTGTTTCTCTTCCTGGCAGTCCAGTGTATCCATAAAGCTCTCACTTGATGTGATGATTATACCTAATCTTTATTTCAATTTTTTAAACATAGTAATAATAATAATAATACTTAATGTATAATAATATTAATAGCTGCACCCATAAAATCTCATGCATATTCTGATCTTAATACTATAGGCTCTATCCAATTAGAGAGTTGCATACTCTGGACATAATTATAAATTGTTATGAACTCAATCACACCAGTCTCCCCACCCCAAAGAGGCCCCTAAACATTATCTACCTTCAAGCTGCATCAAGCTCTGTTGCTTTAGTAAACATTTTTTTCCTACAGATTTTACTGTGAACCCAACAAATATGCACAGGCCAGCTATTCTGTTATTATAATGGTTACATAGGAAGTGCAACTTTGCAGTGCAAAGTGTTCTCTACAAAGAATGTCAGGCACTCTATTTCATCCAGTATCCTTGTAGCTTCCTATTAGTTGGTCTCTCTCTCTCTCTCTCTCTCTCTCTCTCTCTCTCTCTCTCTCTCTCTGTAGCACCCCCATCCTGCTCCTCTCTGTCCTCTTCATTGCGCCTCTCTTTGTTTTTGTCTTTCTATCCCTTTGTGGTTCATTCTCTCCCCCCACTCTCTTTGCTCCTCCCCATTGACTTCTCTTCTTCTCTGTGTCTTCTCTTTCAATCCCCCCTTTTTTGCATGGGCTCTCCCTTCTTCATAGCTCCTCCCCCCCATTCCTGCCTCCTTTTTATGGCTCCTCTGTCCATGTGTTCAATGATTTTCTTTACTCCTGCAGTGACTCTTTAGTCCTAATTTACCCAGAAGTAAGCCCCATTAACCTCAAGGAGACTTATCCATTTCCTCAAGCACTGGTAAGACATTTGGACAACTGCTATGAAATACTTCAGTAAGCCTGTGAGGCCAACCTTCTCACAACTAGGGTCTGTGTCACCTGGGACACACAAGAATTCCATGCCCCTCATAACTGGAGGGGGACACACAGAATGATACAATGTAGAAATACTATTTGTAATTGCAAATACTAATTTGTCATTTTGGCAGATACACCCTTGCACATGATGCCCTGGGGACATGCCTACTTGCATTCCTGCCAACCTTTATGAAATATTTCTTATGTAAAATAAGATGTTTTAAGGTCATGCATCTTCTAAACAGCAGAACACACTAGCTTCCAAAAAAAAAAGTCACAAACATTAGAGTGATTCATTTCCTTTTCAGGAAGTTGTGGTAGGCATTTGAAAAATAAAGCAGGGTCTGCCCTGGCTAGTACTTGGATGGGAGACCACCAGGGAATACCAGGTGCTGTAGGCACCTGGAGTAGGAACTGGCAAGCCACTCCAGTATTCCTGCCAAGAAAACTCCATGGACATGGAGTCACGAAGAGTCGGTCATGACTGTAACGACACAACACACACACACACATGAAAGAAGGTTGCAAGACAGGACCACTGAGGTTGGGAACAGAACTTGAACAGTACTTGTCCAAATCTCTCCACGTCTGGCACACTATAAGTCCATAGTATTTCCTATCACACTTCCAAAAAACTTCCTGATTCAAGAACTGATACAAAACTTAAAACATTATCTTCAGACTCCCCTTGTCCTATCACAAATGGCTCATGGAATGCCATTTTGACTTTTTGTTATGCAATATCAGAGATGAATGGCTAAACCTCTTATATGTTGATGTACGGAGCAAATACAAACAACGTTCCCCTCACATCTGCTTAACTTATATGCCTCTGGTTGTAAAGCAAAGTTGCACAACATGACTGGAGGAAAACATGTTCCTTCAACTTTACAAGTTTTTAGGGCAAAAATCATCACCCAAATGCTCTGAAACCCATAAAGTATGGATCGTTAGCTGTGGTCTTGGTGGTGGAGGTGTGAAGTATTTTTGATTTGTATGGGGATTTGTCTGCTGATTCTAAACAACAGAGCAGAGAGCATCCCCACCTCCACAGAAGCCAAGAAGAAGGAAGACAGGCACCTGAAGACAGCACTTAAGGCCTGTGGATATCCAAAGTGGGCCTTCAACAAAGCAGTGGGCCATCCCAGAAGAACAAGGGATCAGCCTGAGACCCAGAACTGACGGAAGAACCTGGTCATTCCCTACATGGTTGGAGTGTCTGAAAAGCTTAAAAGGATTTTTGGCAAACACCACATCCCTGTTCACTTCAAATCCACAAACACACTAAGGCAGAGACTTGTCCACCCAAAGGACCCAACATCAAAACACAAAAGGAGCAATACGAGGTCCAATGCAGTGAGGAGTGTGCAGACCTCTATGTTGGAGAAACTAAACAGCCATTAAACAGGTGGATGGCTCAGCATAGGAGGGGCAACAGCTCAGGACCAGAATCAGCAGTACACCTCCACTTGAAGTACAAAGGGCAATCATTCAAAGATGAGGATGTACACATATTAGACAGAGAAGATAATTGTTTTGAAAGAGGGGTCAGGGAAGCCATTCATATGAGCATTGAAAACCCCTCTCTCAAAAGAGGTGGGGGATTCAGGCACAGTCTATCTGCTACTTATCAGGCAGTGATTTCAACAATCCCCAGAAAAATCAATAATACTTCACACCTCATCCATCAAGGCCATAGCTAATGACCCATACTTTATGGGTTTCAGCACCTAATGGCCTATTGAGACTATTGTCCACCTAACAAGCCTATTCAGGCCATTGTTCATCTTATGAGCCTATTTCAGACCAGGGTGACATGAGGTCAAAGTGAACTATAAAATGGAGGACTCACAACTAGCTTTCCTTAGATTGACAAAACTGTTTGGATCAGCAGCAAAACACCTCAGTATCTCAAGAAAAGAAGTCCAGTTGCCAAGACTCAACTTCCAGATAATTTGCTTCTCATCTTTTTTGTAGTCTTTTATATCATTTTATCTATAAGGTGTTGATCTTTCATGCCTTTTCCCTTTCTGTAGAGTTGGGTATGAAGAGTTTTCAGTTAAATAATTATATTGCCAATCTTTTAAATCATCCAATTTATGAAGAATATAGCAATTATAAAACAGTGAATAGAGAAGGGGGAGATGTGAGCCCTTTGAACTAAGTGTTGTCATAATCTAAAGAAACCTAACGCCACCACTGCACTGTTTCAAGTGATGCATGTTGACTCAATCTAGGAAGGTACACACTGAACAAAGCAAGTCCAGCTGTTTCACTGAAACTTAAATGCAGATCTTTTAAATACAGTAATTAGTCTAGTAGGTATTCATAAGAATCCCTAATATGATAATAAAGTTAAAGTTAAAGGAATGTTCACTTAAACACAAAATGTTATGAAATATAAAGGTCTGTCCCTTATTATAGAGCTGCTGCATAGCTCAGTGGTTAAGAACTCTGGCTGCAGAGCAGGACGTTGGGAGTTCAATTCTTCACTGTGCCTTCTTGATCAGGGCTAGGAATTATGATTCATAGGGTGCCTTCTAGATCTGCAGTTCTAATATGATGATGATGATTTCATTTCTTACCTTCCTTAGTTGGGAAGTTTTTTTTTTAAAGGAAAACAAATGAAGCATCACTAAGGACACCAATTACACACCAATTCCTACACATACTTTAATCTTTTTTTTTTTTTCAATTCCTACAAATTAAGTCTTGTTTTTCAGATTACAGCTGTAACACATAACTGTCCAATTTTGTATTGTTCTATTCTGGAGTTATAGGATTTTTACTTATTTATTAAGGAATAACAAACACAGCTGTATCACTTTAGCTCTCAATGCAGGTTAGAGTCAAACAAAAATCTTAAACACTTACATGATAAAATAGAAACTTCAGCATATATTAAATTATACAACAAGCATAGTTCATCTAGAAGTAATACAGAAAAAATATAGTTACATTAGGATTACTGGTAATCAGTACACAAAAATTTAAAAGAGTTTTTATTAGCAAATACTGATTTCACTGGATGTATCCACAAGATGTAACAAGGATCCATGGGAACCTTGTCTCGGTATACATGAACAATTGTTCATTGCTCAATCATTTCCTTTCAGCAGGAACACTAAATGTGTGAGTGTTGCAAGGTGATTATTTTTATTGTGTTGTGCAAACAGAGGAAGCTACCTGTTCCTGAATTGTCTCTTTCCCCAAGAACCAGAGAAGAACCTAGGAGTTTGCTGAGAGAGAAACAAACCAAAGCAGATGCTTGTGCTTGAACTATACAATAAATCACCTACAGAGGATTCCTTCCTTGTTGTGTTGTATGAATTAGTTTAATAAGTGATGCTAGGGTTTCAAATGGAATGCACCTACAATAATGTATTCAGTATTCCTATGTTTTAACATAATATAAATATTCAGAAGAGGGAATAAAGAATTGCATTTTCAATTCCTTACTTTAGTCAAAGCAATGAGATTTAAAACTAATAATTTAAAACTTTGGGGGAAAGTATATGTCAGTATTTTAAAACCATTTATTTATTTAAAATGTAAGCAAGAATATATTTTATTTTTGACAGCCAGTCTTTTACAATATTGAAATCGAATCCTTGACTTCATCAAACCTTTCATATTCTGCATCTTATTCCTCCAAGGCTTGTGCCAAAATGATTTAGTTTGATTTTCTTTAACAATGGTAGGTTGGCTTGACAGCATCTGACAAAACAATTCAGTGAAGTACACTGTACCAGGTAAAAAGAACTTGAACTGGCTAGTAAATGAAAAAACACAGAATGGAACATGCAGGTATGACAGAATTAATCCTGCAGAAACTTTATTGCTTAAGAAAGGTTATGTTAAATTTCAAGAGAACTAAATTTCAAAACCCTTCCATGCCTGCACATTTGTATTTGCAAGAGACCAAATGAAGACCTTGACAACAATATGAGAGTAAGCAGATGAGCAGGACTAAATATCTGAGGCAGCACAAATCTTTATTGCTACATTACTTTCACAAATCCAGTTTAAATTCCTTTAAGGTTGCAAACTTTTAAGGTATTCAAATTAATGGCTGCAACTCACAACTAGATATTTTTTGCTTTGGTCCCTCATTACCTTTACAGACAGCATAGTTACAGAAATACCTCCTTTGATCTGCTGCCTTCCAGGTCTCCAGATGAAACATAAACTTGGGACTGTCATGTTCATATCAAGATATGTTTCCTGTTATAGAACAAGGAAACAGTCAACTTGGCCTTTATATTTCATGTGAGCCTCAAAGCTCTTTCATTTCTTCAAGGCAAAAGCAGCAGCAAGATGCAACATACTTAAATGTTAACACCTTCGGGTCTATCTTCACAACATTTTTAGTCCTCACATGTTATGTAGGTCTCCCTATTTTAAAACTCACTCCTTTCTTTCCATAGCAGCTTCATGACTGCACAATCCATAACACCTTTCTCTCTGCAGAGGTTTTATGACTAGCTTACTAACATTCACCCCATATTCATAGTGCTAAATAATGTAGCTGTGAAAAGCAGTTCCAACAGCCTGAAGGCTCTGTGAGAATAGGGAACGGAGGCCCCTTGCCATAGAGAAATTGCCTGGAGCTGCTGCTATGAAGGGATGTTGAAGATTTATAAAGTCTTTCCTCCCTTAGCTCACACAAATGAAGGGAAGTTGAAGATTTATGAAGTCTTTCCTCCCTTAGCTCACACAAACAGGAACATTTTAAAAAACGATACTACCTCATCCATCAACTGCTGGATTTTTATTTGCAACCTTGCATGCTGCCTATAGCTTGCTTGACTTAGAGGAACTTTTCTGGACTGGGGTGGTTATCTGTCTTTCCAGCACTAACTAACCATTTGTTCCAATACTGAATTCACAAACAGTTCCACCTCTTTGCTGAGTGTTTCTTTCCTCGGTTGGCAAACTGTCGGCTGTTGATCTGTACAATTCATTGCTAGGTATGTGAGCAGTCAAGAAAACACCATATAGAAGTCTACTTTCAAGCAACCGTAAGTAAATATTTATTTAACTGTTTTCTCCTGCAAATTTCTCAGAATGGGTTATGGAGACTTTAACTGTCAGTTACTGAAAAAGAGGTGGACTGGGCAACTTGTAGCTATTCTCCTCTGTAGATCTTCATGTCTACTTCATAGTATAAAGGAATTGTAAGATAGCTTCAAAACTCTGCAACATCAACGTATCTACTTGACTGTAACCATGATGATACCACAAACATTCCCCTCCACCACACATTTTTTGCTTTTCTAGGTTTACAGTGTCACAGTTTTTTGAGCAAAGTGAGTCAACTCAGAAGATTACTTTCGTATCTTAAAGAGTTACAAAGGGCAAATTTCTAGATTTTAAAAAAATATTGCTCTGTTGTAAAAGGATAGTTGCATTTTTTTTCTAATGGAGTATCAATACATTAAGAACTACCAATCCTTTAAAAAGAACACAATTGTCCTTATGCAAAACAGCAATGTTTTTCAAATCTAGAAGCTTGCCCTTTTTTAGCTTTTAAGGTTAAAAAGTAATCCTCAAAGTTGCCTAGCATTCCTATTTTATGGCAAGAAAAAGAAAATCTTGTAAATACCAGTACAGCTTAAGAAAAAAAATTCCCAGCATGAGATACAGAGACAACTCACTGAAGTCTTAAGAGTGAATTCAGTTAAGACTTGCTTTTACCTGTCTCTTTGGCCAAAGTTCTATAGCCATTTTATGTGTGTACAAAAGTAAACATGCACATCTTTGGGGGCAACCTGCTACCCAATAGTGAGGGGCTGGTTACGTTTTTGAGAGTGCATATGATTTTATTTATTTCATTGCACTTTCCAGAAAGCATTATGAAAGATGACCTGCAGCTTTTGAGGTCTCAAAAATGGAAGCATTCATTTCACACAATGATTAAATGGCTTCCAGAATCAAATTACATAATAATTGTATGCTGTCAAGTTAGTTCTGACACATAGAAACCCTTTTCAGCCAGTGCTTTAAGTCTAAGTTGTAGCTGCCTGGATAGCTCAGTGAATTAGGTATCTGTGAAATCAGGGGACGGGAGCTCAGTTCATCACGGCGCCTCCCAGAAGAGGCAATCTGTGTGGCCTTGGGCAAGGTGCACAACCCTAGGATGCCTGATGAAGGGAAGAGTAGACCATTTCTGAGTACTCACTACCTAGAAAACCATGAAAAGGGTTACCATGGATCAGAACTGATTCCGTTGCACACAATTAATTAGAGTTAAGGTAACTGAATCGATATTAATATTACATGTTGTGTAACTTACAATGTAGCTAAATCATCAAAATAAAACAAATGTTGCATGCTGATTTCAAAGTTGCAAACAACAGGAAATACTATCAGCCTCTACAAAAATATGGAATTAAGCAATAATGGATGATAACAATTAAAACAAATATTTATGAGAAGAAAATTTCTAGGGAAAAGAGGTAGACATAATTAGGGTCTGTGAGTGTCAATGTTTGGAGAGAAAATTTATAAACCTCTTTAAATGTTAGCTTCTGCTGTGCTGTGCTGTGCTATCAGAATTCTTTGTTAAACTGTGTTCAGTTCATTGGGATTTAGAAGATGGCATGTGTTTCAGGAAGTACCATGTGCTTACCGGCTGGTATTTTTGTACTACACAGGTATGCTGCTACTGAATAATTAGATAACACCCAGAATGGGCTCCTGATATCATGGCTTACATTTTTGCTGGGCAGTAGTATTCACTCAGAAATGGAAGTGAGAAATGCCTGATATTTAAGCTGGATTTTCAAAAGGAAGAGGCACTTGAGATCATATTGCAAATATCCACCAGATACTGGAGCACACCAAAGAGTTTCAGAAGAAGATCAATATATGCTTTACACACAACAGCAAAACCTTTGATTCTGTGGATCATGAGAAATTATGGGTTGTTCTGAAGGAAATGGCTGTGACTCAGCACATGATTGTCCTAATGCACAGCCTGTATCATGGATAAGAAACTGTCATTAGGATAGAATACGGAGAGACATAATGGTTTCCTATAGGTAAAGGCATCAGACAAAGGTGCATTTTATTCCATTATCTGTTCAATCTGTACACAGAATGTATCATATGGAAAGCAGCACTAGATTCAGATGGAGGAACAGGAATCTTTGGCTCCAATGCAGCTTTTTATTGTTTAAAAACTGTACATAAGGTAAGATATTGGTTTGCTACATGCCTTTTAAATATAATCTTGCACCCAGTGAATCAAAGCTGAACAACACAATCCTGAGCACATTTACTCAGAAGTAACCCCCACATAATGCAGATGTCTGAGTGACTGCCCTCTTGCTAAGAAGGGGAACCACTCTATTGTTTCTTCCCCAGTGGGGTTTGATGGACCTCATGCAACACTTGCATATCAATGACTTATAAGTCTACATTATTTACCTTGAGATGCAGTTTAATAATAGAGCATCATTTTGGTTAGTTCTATGCTCCCCCCTACTCTTGAAGTAAGGATAGGTTCTGGAGAACACCAAAAGCTGCTCAAGGTTCTGGATTTACAGTTGACCTCAGTAAACATATTATTGTTGATTTTTTTTTACTTAATGGATATTTAAATTAGTGCAGGAATGCAGCCATTGAAAGGAACTAGAATCTGCTTTCCAATGTTGTTCTGAAGATATTATTATTACTAATTTTGAATGATCTCAGGTCATAAAGTCCTTTGTCATATGGTTTGCTTCAATGGGTGAAATGTGAATGTTGAATGTTGGCTTATTAAAGAGGTGTTAAATGCACATGAATTTTTCAGGCAAAATCAGAATGCTGTAGCAGTTAGAATATTGTACTGGAATTTGGGATATATGGGTTTAATTGCTGTTGATCCACAAAGCTTAAGACAGACCAGTCATTCCCTCCCCCACCTCACCTCACCTAACTCCTAAGGATACTGTGAGTATAAAATAGGGAGGAGGATAGCTTTGAACAGTGTAGTAACTAGAATTCAACATGGATTTCTCAACAATAAATCCTGCTAGACTAATCTTATCTAATTTCTTCATCAGGTAACCTACATGGTAAATGGTGGGAATGCTATAGATGTAATGTACATTGACTTCAGCAAAACTTTTAACAAAGTGCACTTTGATATTCTGATTAGCAAGCTAATTAGGTATGAGTTGGGTAGTGTAAAGAAATGAGGATGATTGGACATGGTATGATTCTTAAAGCTGAATAGTAACTGCGCAGTTCGGCCTTGCATTAAATTTTTATCTAAGTAATGTGGTATATAGTCCTAATAAAGCTCCTAGAGCAGAGAGTGGTTAGCTACCATTGGACAGTTACAAGCTCTGACATGTGCTGTCCTCTGCCAGTGTCACAGCTGGGAGAACAGTTTCTTCAGAAATCTGCTCCTCACTATTCTGGCCTGACATGTTTGCTAAGAAAATAAAAACCATGAAATAAATCTATAAGTCAAGGTTTCTGAAATAGATATTTTGTGACCTCACTGGTGCACTGCATCCTCTGCTAGGTATACAACTGATAGGTATGTACTGTACACCATCTGTAAGTTATTAAATCATACTCAGAGAGTGGTTATCAATGGCTCATCAATCTGAAAGGAGGCAACAACTGAGGTACTACAAGGCTCACTCATGGGCCTGGTGCTCTTCTATATGTTTATTAGTACAGTATTTATTTATTTATTTATTTATTTATTTATTTATTTATTTATTTATTTATTTGACTTATATACCATACCATCTGGTGTAAAAGCCACTGGGTTGTTTACAGAATTTTAAGGTAAATAATAAAATATTATAACAGACAGACCATAATTAAAATAAAAAAACAGAATTTTAAAAAACCCCAGCATTACAATCCAAGATGCCCTAAGAGAGGTAAAGATTTCGAAAATAGATCAGCAGCAATCATAATCAATAGCCATTGAAAGCTGCTTTGAAAAGCCAGATCTTCAAGAGTTTTTTAAAGACCTGCAGCATGGGTCCCAGGCAGATCTCTGGGGGGGAGTGGATTCCAAAGATGAGGTGAGAAAGCCCGATTCCTGGTAATTGTTTTATGGGCTTCCCTCGGTATTGGCAACCTCAGATGACCTGCCTGGGAAGAACCAGTGTCCTGGGCGGTATTTTGAGGTAGGAACTATTCTGATAGCAACTTGAATAGAGTGCAGTGAATACCTTACCACATTTGTGGATTACACAAAACTTGTTTATTTATTTAAGATATTTCTATCTTTTCTTTGACCCCAAGAGGACCCAAATTCATTTTTAAAAGCTAAAAAAGAGTAAAAAGAATTAACCAAGCATTATATTAAAATTAATATTAGAACACATTTAAAACAATAAAGCACAACGATCCATTTCCAACCCCTCTCAAACCACCAGTCACTGAGGAAAAGCCAGCCTGAAGAGAAAGGTCTTTGCCTGCCAATGGAAGGGCAACAGCAACAGAGATGGGTTTAGTCTGGCTTCCCATGGGAGGGAACTCCAGAGTCGGGAAGCAGCAACAGAGAAGGCCCACTCCTGTGTACCACCCAGTGCACCTGTGAAGATGCTGGGACCAAGAGAAAGGCATCCTATAATGATCTTAATGTCCAGGCAGGCTCATAGAGATCCAAGCTGTTTAGGGCATTATAAGTTAAAATCAGCACGTTCAACTGAGTCCGGAAACAGACTGGTAGTCAGAGAAGCTGCTGCAACATGATGTTTATATGCGCCCTGTAACTAGCCACAGCTAATAATCTGACTGAGGAGTAAAGGCAGCCCCATGGAGAGTGTATTATAGTAATCCAAATTAGATGTAATTAGGGCATATATCACTGTAATCAGAACAGACTTTTCAAGAAACGGGCGCTACTGGCACATCAGTTTTAACCATGCAAAGGTGCTCCTGGCCACTGCTGAAACTGGGGCATCCAGGGGTAATCCCATCCATTACTGACACCAGACATTGATTTGGAACTGAGAAAGCTTCCTTGGATTTACACAGAAAAGAGAAATAGAAGTGGGCGTCATCAACATACTGGTGACACCAGACCCCAAAACTCTGGAATGCTCTCCCAGTGATTTCAGATAGATGTTAAATAGCACAGGGGACAAAATTGAACCCTGAGGAAACAGCACAGATGAGAGTGCTGAAGTCTCCCAGCACCACCCTCTGAATTCTCACCTCCAGGAAGGAGTGGGCCGTTCCATACCCTACACTTACTTGAAGATCTGGCCCAGAAGGATACCATGATAAATGATATCAAAAGCCACTTACACTAAGAGGAACTAAGAAGGACACACTCGCCCTGTCCAGTTCTGGGCATAGGTCATCCACTAAGGTGATCAAAGCCATCTCTATCCCATAATGAGGCCTGAAGACGGATTGAAATGGATCTAGATAATCTGTTCTTATCGAGGATCCCCTGGATATGAGAAGACAAAACCTTTTGCAACATCTTGTCCAAGAATGGGATATTAGAGACAGGCTGGAATAGCTACTACCTTGGAAGACAAAATCCAAAACTATATTGCTAGGCTCAGACATTGGACTGACAACAACAGGATGAAATTTAACAGGAATAAGTGCAACATTCTACACTGGGGGACCAAATAAACAGTTACAAGATAGCAGATACTTGGCTCAGTTAAACTGCAAGTGAGAAGTATCTTGGAATTGTTGTAAGATCACAAACTGAATATGAGCCAACAGTGTGATGTAGCTGCAAAAAGGAAAATGCTATTTTAGGCTGCATTAACAGAAGTATAGTCTCCAAATCCTGTGAGGAACTAGTCCCCACTCTATTAGGCACTGGTTCAGCCTCTTCTTGAGTGAAGTGTGCAGTTCCAGGCACTGCAGTTGAAGAAGGATGCCAACAAACTAGAAGAAGTTCAGAGAAGGGAAACAAGGATGATCAGGGAACTGGAAACAAGCTCAACAAGGAAATAGTGAAAGAAGTAGCTGTGTTTAGCCTTCAGAACAGATGACTGAAGGGAGACCTGATAGCATTTTTAAAATACTTGAAAGATTGTCATATGGAGTAGGGGCAGGCTGTATTTCTGATCAACTCAGAGTGCAGGACATGTAATAATGGGCACAAGTTATAGGAAGCCAGATTTCAGATGAATTACATGGAATATATCCTAACTATTAGAGCAGTATGACAACAGAACTCAGGAGGTGTGAAACACTCCAATATTGGTAGCATTCAAGAGAAAATTAGATAGCCTCCTGTCAAGATGTACTTTGATTTGGATTCCTGCACTGAGCAGAGTGTTGGGCTCAATGGTTTTACAGGCCACTTCCAACTGCTTTATTCTATGCTCCTATGAAAAGCATGACTCTGCCCTCATAAGGGTACAGATAAATGCATCTAGTGTAGATGAGGGGGTTGAGAGAAATGAAAGGAACAAGAAAAGGCATAGTATGATTACAGTTTTAGTAAGTCATAGGAAATAGAAAAAACAACAACTAAAGTTTGCATGGGGAAGTATTGTGTGGGGGAAGGGATTTGAACAAAGCAGGACAGGTAGTGTCATGGAAGTATTGTGAAAGCCTCATGTGTAAGTGGCAGCAAGGCAAAATGAGAATAGTTGCTGAAGGTGCCAGACACTTCGGAGCTTCAGCCTTGCAGAGTTGTCCAGACAAAGACCGCAGGCAGAACTGCTGGAACATAATAGGGGAGAAAGGAAAAGGACAGTGTGTGCAAGGCCACGGGCATCTTGCTGCCTCCCATTTCAGCGTCTGTGATGGCCCCCTATTTGGATTAAAGAAATGTGCTGCTAAGCTACTTTTCAAAAGAATATGAAGGCACAAAAGTCTCTAGATAGTACATGGCTGCAAGATTGGCAACTGGGATAAAGGCATGAAGACACATCCTATCAGGATTCTTATCATTTTCACTTCTCCCACTAGGGGTGGGATTTCTGGAGTGTCCCAAATTGTGTTTTTGGAGTCTTCTGTGACTTCCAGTAAGAGCAGGGTACGGAACCTCCCAGATTACTGATGTTTCTTATATTACAGGTTACTTGTCCAGACAGCCTTGCACTGTATATAAAATCACCTCATACAGAATTCAACACTTTCCAGTCAATCACATTACAGCTCTGAGTAATAGATTGGTTAAGAGCCAAAAGGAAAGCCCAGAAAACAGTGGAAGGTTCTCTTTTTGTGGGGGAGGGAGGGTCTAACCTTTCCCTCTAATCTCTATTAGAAAGCCTGTGGTTGCTGTTTTGCTATGTTAAATGTCCTAGACCACTGAGAAGTTTTGCCTTTCATTTTCTTGGCTATGGCCTTCTTTTACCTCTACCTCTTGCACTGGATAGTCTTGTAAACCACCTCTCATTGTGCTGGAGGAATGGGTCAGGTGCTTGTTAACATTTGAAATTTATTTTTTTATGTATTTTGAATTATTATTTGTATTTCTTTGGACCTGGTTCATTTTTCATATATTTTGCTGGGTTTCTGCTGCTATTTTGTCTTATTGCTGAATTTATGTGTGGCATGCCCTACACATGCCCTTCTGTGGTACCTTTTGTGCCCATTGCTGTATAGGTCTGATGATGCTTTCTGTTTCTCAGGCACTGTAGTTGTGTTCTCTGAATGTCAGTTCCCTTGCCCCTTGGATTTGTTTTTTGAGGTTTCATTGGGGTTTAAATGCCTCCAGCATTTTAAATCAGAAAGGTCAATTCCTACATAAAACAATAGTAAAGTTTAGGGTTCTTCTGGATTTACTAAAGGCAAGTTAACCTTAAGAATCCCTAAAAAGAACAGCAGCATCTTCTTTTGCAGTGATGTCTTTATTTTCAGTTACAGTATTAAATTTTTAACTTGCATGATTGCATATTGTGAGCTAGTGGAGAACATTGTATCTGTTGTTGGCATTTTTCTTTGAAAATGAAAGGAAAAATACAAAGAAGTTCCCTCAACCCATTTTCAGTGTCTTTCATCAATTTCTAAAACAGAGTTTTACAGAACTGAATAATCCATTTCAATGGAAGAGAAATACAGTAGGAACCCCAGTATCCGCTGGAGATTGGTTCCAAGCCTTCCCATGGATAATGAAAACTGTGGATAAGACAGAACACCAAAATGTCCCCAAAACTGCTGTTTTGTGATAGTAACTTGCTTTACAGCTGCTGTTTTGCAACAATAGCTTGCTTTACAGCTGCTGTTTGTGACGGTAGCTTGCTTTATAGCTGCTCTTTGTGACAGTAGCTTGCTTTGTGGCTGCTGAATTATTTATTTATTTTTCCTCTGCCAACTGTGGATAACTGAATCAGTGGATAATGAATCAGTGTATATGGGGGTCCTACTGTATACAAAACTCTCTATTTATTTATTTTTTGCTTCACCTCTTACATTTGACTTTTCTTTCACCTGGTATCTGTCAAATCGTTTGGGAAATTTTCCATCAAATAGCATGAGTGCTGCCATCAGTAGCTAGTCAGAACATTCAGGAGTGAGGAAGTGGAATTTTTTAAACTGTAAAAGGCTTGGATTAGTTAGAGCTTTCTTTCTTCCTTCCAGGTGAAGAAGATGGAGCCTCCATCACTGCCAGTCACTCTCTACCCTTCACTGGCTGTCTTGAGGTCTGCCACTTAGGGCGCTTTTACACGACCCCTAAAATCCGAGGCAAAGGGCTCCCAGATCCGGAGCTTAAAAATGTTTTCCCACCAGCTCCTGACTTTAAAAAAAATTAAGTATGACCATGCCCACCTAAGCGCATCCCAGCGCACTTTTCAGGTACCTGGCCTCCAGGAGGTAAAAAATCTTCTGATGTGCATTGTAAAAGCCGTGAATGCCGGGCTCCCTCACCTTCTGTTTGTTTTTTTTGTCCCCGCTGCCCCTTTAAGAGACAGGAGTGATGATGGGGTGGCTCGGGGCTGCTTCCACTGGCAGACGGAGGTGAGCCTGCATTTTTCCTCCCTTTTTTTCTCCCTTTCCTCACGCAGACAGGAACAATGGAGTGCAGAGGGGTGGGAACACTGGAAGAGTGACAAGCCCCCATGATATCTGGCCTGAATTTAAGTTGCAGGCGGATTTTAGAGGTCATGTAAAAGCGCCCTTAGAGAGAAATTTGTGTATTCTGGAGAAGCAGCTTGTGGTGGCCAGGGGGACAGACCTACTCTTTCATATCCCTCACTTTGCCCCATTGCTGCGAAGCATGAAAACTGAGCAGCAACACTATCTGGCTGAGTGAATCCTACAGGAGGAAAGGGTACCTGCCTCCACTGCTCACCTGGAGACTTTCCCAAGTAGGCATGGGTGTGATATGTCCTGGTTTTATCCTCACATAAAGTTTTTCAGGGATGGAGATAAAAAGCTTGGAAATATAGTGGGGATTTTAAAGACCCCCCTCTTCCTTCATGTGCACCAAGCTTTGGTTCTGTCCAACTTTGAGGATGCAGATATACTTTTTACAGATTATTTAATGGTTGTGCTGTTTCTGGTGGTTGTATTGTTACTTGCTTTTAGAGTTGATTTCTTATTGCCTTGCTTTCCTCTCTTGGGGCAGTTTTAATGATTTTAAGGGCTTTCTAGATATATGCTGAAAAACAAATAGGAAAAACAAAATGAAATGACCTGAATGAGACAGGTTCCAAAGGACTAGTGTAGTGCATGGCAAAGTAAAAAAAGAAAGGCACTCCCTGAAAGAGGCCTAACTGAAGCTTGCCTCTGTGTACATCCCTAACTGCGTCACAGAGCAGCCATTCAAGGTGTTAAATAAATACATAAATACCTTTTAGTACTTTTAAAGTTTAAGATGCATACCAGATCCAGGAATAGGAAAGAGTATAGGGACTGAATGAGGAGTTCTGCATTGATACAGCAACAACAGATGTGAAGGACTTGGGCATCAGAATCCCGGAGTGGGGAGACCATAATAGGAAAATGACAGATCAAAGAGGAATCAATGAAAGTTATCAAGAACAGAGATTATCATTGTGTTGACCAGGGTATTTTGTCAAGAAGATAGAGCGGCAAAACTGCTTTAAAATGTATACATTCTACAGAAAAAAGAGATACTCTTCTGCAGCACATTGAATATTGTAGAGTCCACATATGATATTTTAATATTGATCTCTCAGCACAGAGTACCATTATTTCATGGATTTTAATACAGGGTGCAGCATTAACTCTAAATATACCAATGTGCTTTCACTTTTAGAGCCTGTACAACAGGCCTGCCCAAAGTCCGGCCCGGGGCCCAAATCCGGCCCGTCAGGCCATTGTGAGTGGCCCGCGGCTGGCCAGCCCGTCCCTCCTTCCCCTCCCTCCAGTGGGTGGGGCTTGCAGTGGGATGGCAGGGTCGGGGAGCAACTGGCCCCTGACACATTCTCAGCCACCAAATCTGGCCCTCCTTACAAAAAGTTTGGGCACCCCTGCTGTACAATATAATGACCCCATGAACTAGGGCTATGATCTTAGAAGAAATACAGTTAAGCGAGGAAAATATCTCCAGCCTTTAGGAACCCTATCACATTTGGCACTTCCCTCCCATACCATTTTACCCTAAGTGATGGCAACTGTAGGGAAGAAGGTGCCTTTGGAATAAACCCAACCTACTTGGAAAAAAGGCAGTCTTGTATCATATGAGGCATAAACTATAGTAAATAGGAAGATTCAAAACAGAGGTCTTAGTGATAGTAGCAGAACATCTTAGTAAACACCCAGTATTACTTTGATAAGGAATATCTTTACAGCATCAACATTTCCTTCATAACTACTATTTCCATAATTTTGACACTTGGGAACCCTTTTGCCTAGGTATTATTCCAACACTGTTCAGGCCTGCATTGTGCAACAATGAAGTAATGGAGAGCGAGCAAGCCAATCTAGTGTGATGATTGCACAATTAATGTATGATTGATTAAGGCACAATTAATATTATTTTTCAGTCACTATTAGCATTAATGAAGAAGGAGAGAGAAATCAGAAGCACTGCAGCATCCTCAAGATGGTGAGATTTATTTCAATTTGAGCTTTCACGGACTGCTGCTTCCTCAGGTATGTAGGCTACAGTAATTAAGCCAAGGTTTACATAAATATTAACAGTAGTATTATAGTTGTGAGTTTTTCGGGATGTTTGGCCGTGTTCCGGAACTTCCAGAACATGACCAAACAGCCCGAAAAACTCACAACTATCAGATCCCAGCTGTGAAAGCCTTCAAGAATACAACAGTAGTATTATTGCTTTGAAAACCAATTAACTCTTCTTGTACCCCTCTCTACCAGATTTCCAATCACATAACCATGTACTATATCTCTGTATGTATAGACCCATGCATAAATATTGTTCTCTAAGTAGCTGATGAAGACTATAATTTACAAAAGACTCATTTGAAATGAATCTGTTACATTCCCATGTACCCCAAAACTTTGTTTTGGTTTTTATTATACTTGCTGAAACAAACTAACATAATTACCTCTTTTAAAGCAAAAAAATACAGTACAGTATTTGGTGTTCACCCCAAAAATTTTGCAGGCAGTTTTTCCAAACTAAAGAAATCACTATAGACATTATCAGTTGTACACTAAACCATACAACTCAGAATGCAGCTGATAATGTCTAAGACGACTTCCTAACTTAATGCAATATGCCACTAAAAGTTATGCCACCTGTGTTACACCAGTGTCAACCAGGTAAGAAGATTTAGACCACCAATATTGCTTATCAGTAGTTGATCACAGGGCTTCCAAGGGATTTTTGCTACCACAACAGACTTTCCTGTCCTCTCATCATCTCTGCAGCTGCTTAAATCTGCTGTTAGGGTTCTCCCCAGGTTAGGACAGGATGAATTGGTTCAAAGCAGAGGAGAACTGGATTTCACCCATGGAACAGTGATATTCTGGACTATGGTTGGACAGGTTTGATTGGAATGGGACCCAATCTATTTTTCCAGAACCTGCCACAAGCCACATTCTCCCTTTTAAAGCTTGAGTCTATGAGATAAATTCATTCAAAGCAAGCATTTAATTGTTTTAAACACATAGCAGTTGAAATAATGAAACTGAAATCATGTTAACATGGGAAACAAGATGCCTAGGCGTGAAACTATGAAAAGCCATTAATGGCAAGAAATTAGTCACCCTCATCCAAATTCCTGAACAGTAATATGTTGCTGAAATTTGGTGATGTGATTTTGGGGAATGCCTCAAAAACAGCCTTGTGGGGGTGTTTCTCTTTCCTTGTCAAGAGCAGTTGAAACACAAACCAAGTCCTACCTAGACCATGTGTGGGAACAGAACATATATAGAAAATATGTCCTCATATTTTAACAATACCAAATTACATTGATTTGGTAAACAAGGACATCAATGCCTTATTTAAACTGCTATACAATCCAATCCATAGATATCTAAATAATTGAAATACACAGATATACCTCTTTCCAGAGAGTTTTATCTGTGCTAATTAGGTATCTTTATTTTATGTACGCACATCTGATTGATGATAAATCCTAAGTGTGCATACAAACTTTTCCTGATAGTGTACAGAGAGCCTACAAATATACAGTTGTTCCAGCCAGAAACAGGCTCCATTTTCATATGAATACCTGCAGCTCAAATTCAGGGCCAGTCACTGAAATCTTGTTCCTTCCATTACACATATCACATGAAGACTACATGCCTACATAGATCCCATAAGGTTGCGTATACTGTAGTATTTTTGTTTTTCCCAGAAGTTAATCTGATTTCACAGAAATGATCTATTTTTAAAAATATATATAATACTGCACTGCAAATTAGCCTATGACTTTACTGCAGAAATCAGCCACTACACACTTTTTGCATATCATACTATACATATAAAATCATACAGAATACAATCTAAATAAATATTTTGATCCTGGTTTTTGTAGGAGAGGGAGGAATATAAAAATATTGAGGAGAGGAGCAAAAAAAGGTGGATCCAGGCTGTTTTGAAAGCTAAGGAAGATGGAACAACTGATGCAAGGTCAGACGAGGAAAGTTAGGTACAAATGAGTGAAGTTATATTTTTCAAGAAAGGCTATGGTCAAAAATAGCAGCTGGGGTTTGTACCTGCAATCCTACTTTCATCTCTGACCATGTATCATAGGGACATGAAGGCATTAGTGGCTTTTTAAAAGCCCCTTCCTAACTTTCATATCCTCATCATCTTCCTGAGGCTTATATAACATTACATTAACCTACTACACTTACTCTGTTTTAGCCCTCCTGCAAAGCAGGTCAGTTTCGTCTTGCAAAATCATATTTTGTTGCACAATCTTGACAGAATTAGGCCTAAAGGTAGGCATTCCACAGTGCTCTCACCTGTACAGCTGTAAAAATTTCCCCCCATAATGCACCATCTTGCCATATATAGAAGATATTTTTAAGAAAATAAAAAGAGCAAGTATATCACAACAAAGTTGTTGTTTTCTTTTTTGTCCCAGCCAATATTATGTGACCTATGGTGAGCTGGACAAACCATGATGCAATAAACAACAGTAACATGCTGTTTTTCAGGAGGCTGTTCACATTTTTGGGGAACACAAAACAGCTGAATGTTCACTAACCCTTGCATTAACGTAAAGTGCAACTGTTATACTCATGCTCAAGAAGCTGAAATTCTGATTGGGATCAGAAAATATACCACCACTCTCCCAACGAATCCTGGTGCGAATCCTGGTGCGTTGAGGTCAATTGTCCCCAATGCAGATTCTAAAATGATTTGCATATTGTAATGAGGTATTAATAGTGATTGTAAAGCCATATAACGAGATGTAAACCAGTTAGACTACTAATCTCAAAATGTTTAATTTCTTTAAAAATAGAAGGTACATTTAATTTACTGATTGTTTAGAAATCTCACATTATTCTAAGCTGCAAAGGAGACAATTAAGCAGCCACATATACAAACAGATACAGAATTATTACTGTAATTCTAAGTATTTTGTCAAACCAGGAGGTAACCTCCTGCTAAAGTAATTCAGATGGAACACGAGAAACAAATGCAAAAGTAAACAGACCTAAAGCTGCCTAAGGGAAAGTCAGCAAGATGGCAATTTCAATCATTTGGAATAATACTTAAGCAGCCCTAGGCTTTCCTCCGAATGGAAACATGTCACCATTACTGCAACATTTCAACAGATCAGAAGGAAGAAGAAAGGAACATTTATGTAATCAAGTCAGCTGAACAGCCCTTTACTCAGCATTTAAGTGAAAATAATTATGAAGAAATTCTTTTTATGTGAATGAATTTAAATGTGAGGAAAAGACTAGTTCTCTTTCAGTTCTGTTTCAAGATAATACACTAGCTTATCTTTTTTATTTTTGTGCAAAATGCTTTTGAATAATGAGGAACATGGTACATGAAAGAGTAGCATGAGATGTGTCAAAATATCTATTTTAACTCACGCTAAAGATAAGTAGTATTTCAAGCACCTCTATCAGAAATAAATAGTATGTCATATTATTTGACTGAAAATATATTTTAAAAATGTGAAATATTTGAGGAACTTACCTAATCAGTGCATTTCTAGTATGTGTCTAGTCATGTAACCATCTTTTACTCAATCATCAGAGAATCAAAGGCAAATTGGCATGACTCAACCTAAACTTTAATACCGCATGATTGTGTCGTGTAAGCTTGTTTTGTGTGATGGCTGCTGTGGTTTTAGCAGAGAGATTAACCACCGGACCTAAGCTGGCCTCCAAACCTTGCCCTGCTGATGCCTCAAGCCCTTTGAAGTCTGACCATCATACCTGGCAAAACAACAGTGGGAACTAGGCTGGTGTCAGATCTAATCAAGTTGCTTGCCTCAGCATAGCTAACTATGGGGTACACTAATTGGCCCAATTGCGGATTATACCTTTTGCTACAGATTCAAGACAATAATTTAGTCAAATGATGGTTTTTATCTCCTTCTAATTAAGATTCCGAAGTAGGAAGAAATAGGATTAGACAAGCTAACTTCAAAACTGTAAGTCTTTTTAAAGAGGTATGCACTTAGAGATTCTTTAATAAAATATGAATCATGCAAAAAATCACAAGAAAACATTTTGGAATCAGCCATTATCTCATTTTCACCAAGAATTGTATGAACAACAATGTACACAGAAAACTTTAAGATACAAATTACAATATTTCTTGCCAAAATACATACATTATACTGCATGTCAGTTTTAAAGACTACAAACTTTTCTAGTTCCATCTCTTAACTTCAGTGTTCATATGCCCCTAACAACTTAAAGTAGCAGCTTTTTTAATAAATATATTATAATGAAGACATGACAGTTAAGCAGCTTGCTATTAAGTACATGGGAAAGAACATTACAGAATATTTGATTTGTATAACCAAATGCAAAGGTTTAAATGGAATCCATTAAAGATGCTACTACTTTATTAATAGTAGTACAATAATGAAAATGCAATGGAAGCAGTTTTTGTTGTAAATAACTGGTGAATTCCGACATCAAGACTTCTATACTGTTTTTCAGAGACAGCTAGTTAGCTTTCAGCACAATGACTATATAATGTTACTGAGCTCTACTACTTGTCTGTAACCTTTTCCCCTCTGCATTTAACCTTCATCTAAAGAATGAATCTTGTTAAATCCTTTCTATTCTCTTTTAAAATGACACACAGCTATACATATCTACTATGCATTCTAATGTCTGTTGCTTAGTATTTATCATCATATTTTTAAAATGATATTTTTCCCTTCAGTCAACCATTTTTTATTAGGAAGTTATATAAGCTACGTTCATACTGTCTTTCTATCTAAAGGGAAATGATGTTGCAGTTTAAATACATGGACAGATGAACAATAATGTAGGACAATGCTAGAAATTCAGACTATGTTAGGCAGTAACAGGTTTTTCTTCACAAGAAAGCCCCCCCCCCAAAAAAAAATAGAAGGGTTGCAATTTTAAATAATGACAGCTCAAATTATTCAAGCAGATCATTTATGCATTTTACAGTTTCTTTTAAAAAGTATCCTTAACATTACTGCAGCAATTTTTTTTAACCTTAGGCTTAGGTTTTGTTATGCTGGCCTGCTGAATTTGACATTTAGATCAGTAAAAAATAGCGACTAGAACTTTAGTGAGGAGAAATATTTCCTTAATCGGGGTTCATCATGACGAAAATGCCATACAAAGATATAGTAAATGAAAATTCAATACAATAGGAAAATACACTGCCTGTTTGTCTATGTCAATGAAAACAATTACAGTTTCTGCATTTTAAATTCTAGCATGAATATTAACGACCTTTATTCAACTGATTCACAACAAGAATAGCCTTTTGATTAAGTGAAATTATGTAAAAATGGACTATGCAGGCATGGTGCTTAGCTCCATTAAATATATTTTTCCTGAGAACTAAAAATTCTACAGAGGAATTCTTATCTCTTAAAAGAAATATGAAAAAAAAGACAGAACAGCCTTCATCATACATCTAAATGGCTTTTGAAGGAAGCATCTCCGAGTTGAGAAACTTCAAGTACCCATTGAAGGGAATGACCTGGCTGAAAACTGGCTTCTTGATTAACTATTAACTACTTCAATGGGACTAGATAATTAAGGACATTGATGACCATTATTAGAGGCAGGGCACTTTAATTTGTCACTCCATGAGCTTCTTTCAACATTTTATAGGTTAGTGCAACTTGCAACTGGGGAGAGACAGTGAGAGAGATGGAGAGAGAGAGAGAGAAACAGAAGCCTTAAGTTACCTTATCAAGTGGCCAGCTGAAGAGGGCAGAGGGTCAAATAAGGGCCAAAGTGGTCACTTAAGGGTGAAATACGAAATACCAAAGCAGTGCCAAGCCACATTGACCATCATTTGGTGATGAAGTAAAAATATGCTAATATATTGGTGGCAATTCTTCCTTTTATGGTTTCAAGCAGTTAAGACAAGTGGCCTGCTTAACAGCTTTTCATCTGAAAAGAGATTAAACTAAATGATTTGTCAGGGCTGCTTGGCTGTTTTATGTCTTTGTTTAAAAGCTGCAGCGACTGTACCCTTACCCACCACTATCCCTTCATTCCCAAAGCCATATCTTTTTCCTTCTAATCACCTATTGGTTTATAAATACACAACCCTGATTTTCTTAACAGTTCAATGTTTATTTGCTTCCCAGAAAGACTAAAACAAAATTATCTGTTCTATTATAGCTTATGGGCTGGAGGCTGTCAGGGAGGAAAAGTTTAAAACTGGTACAAAATTTACTTAAGGACATTAGTGTAAATGATACTGTGTTTAAAATGCCACAGAGAAGCTAAAGGTGATTCCAGTAATGCAAAGCAAATGGTTTCTGAATACTGATAAGGACATTTATCCCTCATACCACACTCAATATTAAGCAGCGTTACACATTAAAAACCCTCAATTGCAGTAATAACATGTAGACACTTTCCCACTCACCAACACAAGTAAGAGCAAATCATTAACATTTAATTAAACATGCTCCTGACATCTTTAGAAATATGTATGTCATGCTTTGTTATTGAAGGTTATGGCCTACATTTTATAAGTTCATTTAAAAATACCATGAATTGCTTCTAGACACTCCAATTTTTATAATGCAGAAACATTTCAAGAATAAAAAAGAATATTCTATAGTACAATCTCAAGGCTGAAAACTCAGCTATGGGATTATGCAATAGCTGATGCAAATAATATAGAGTTAAAGACTCAAGAGAAGGTTTTAGTTTCATATTGTATATAAAACAATTCTTACCTCAATCACGAACAGCTTCCTTTTCAACCTAAAAGCAAGGTCTTTCGTGTCTGACACATCAGAGATCAAGCTATTAAGTCGAGGAATCTGGCGTATGTGAAGCAAACCTTTTGAAAAGTAAAAAAGAATGGAGGAAGAGAGTTAAGGAAATACTGATATCCAAATGCGCAAATTAATGTCTTACAACAGAATCCAGTATATTTACACACACTCATCCTCCCCTTTTAAACTGGAGCTTACGACCAGGAGCAATGAAGCAAACGGTGCGATTATACTCAAGTAATCAAGCAGAATAAGATAAATAGAAATCCTTGTGCGAGGAAAACTAATTGCACTTTGGTACAGAGGTACTGATGTAAAGAGGGATCTTAATACTTGTCAAAACCACAGCCGGTTTGTGTGTGATTTCCTCTTCTATTTACTGTAAGCAAATATGGCTATCACCTTGCACGCTGCCCACGGCACCACTGAGTGATCTTTATTTTATTAAATGCACCAGTAAGCAGCCAGCAAAGCAAGGCTCATGGGCTACTGATAACCAGTGAAGCTCGTAGGAAAATCATTTTTTGTTTTGCACCCAGATAATTAGTTTTTTAAAACTGTTGTAGGAACCAGAATTGCAGAATAGTTTATTGGATAAATTTTGCAACCAGAATCACACACATGAAATATTTTTTGCATGCAAGATGTTGATGAAGCTTGGTGGAAGTTTATAACAATACTAGGCAGTAGGCACACTGCAAGGTCTGCATTCTGTCAACTGAATCTCAAGTTGATTTCTTTTGACAAGGACGCTGGATGGTTTCTGTGCAGCTTAATATAGTTTCTGAATAACCGAAGGGTCATTTTCCACAATAGAAAAAGAGAGAAATTTTACAAGATGTAACAATTGACACTTACATTGGTAGTTTTAGATTACTTTTAAATCTAATGCATCAAGGTAAAAAACACTGGGCAATTCAAATGGCATTTTTGTCACAAATTTTAGTTTTTAAAATGAGCATTATTAGATTACATCTATCTAATCTAATATATATATGGGAGAAATTTGGAAAGCTTTATTTACACGATTGTACAAAACCAGGAATTAGAATTCCCCCCAAATCATCTGAAAAATGTAAAAAAATGATATTTTCCCTAGACAATTCAATACCATAATAACACTGTTGCCAAACTTTGTGCAATATATATGTCTTGCACCCAGTCAATTATACAATCCTAAATGTCTTGGGCTTGTGCAGATTAAAGTTACTGTAACCAATTCCCATCTAAGCCAAGAAAACAGGTTAGTTAGCTTTACCCTATTTACAATGGAACACAACTGAAACTAATTTTAGTTGGGGACTGGAGCCATTACCTGGAAGTAGCTGCTAATGCAGAACAATAAATTTATGTGTGAATGAAGCCTGCACATATGCAGATAGAATTTTCCTTGATATCTAATCTGCAACGCCTGCCATGTTCAAAGGCAAATTATTTTTGAGTTTCAAAACCAAGTTTGCATTTTCTTTTTGGGAGCAAAAGAAGAAACTATTTGGCCAGAAAGTGCTAGCAAAACACAAAGTTTTCTTATTCATGTATACAATATTTCTTCAAGATCACAGCCAGTATATTTAGAAGAAGGGGAAAGGACATAGATATGATTCATTCAATTTTCTAAAATATATTTGTTGATAGATGTTTTCATATATTCCAAATTAACTTATTTTTATCATATTGGTTAGTGATAAATCACTGTCTGCTCCTTTTCTTTTGGACATATTTGGGTAAACATTTTCAGAACATTCTAAGATTCACTAGTTAGCCATCAGTAGCAGGTATGGTTGAATGTGTTGCTATGTTATCAGTTGTTATTTTACAGTAAATTCCAACAATCTCAAGATTAAATATTCTATTAAATACAGTTAAGTTTTAAAACACAGAAAGCCTTCATAGTCAGTTTGCTAATGGAGCTTCACAAGTTGGTGCACCAGTACAAATGAATGCAGAAGGGCCTTTAAGCAATACGCAATAATTACATGGAGGGGTTAGCATGGTAGCTGCTTTATCACCAATAAGAAGGACATGGAGGAAAAGGAACACCAGAAAGAAGACAATTCTTCACAAAACATGATATTTTGCATAATATATAAACTATCTATCTATCTATCTATCTATCTATCTATCTATCTATCTATCTATCTATCTATCTATCTAATCTATCTATCTATCTATCTATCTATCTATCTATCACATTTTCATTTTATTATAGCTTAAATGGAAATAAATTACTGCTTATCATGTTCCACAATACAGTGACTAGGCAACCCCTTGGAACTCAATCCTGAGACAAAGATAGGATAAAAAACAAATAAGGAATCACATTTAATAATAATCTGAAATTCTTTTTGCCTTGTATTTCTGCAAGCTCATGGAAATATGTATAGATAAAAGTAACTGTAGTTATGCTGAAAATATTATAGGCAACAGCCCCACTGCCCCCTGCTCCCAAAGTAATGGTCTATAATGACTGACCTCATATCTGCAGTTCATATATGATCGTGCCATGCCATATCTTTCCTGACAATCATCAGTAACCGTATCAGTATGTATGGTTTGTGGCTTTTCTTACAAAATACCTCCTCACTCCCTTAACTATTTACTCAATCCAAGCCTTTTCTTTCCTTGCTCAGCCAGGGAAACTCATTGTGGGATAGAGTGATCAATTGTGCTTTTTTTTTTTTTTTTTTAAAGGGAGGGCAATATGTCACCAAAAATGAGGACAGCTTTTTATACGGAGGACAAATGGCTACTGTTGTGGCAGGTATGTGCATGGTAAGGCAGTGAACATATGAAAGAGAATCACAAATACAAAGTCATGTCTTAAAGAAAAACAAATACAGTGGCACCTCTTAAGACAAATGTCATGTAAGACAAAAAACTCGAAGGAAGAAAAAACATTCTGGGAATAGGTCTGCTTTGCATGACAAAAAACTCTCTATGAGATCCTTTGCAAGACAAAAAAAAGTTCCACATGTACCCAGGAAATCCCCACCCCCACCCCCACCCCGGTTATTTTTGTCTTTGTTCTTGCCTCTGGAATGTTCCCAATGCATTCCTATGGGAAACCGTGTGTCATAAGACAAAATTATTATAAAATGAAGTGATCCATAGCTTCTGGAACGGATCAATCCATTTTCAATGCATTCCTATGGGAAATGGCGTTTTGTAAGACAATTTAAAAAAACAAACAAATTGACCATAGAATGAATTAAATTTGTTTTAAGAGGTACCACTGTAGCTTGGTGCATTCCAAATACATTCATAAGTATTAGAAAGAGAGTATTAAATGTATAGTACCACAACTGACTAAACTAATGCCACATGGGCATCATGAGTGGAAAAAAATGGGTACATCTTGGTTAGTTTTTATAGCTTGCTTTCTTACTCAGTCTTTCAAAGAACTATCATATCACACAAAAAGCATACACCTAACTATGCTGAAGCACACGAGGTTCTTCTATAACTATCCAATCAACATTTTTGTAACTACCATATTTTCCATCTATAAGACGCCCCCATGTACAACCCAAAATTACAGTTTCACAACTATGTGTTTTTTTCCCTCGGCTTACTTTTGTGTATAAAAACAACCCTCAATTTTGTTTTTGGATGGAGGTTTGCATGGAACTATAGTAATGTGCAATAATAACAGTGGTAATTTTTGTACACTTGCAGCTTTGTTTCGGATTAACTAAGGCTGTTGGTCCATGCTTTTTCTCTACAGCTTTCACTCTATGCACACTTGACTTGACAGTACAACTCATTGAATTTAGTGAGGTTTATTTCTGAACAGAAAGGCACAGAAAGGACTACAGCTATCTTTTTAATATTCTCATATGGTGTTGCAACAACTTCCACCAAAAGCCAGACAAATGACAAACCAGGTCATTAAGAATTCTTGAAGATAATCTATTAAAAGAGTGGCGTGAAACAGATTTCCACAGAAAAAGTGCTTTCAATAACTCCTTAGATTCTAGTGTAGGCCACCATTCTGATTCTGCAAAGTATACCAATTAACATAATGCAAATTAATTAGTGATCTTAGAAAGAGCAGATCCCTTTGTGCTATATCATTTAGCTATGTGTTGCTGTTCACTGGCATATATAACTGTTCTTCATGTACTCTATTTTGAACTTGCCAGATCAAAACTATTGATTTCATGACAATTTTAGCTCAGTGGTCAGATGACTGCCAAGCCTCCCCATCATGTGAATTCCCCAAAGCCTGCCTGTTGAGATGTACATCTGATTGAGCCATGCCTTGCTAATGTGGCTTGACAACATGCAAGGAGTTGCCATGTTTCCTTTGCAGCCTTAATGCATTTTAGTGAAAAATTGACTAAATCAAGATTGGTTAGCAAAGGTGAACCATTTAAGAGGCATTCTGCAAAATGAAATCAAATGATACTTTATAGCAGATCTTCCAATTTGCAGGTAACTGCTAAGTGCTCTAGAAGCACTTAAGGTAGACTTTTTGCATTGCTAAGGATGGAACTTACCATGGTAATCCTTGTATAATGGATTGGTTTCTCTCTCAGAGCCAATAAATGATTCAAGACCAACTACCGTATCTGACAAGATTGTAACACGTTCCATAATTGCTTTATTCTGTAAAACACAGAAACAAAATGCACAACCTGTGAGATAAAAAGGTAATTAAGATTCTAAGGGTAGGGCTTTGTCTTTTCAATGATAAATTGAAGGGAAAATAGGTCATCAATACCTAGAAATTATTAAAAATTTGACTGCTAATCTACATCTTAAAAAAAGCAATGTGTCTGCCAAAGAAAGCATTGCCAAATCTTCTCATATAATTTTTATTCTTAAAATTAAAATACAATTTGAAGGATATGTTATGTATACATTGATAAAACACAATTTGATCATAGTTAAACGCTTTCAAGCCCTACTCATTTTAGTCACACATTCGAGCGTAAGTACATACAATACAGAAGCAATACAATGCACCATAGGTGGAATATTATGATGCTTACATTTAAAGATAAAAAGAGGAAAACATATTTTGCATATGGGAGGGACAGCAAGGGGTATATGGAGCAGAAACACATTTCCAAACCTAATCAGTGGTTCACATTGTCGGGTCCCCAGATGTTCTCCCAGAAATCCTGGCCAGCACAGCTAGTGGTGAAGGCTTATTTGAGCTTTAGTCCAAGAACAGCTAGGGATCCAAGGTTGGGAACCATTGTCCTAGACCAATATTCGTAAAAGGATACCATTAGGTAGAATACATAGGAGGTGCAAATATTAAAAGTACCAATTCCCATGAATGAATTGAGGTGGGGTGGGGGAGATTATATCAAGGCACATCCTTTCTTTTCCCTCTTTGATCAGGTAATGTGATCATTAGGAGGAGGGGACACACATTAAAATCCCATTTGTTAATAACTAAACTACCTTTGCATATAATATATCTTTGAAGATTCCCAGTCATTCAGGTGAGTTTATATGGAAGTTGAGACATGGCAACTGGACTTCTTTTTCTTGAGAGATAGAAATGTTTCGTTGCTCATCCAAATAGTCGAAGCTGTTTGGCTGAGCAGCGAAACGTTTCTATCTCTCAAGAAAAAGAAATCCAGTTGCCATGTCTCAACTTCCAGACTTTGCATATAATATTAAACTCTGGTACTCACTAAAATCCAACAGACAAGATCTAAACAAGATAATCTGAAAAGCTGTGTAACTGCAAGGTAAAACATTGAACATGGAAAGTAAGAGGTATGAATCAAGATAAACTGAAAACAATTAAGTAACAAATGGAATGCTGAACCATTACAATGCAATATTGTATAACAAAAATTAGACAGTAGAAAAATGATTTACTCTGGAAATGACAAGCTCAGAAAAAAAAAACAATTTGGTTCTAATAGTGAAGAGATGATAAGGCAAAGTCTGACTGGAAAGCATTTATGCCAATGACCATGAAAAAATAAATCACATATTAAAGAAGGCACTGATAATTGTAAGTGACTAGAATGGAAGAAATGGTGTACAATTTTGCCTAAGTTTTAGAAACAAAGCAGTAGAGTGACTTGCAGAATTCTGTGAAGCCACAGGGAGAAAAAGAAAAAGAAAAACTTTGCAAATATATGCTTCAATCAAAATAGACATCACCAGATGGCCAGTACAGGAAACAAACAGACTATATGGTCAGAAGCATAAGATGGAGAAGCTCTATTCTGTCTGCAAACAAGACCAAGAGCAGGTGATTGTACAGACCATTTATTCTTAACATCACAAATTAGAGTAATATAGAAGAAATTCATTAAAATAAGTCTAGAGTCAAATTATAATTTAAATGACATTTCTAATGAACTTAAGATCCCAATAAAGAACAAATAGAGATATCAACAGGGAAGAATGCAAAAAGCCAATTTCTTTAGTGAAAAGAAAAGAATAATTAATTAAACTCTTAAAATTTTTAATTATGGGAAATTACAAAAAATAAAGTGATAGAAATAGGATCAGAATCCTAAATGCAACTTTTTCCATGACTGGTGTACAATAGTTCTCTGCCTTTTCGTGGTTCATATACTGTGGTCCCACTATATCACAGGACCACAGGACCCCGAAAGGGCTTGAGGGAGGGGGGAAGGTTTTTGGGCTTGCCTCCATGAAGGTATCACACGCTGCTTCTCCCCACCCCCTGGGGGTGCTGGTGAGTGGTGCACAATGTTTAAGGGCTTCGGCTGTGGAGCCAAGCATTTGGCTCTGTGGCTGAGAGTCCTTTTTAAAGATCTTGCGCCGCTCCCCCTCACCCCTAGGGGTGCAGGGAAGTGGGGTACAATGTTTAAAATTGTGCCCCTCACCCAACCTGCATCCGCATATCACGCATTTTCAATGACCGTGGGTCGGGTGGTCCCTAACCCCTGCGATAGACGGGGGAGTACTGTATAGGGATATAGAGAACTATTATAGCAATCAAGGCAAAGAAATAGAAGAGAACAGCAAAGAGGAAAAATAAAGTATCACCTCCATAACCCAAGAAATCAAAGGAAATCAAACAGGATATCTTAAAAAATCAGGATAAATAGAAACTACATACAGAATAATTTTCAGGAAAGATGCAAGGAAGACAAATTCTTTCTATCAAAAATCCTGTGATAAAGAACGTGCAATTTTAGAAAGTTCAGTGATAGCTGCTGTCAAAGCACTTGGAAGAAATGAATCACTAGGAATAGACTGAATACTACAGAAACTGAATCTATTAAAATCCAAACAAGAATATTTCAACAAATATGGAAAACAAACAATGGTCAACAGATTGGAAGCATTCAATAGACATTCCTATTTCAAAGAAAGGAGACACCAGTGGTGTAATTAAATCACAATCATGTTAATTTTCCTATGCAAGCCATGTGGTCTTGAAGGCCTTGCAAGAGATTTTTCTTGCTCCACATATGCAAATGTCAATGTTCAAGAGGATTCAGATTAAGAAGAGGCACTAAAGGTCATATTGCAAATATATGTTGACTATTGAGGCACACCAAAGCAGTTCAGAAAAAAAAATCAAGATTAAAGCAAAAGATCTAAAAGATTAGATTAAAGCAAAATTGTTGACTCTGTGTGCTATGAAAATTTATGGATCTTTCTAAAACAAATATGTGCTACAATATTTGATTGTCATGAAACACAATCTATACTCTGGACAAGGGACTTGACTAGAACAGCACATAAAGAAATAGAATTGTTTCCAGTAGACAAAGCTCTCAGGTAAACATCCCTTCTATCTCCATATCTATATGCAGAACATATCATATGGAAAACTGGGGTAGATTCATAAGAAAAAGGAGTTAAAACTGGTGGGGGGAAATCAATAATTTAAGATATCCAGACCCTGTATTACTCATAGAAAGCAGCAATTACTTTAAATGATTGCTAATTAATGTGAAAGAAGTACAAACGCAGCATTATAGTTTAGCATTAAAAAGTCAAAAATTGTGACTACAGAATAATTATATAACTTTCATAATGACAATGAAGAAATTGAAAATGTTGGAAGATTTTCTATATTGCATTTCAGTCATCAATCCAAATTGAGATGGCAGATAAGTAGTAATAAGCAAAGTGAAAGGAACTCAAAAAGGTCTTTAAAAGTAAGGATGTATCAGGTCTTTAAAAGTAAGCATGTATCAATGGATACAAAGGCCAAGATCATCCATATTACTGTATGGTATTCTGCCAATGATTTACAGATGTGAAACCATGTGACAGGAAAATAACTGACTCATTCAAAATAAGGGGCCCTCAAAGATACCGTTATGAGTATCACAAACCATCTGAAGAATAAATTAAATGGGTACTAGATCAAATCAAGCTTGAACTGTCTTTTGGAACCAGAGATGACTAAATTAAGGGTATTGTACATATTAGAAAGAGACAAGATCCACTGTTTGTGAAGATTCTGAGTCTTCTTTGAAGAAAAGACAGGTGGTTTTAGAGAGGTGTTAGGCAGGCCTTCCATGTGTGTACAAAAAAATCTCTCCCTCAACAGGGGGGAAGATTTAGACAGAATCTGTCTCCTATTTATTATGTTGCCCTTTTGTCTATCTCCAGAAAAATCAGGACCACTTCATATCTCCACCAGGAAGGCCACTGCTAAGGACCCATGCTTAATGAGTGTTGAGAAGGACTTTGACTTTCACACACCCCAGGCCACTGTACACCTAATGAGCCTAGTCAGAGCAGGATGAAATGAAACCAAGGCAAAGTATAAATTGGAGGTCTCCTACCAACTTTCCTCAGACTGAAGAAGCTACCAGAATGAGTAGTGAAAATTTTCAATCTCAAAATAAAAGAAGTCCAGTTGCCATGACTCAACTTTGAAATAATGGCAGAAAGTATTGAAAGCAGCAGGGAAAGAAGAAGATGGTTTTATTTCATAAAGGAAGCCACAGCCTTAACTTTGCAATATCTCAGCAAACCTAATAATGATATTAATGATATTATTGATTTGATTGATTGAAAGAGTGATTGATCATTATACCACCTCATTAGTGCAATGCACTATTCTGGGCAGTTTACAGCAAAATAAAATAAGCAAACATATAACAATAAACATATAACTAATCAGTGAAAAAAAGACTTAAAACATTCCAAAAATTAAAATCAGTAGCACCACATGCATGTTATCTCTGTAGGAGCCTGGCAAGGTGTGACAACTAGAAGGGCCATTGTGGAATGCCTCCCTAAAAAGCACTGCTTTGCACTGCCTTCTACATGTTAGCATGGTGGGGGGCCAGGCATAGTTCCACCTGGAGCTGGTTCCACAGAGCTGGTGACTGTGCAAATAAAGTCTGATCCCTCGTAGGAAGCTTCCAAAAGTCCTTTGTAGTAGCGACTTGGAGGAGCACTGCCTGAGAGGATCTGGTGAGTCAGACAGATGCTGTTGGGGAGAGACTCTCCAATACAACCTTTCGGAAGTCTCTGATTCAGAATCAGAAGCAACTTAATGGCATATAATAATTTCCCATTTTTTAAACATTTAAATATATGTAAACAGATGCTCTGCAGAATTAATTCCTCCACATGATTTAGCAGTCAGTATCACATTTATACTATTAGAGATGGTACATCATTTAATTAATTTATTAAAATATTACTAACTAACCAAAATGAGCAAGATGGGTACTAACCTCTGCAGTCAAGTCCTTTAAAACAAACAAACCCTAAACTAATTTAACTCAAACAAAATAAAACCCATACTCTGACACCTCAAAAAGTATACAATTCAATGGCAGAAGATTTAGAGTTGATTCTATTACTCACTGAATTCAAAGTACTAATTGCTGCATGTATACCTACTTACACTGAATCTTTTATTCAGTCTTCTTCTTTTCATACTGAATGTCTTCCAAATTTCCAATGGAACACAGGAACAGGAACACACACTTTATTGTCATTGTACAAGCACAACAAAATTTAAAAAGTGCCATCCAGTCTGCACAACATTCATTTCCAATATAAAAATTCCAAAACATAAAAACTACTATTTAAAACAAACATCCACACACATGCTCCCATTCTCTCATCACCTGTACCCATTTAAAACTCTAAAACAAAAACCATCCACACATACACACATTAACCCTACCACCCCTTCACCTGACAACATTCTAAACCAAGACATAAAAGCTACAGATTAAGAACAAAACATGCCCCCACACAACCCTGTTTCTTTCTTCACTTCACATCTATACAATCCTCATACAATATACATGTCACACATTCAACACCAGTGTTTCCTATTCACTTAAGTTTTAGTTGAATTTAACATGGTTACTGATGTTGGATAAAACTATTTCTAAATCTATTTGTCCTTGTTCTGTTAGAACTGTACCATCTGCCTGATGGCAACAGTGCAAACAGAGAGTGTCCAGGATGAGAAGTATCTCCTATAATGTTCTGTACTTACTTAAGACAACAGGAGCTGTATAAGTGTGGTGAGTGGGCCTCCAATGATCTTCTGTGCCATGTTGATAACCCTCTGGAGCGATTTCCTCTGAGCCATTGTGCAGCTGATGTACCACACACATATGCTGTACGTCAGTATGCTTTCTACTGTACATCAATAAAAGGACACCACTAATCTCTGAATGATGTTATTCTTTCTGAGCATCCTCCAAAAGTACAATCTCTGTTGGGCCTTTTTCAGCAGCTCAGAGGTATTTACGCTCCAAGTCAAATTCACCTCAATGTGCACTCCCAACAAACAGAAGTCTGTCACCCTTTCTATACAGACTCTGCTAATGAATAGTGGTTGAATATCCATTTTCTTCTTCCTGTAGTCTATTATAAGCTCCTTAGTCTTCAATGAGTTCAGGAACAGTTTATTCTCTCTGCACCACTCTATCAACTGCTCCACCTCATCTCTATTAGTAGATTCAACTCCCTCCGAGATAAGCCCTACTATCGTGGTGTCATCTGCAAATTTAACTTTGATGTTACTATAATAGGCCGGAATAATGGTTTCTCTATTATTATTTTTAAAAATTGCTTGTTTGTTTGTTCAGTTTTTATATCATGCATCTGACCAGTGGTCACTCTTCATTTCTAGAAACAAAAACTGAGGGTTGTTTGGACAAAAAGCTCACTGAAATATTAGATTTATTGTACCTTAGTTTAAGTTGCAACTAATGTAAGAGAGAGTGAAACAAATATAACAAACCTAACATAATACCTAGAATAAACAAACAAATAATATAGTAATGGTAAGAAAAATATATTACTACAGCTTAATATCCCAAGAACTGCTGAATTGAAAGCATAAATATTCAAGAAATATGTCTGAACAATCTTCCTTGCTGATCCTTGCATTATTGAAATACAATGGTATTTGCTGTTATTTTGTGTTGTCAAGTTGCACCCAACTTTTAGATAACCTAACAGGGAACAGGGATGGGGAACATTTAAGGCTGAGCAGGGATTTGAACCAGGGTCTCCTGCTTAAAACTTTGCCCACTTCACCACATTGCGTCTCCCATCATGGTAAATAATTGTGTATAACCAGCAAGAAAAAAGAACCAGTAATATTGGGAGCAAAAACTGGTTGAAGAAGCATTAATATTTTAAGACATGCAGATACCATATTACTGGCAGAAAGCAGGAATTGTCTGAAATGACTTTTAGTAAAAGTAAAAGAAAAGAGTGCCAAGGTAAATCTGCAGTTGAATTTGAAGAAGACAAAAACACGGCTGCAGATGAACTACCGTGTTACCCTGAAAATAAGACACTGTCTTATATTCATTTTTTCTCAAGAAGACACACTAGGGCTTATTTTCAGGGGATGTCTTAAATTAAGTATAATATGCTTGAATGTCAGCCCTGAACACAACCATAGGCACACCCATCACTAGGTTTTATTATCAGGGTAGGGTTTATATTTAATAAATGCATAGAAATCCTGCTAGGGCTTATTTTTGGGGGAGGTCTTATTTTCAGGGAAACAGGGTACATATAGGTTTAATGTTAACAATGAAAAAAACTGGAATTGTGGAAAAAAACACAAGTAAACCTTAATTCAATCATAAATCCAAATGGCGACTGCTGCCAAGAAATCAGAAGACAGAGACTCAAAAGACAGCAATGAACAAATTACAAAAGCCCATCAAATGCAGGATTGTGCCACTGGAGACCAAGGCCTAGATTATCCACACTCTTGTATTCCCAATTAATATTTATGGATGTGAAAGAAGGAACCTGACAGGAAGAAAACTGATTCCTTTGAAATATGGTGGTGGAGGAGAGCTTTGAGGATACCCTGCCCTGTAGAACAAGTCAATCCTGGAAGCAAGAATGGGGAAACCTCAGCTGTGAAATTTCTGAGAAAGTGAGACTTGCTGGAAAAGCCATGAATGCTAGGGAAAGCTGAAGGCTACAGGAAAAGAGCACAACAAAACATGAGACTGGCTTTCTAAAAGAGACCACAGCCTTGAACCTGTGAGGGTTCAGCAGGGCTATTGAGGACTGGACATCTTGGAGGTCACCCTCTGGTCTATGAAAGAGATTCTGTAGGGGCTTTGTGATGGGAGGCTGTTACATCTTTTGGAAAATGTCCTGGCTGATGACATCATCAGCCATATGCTGAGGAGTGTACATGAACAGGATTTCAGACACTGTATCATGTGCTTATAAATATGTAATAATGAGATCCGACACCTTGGGTGCAGACGCAAAAGCAGATCAATATCTTTGCTAAGGGTGCATCTTTAAAGGTGAGAGGTTTATAACACAAGACAATTTGATCATTAGAAACACAGAGAAATAGTCTGAATGATGCACAGTCTTTTTAAAAACCAAGTAAACAAAGTGTTCTGCTTATATACTGCCTCATACCACTTCAAGTAGTCTCTGGGCAGTTTACAGATTAATTACAGTATGCAGGCTACACATTCCCCCTACTCATTTTACTGACCTCGGAAGGATGGAAGGCTGAGTCAACCACGAGCCTGCTACCTGGGATTGAACCCCAGGTTGTGAGCACAGTTTTAGCTGCAGTAAAGGCAATTTGCCACTGCACCATGAGGCTCCTATAATGTCCTTTGAGTTTATTTCATATACTAAATTTTATATTTCAAATGTCTGGTTCCTTTAAAAAAGAAAATTAAGTTATTTATTGAGTACCAAGCACATACATGTGATCTCTAAAAAGCAAATATTAATAGGCATTATTTTGATGTTTGTGATCAAATGGTAAGTTGAAGATATCAAATTTTACAATCAGTTTACACTAATCTCTTACTGAGTATAAAATTATAGCCTGTCATCCAGGAACAGACTGGCAAGGCTCATTCAAGATGGAAGACTGGCTGGGAAAAATCTTAAATAGGTGAGGAAATGATGTGAATCTGACAAAAGACATGACTGCTCCCTCTGCTGGCAAGATCCTCACCTGCTTTAATTTTTAATTAATGACTAGTTTTTCTTTAATTATTTATGGTGCAGTCAATAAATAATGCAGTGTGTTCCTTCCTAGGTCTGTTGCTGTGTGTGTTTTCACATTTATGAACTCATGATGCCCTATTTTACTAGAATAATTTTTAAGAATATGAAAGGTTGAAGTGTTTTATGAGACTACTTTCAATTCTGTAAAATAAGAGTGTCAGGATATTTTAAAACAAATGACATTGAAAAAAATTGTTTCTCTACCATTTGTAAATATTAGATATTAAAATATACCACTACAAATGTGACACATGAGACTACAACTGAAGGATGTGAATAAGAAGTATATTTAAATTACAACTATGTCAGCAGAGTATGCTTGTGGGGGTGGGCAGGGAGTACAGAATTCAGAAGCTGCTGTAAGAAAGACTCTGAAAATGTTTTATATGATACAAACTCAAGTAAATATAGTCAAGTGAAATCATTTAATAAACTTCTACTGTTGGATTTGATATTCTAAACAGGAAGTCCCTAAACAGGAGAAATCAGATTTTTCACCCACTGTTTTCATCTGAATACTGGCTGGAAAAAGCTACTCCAGCTCCCAGCTTTCCAGAAGGCTCCATCCCAGGAATCCTTGCCTGCCATTTGGTTTGCTGATTTTAATCTCTCAGGACTTCCTTACAGTGGCTCCACTATGCTGAACTGGCACTTGTTTCAAGAAGTGAGTTATTATTAAACTTGTAGGTCAATTGTAGCACTAACAACTCTTTGGAAGCTTTCAGCCACAGTGTAAAATTTGCTGGTATAATTAAATATTAATTCTAAGTGTTACATTTTGTGGCTAAGAGCTTTTATTTTCCATCATCAGTCTGGAACAGAAAGAGGTTACAAGGCTAATTTAATTTTTCTCTCCTTCAGCATTAAAGCTTAACTAAATAGGTCGCAAAAACATCATTAAAGATGCAACATTCCTTTATATTACAATTATCATGTAATTAATAGAACAGACCTAAATTACAGAGATAAGGATGTAGCTGTTCAAAAAAATAAGTAAAGACACAACATTCTGTAACATTTTAAAAGAAAAGATATCACAAAAGATGTGGAAATATGCTTTATATTGAATATATCAAATTAATGTTATTAGTTTTATATAGAAAGCTGTATTTGCATAGAAACCATTCTTCAATTATTTTCAAAGCATATGACTTTATTTACTAAAACATTTTAAAAATAGTTACCAAATTTTCATTTTCAGAAGACTAGTCATGAAATCTAGTTACAGTGGTACCTTGTATAAAGGAATTAATTCGTTCCAAATGAAATTATGTTAAGCAAATTTTCCTTTATACCCATAGGAATGCATTGAAAACAGAGTAATCCCATTTTTATGTTGTATGGATTCTTCCCATAGGCAATTATGTTAAGCAAATTTCCCCTATCTCCGGAATTTTTATGTTGTACAAATTGTATGTTATACAAGCTGTTTGTTATACAAGGGTCCACTGTATATTCTTACTATATTTTCACTCATCATTGCAAAAGTTGCCTCGTTATATGCCGTCCATGCATTCTGCATTCGTAACAGTTGCACCCATGCCTAGATACAAAGTATTATTATATTGACTACCTAGCTTAGCAGCCCACATATTCCATATGTCCAAACAGATGATTATTCATGATATTGTTTCAATCAATGCTACAATCTTAATTCCCATGTTCTGTCGAGTACTTAAAGAAACAAATTCATTTGTAATTCCCTTACACTCGATCTCAGATGAGACAAAATATATTTATTTTGGAACTTGTCTTTATTTGTCAATCTCAATTATAGTATTGGATGGTACCAAAAGAGCCATCTAGTCCAATCTCCAATTGTTTTAAAAAATATACATTTGAAGTAGCTCCCCCCATAACTTCTAAAACAAGGGGGAAAGGATTCTGGTGTTCTTGAGGCAACATTCTGTTTTTGAATAAAAACTCACATGCATTTTCAGATGCAGAGTATAAACCTATCATACTGTTGTATAGTTAAATTGTTTTCCCTTATACTATCATGAATAGACAACCATTCATTCCTCTTCTCTTTCTAAAACTCAGTTTGAGAACTGCCAAAATATACCCACCTCCCTCCTTTTCTCTACATTTCCTTCCAGTCTTTAATTATGTTGAATTTTTAAAATTATTTTCTTTTTAAAAATGTGTGAGTCTCTTTCTCTCTTGCTTGTTCATTCAAACCCTTTCCAATCAGTCAGCATCCCATTTCAACCTGTGGCAGAGCAGAGTTACTCAAGTGCCCCAGTTGAAACATTATTAATGCTTAGTGTGAATTAGGCATTTACCACAGTTCAGTGAATCAGATCCACAGGTGTTTTGTGCGCACCCCAGATTCCACACATTGCTTCCTCTCATAGGCTCCCCATCAGAAGTAGCACTATGAGCTTCCTTTCCCCTGCCTCTGAGAGGGCATCTGTGGGAGGACACAGGATGCAGAATCTGGGATGCCCACACAATTTGCTGAACCATGCCAAACCACAGTAAGTGTCCATATCTAGTGCTCAGTAAAGGAGAGAATTATTCTTTTCCATTGGAAATAATGCTCCAGGGTAACAATTACAGAATTTTTAAAAACTGAAGAAGCAGATCTACAAGACATACAAACAAATGACCTGGGTCCTAGCTGCCTCAAATATCGAATCTCACAGTATGACCCAGCTTGGGTGTTAAGGTCATCAGGGGAGGCCTTTCTCTCCATCCCGCCACCCTCACAGGTATGCCTTGTGGGAACACATAAAAGGGCCTTCTCGACTGTTGCGCCCAGACTCTGGAACTCCTTCCCACTAGAGGCGGGGACTGCCCCATCTCTGATATGTTTCCAGAAACAGGAAAAGACCCTTCTCTTCAGGCAAGCTTTTCCTGAATGATGGCAAATGAGCTTCAACGTTAGTGCAGAGTGATGCACATTGGGACAAAACAACAACAACAACAACACCCCCCAATTACATTTATAAACTGATGCGGTCTGAACTCTCTGCAACAAACCAGGAAAAGGACTTTGGTGGACAGCTCAATGAATGTATCAACCCAGTGTGCCACAGCAGTGAAAAAAGCAAACTCTGTGCTAGGGATTATTAGGAAGGGTATAGAAAATAAGTCAGCAAATGTCATTTTGCCTCTTTATAGATCTATGCTGAGGCCCCATCTGGAGTATTGTGTACAGTTCTGGTCATCATATCTCCAGAAGGATATTAAGGAAATGGAAAAAGTGCAGATGATGATAACCAGAATGATTAGGGGACAGGAACACCTTCCTTACCATCTAAGGATGCAATGGTTGGGCCTCTTCACTCTTGAATGATGGTGTCTAAGAGGAGACCTGATTGAAGTTCATAAAATCATACACGGTGTGGACAAAGTAGATAAGGAAAAACTCTTTCCCCTATCGCACAACACTAGAACTAGAGGGCACTCCATGAAACTTTTGGGTGCTCCATCTCAAAAAGCTAAGAGAAAGTACTTTTTCACCCAGAGGATCACTGGTCTGAGGAACTCCCTACCAGAAGAAGTGGTGACAGCGGTCATCCTTGACAGCTTTAAGAAAGGATTAGACAAGTTCATGGAGAACAGGGATATCAATGGCTATCATTATGGATGCCTAAGGACAACCTCTGGGTTGGAAAGATAGGCAGGATATCTCTCAATTACATTTGCAAGGAATCATAAGCAGGTGAAGACATCTGCTTGGGAATACCTTGAAGCAAATGGTGGAGCCACTATGCGAGACAGAATGCTGGACTGGATGGGCTGTAGCCTGTTCCAGCAAGGCTGTTCTTATGTTCTTATGCCTTTATATGAATCTATCATAAATGCTTACATGGACTTTGTGTTAATAACCACTTATAACTTTGTGTTTATATCTCCCTTGTGTGATTGCTTTGACAATATGTTTTCAATGTTAGTCTCCATCTCCCATAACTTTTGGATGGTCTACTATGCATGATTACATGGAATTTTCTCTCTCTCTTTAACTGCTCGTGTTCTCTTGTAGCTTTAATGTTGTCTTCTAATGCTGTAAGATGTCCCTCAATTCCCTGTTCTCAAACTTGAATATGCCTTAATTGTACTGGACTGTACATTGTCCATCATTACTGTAAGCCGCCTTGGGTCGTTTTCCAAGGAAAAAGGTGGGGTAAAATACTCTAATTAAAAAAGAACACAAAGCCCCACTGATTCCTAGTATCTTATACCTTGAGTGCAGCCTTTCTTGAAGGCTGGAGGCAGTGTTGGATGGAACGCATGTCTGTTATACGAGAGAGGAGATGACCAAACTGTGGTACAAGACACTCTTCACAAGTAGGAAGACTGCATGGATACTGATTTGTATCCCACTGGGTGATTCTCCTCTCCTCCAGTACCACAACATCACATCTAAAGGTAGAGTTAAGAGTCCACCATTTTCAAAGCAACACTGTGAATTCACAGAGAAGACTGCCAGAGAGGAGTTTGGGGGCTTCTTATATATTTCTCCGGGGGACCAGAGTGAAGCATGCTGCATTTTATGTCTCCATGTCATGGCCCCACCCATCCCCTGAACAGCTGGTCTTCCCCACTCTCCTGCCCAGCATCTCAAGGTGCAGAGCAGCCTCTTTGCCAGTTTAAGATACCTCCAACTACAGTATTACATCTGTGTGTACAGTTTTATAGAAAGCTAAAATGGTAGCCAGCAATCTTGCATTTCAGGAGTTGCTTGGTCTGCAAACAGATAAGAGGCATAAGTGGGTGACCCCAGCTTCTCATAAAACTGTATACACAGATGTAATATTGGAGGTAGCTTAAACTGGCAAAAAGATTAAGAGAAGGGTGGGCAATTCAGTATTCTTGCCTTCAGTTTCTACAGTGAAAATCTCTGCTCAGATACGAAGATTCAAAAATGAGTGAACATTTGAACATAGGTTTCCAACACCCAAGCTCAGTCAAGCAATGAACTGGAAGACAAGCTAAGATCTAGTCTGCTGCAGATCATATAAACATACCATATATGGTGTTTTTCAGTTATTTAAAACATTGAGGAAAAAACCAAAAACAAACCAAATTACTGTGGAAAATTAACATATACAACGGGGATTTCCTCTTCACCATGGCACTGCCTGTGGCCCTTTAATGACGTAAGATGTGGCACTAGAAAAGAGAGATCAGAGAGGCACCTTGCACAAGCAAGCTTTTTTCTAGATGCTTCTATTGACCTTTTCTATCCCTCTGCTGCTACTACAGTACACACTCTAATGCCCCATCCCATGTCTGCCAAGAGGGATCCCCAATTCTCAGAGTTGGCTTTGAGTGGTGAAAGCTGCATGACCAGGTTCTATTCAAATAATCTCTAGATTTCGCCTATCCATTTATTCTTAGAAGACATAGATGAAAAAGCTACTCATCAACGAAATAGGCACCTGAGAAATGTCCATTCTTGGTCTCTGTAGGTGTTTAGTGATTTACAAGTACTGAAATACCTTCCAGTAAAGTACTTAATTTAACGAATTTTGTAGTTTCCTCTTTGGTGCTTCCACTCATAACAGATGGTTCCAACACTTCTTTGATGGTTGCATTCACAATTCAGAATTTTGTTAAAAACAGTAGATACTGCATGTGTAAGATTTTATCTTCACAACTGTAAACTACATCAAGCAGAAGTAATTAGACGGACACTTACAGACATAAAAAAGCTGTACTGTGTGATATTTCAATTGTTTAAAAGAATGTGTGCATTATATACAGTATATATTATTCTGAGAAGTACTGCTTTAAAAATACATAACATATTTTTCATTATTGAAGCTCCATTTTTGAAGCTTCATTACTGTCATTCTGTTATATTATAATACTTAATTTTCTTTGTAATCTGCCTTGTAAGGAGTTTTCTGGAAAGAGACGTGATAAAGGAGGACATTAATTTATATACTATTTATAATATTCCCAACATGAACACAAAACTGTCTGTCTACTTCTTTTCTGTGAAGTGGGAAGGAAAATGTTCATCTTTTAGATAAAGATCTTTTCCTTTTAAAAAAAAAACCCCATTCACCAATCTGAACAACAGAGTTGTGAGAAGCTGGGTAGTGAGAATGTGAGCAGCTGCTGCTATTCGAATTAGAAAGTCGGCCTCGAGCTTGAGACTGAGAGACCACATGTTCGGCTGTCTTCTCATCTTGCCATCCTCACCAATTAAGTATTAACATGGAGGGCTGGACACATGCTCCTAAACAGACTTCTTGGATACTGGAACAACTACACAGCAGGGCTCTGGGAACGGAGTAATGCAGGATATAGGAAACCTCAGCCGCTTTGCTCCTTTTAATGACAGTTCACTATGCAGTTTAAGCACTCTGTTAAGTTATTGCTTAATAAAGAGAGAAAGCTTGCTGTGTAGCCACTTCTAGAAGCATCCAGTTTCCATCTATTTGGGCAAATATAACAAAAGAAATGATAAAATAATTATCCCCTCTCCTCATATCTAGTCTAAGGAGGATAATATCTGGGATTCCATTGCTACATGAGCATAAAACAAATGAAATAAGCAAAATCTTTGGAAAGGGCACTCCTGTGACTTATAGGTTAAACTCCTGTTGCATAGCTACACTTGAGTAACGTGAAGCTACATACATATGCTATTGCAAAATCTGCACCAAGGTGAAAGTCTTATCCAGGAAGCAATTCCATGGGTACAGTTGTATGCCATTCTCCCAGCAAACACCAGAGCACCTTCCTTTTTATATTCATGCATCTAGGCCTGAGGTTGGCTTATTCTATGCCTTCCAGTCCAGTCTTTCTCCAGGTGTGCATAATTTAAGTGTTGGGTCCAGCAGGTGGAGCTTCCAAAAAACACCCCCACCCCTACCCCACACATTGACCTAATGGCACATCTCTGTTGCACAGTTAGTTGCAAGATTAATGTGCAGAACATTTATGCAATAAGGCATTTATTTTATTTAAAGTATTTATATGCTGCCTTTTTACTAAATATGTGGCTTACAGAATTAAAAAAGGCAATATTAAAAGCTAAAATTATATATTTTTGCAATATAAAATCAAGATAATAAAAATAAAAATATAAGTAAAATTATAATATTAATACTTGTGGATAAAATCAGCAACAAAACACATTAAAATAACAACGAGAACATATGGATCATCTGGACACAATTCCTTATGAATTTATACAGGTGTAACTTTATTAAAATTTTTTATTAAAATTATAAAACTACAATACAAAACGTAAAACAACAATACACAGTGAAGGGGAAAAACATTGAACAAAACTCAAGCAAAAAGGACAAAACAACAACAACCCCATGCAACCTACCCATCCCCCACATGGGACTTAAACAAAATTACAACTCTTATGGTATTGGTCAGCCCATTTACCTCCAGAAATACCTTGAATCTTCTCTGGATGTGTACCCTTTACCTCTTTGAAATACATATACCACCAGTTTATCCCATATTCCATTAAAACCATTAGACTTTCTCAAGCCTTTCCTAATTTTAATTTTACTGGTCAATTTATCATTAATAGCCAGATTCCATAAATCCTTATACCATTCATCCAATGTTATTTGGTTGTTGGATTTCCAATATTTGGCAAAAATCAACCTTGCCGCTGTTATCATTATAATTACCAATTCTGCTTCCTCTTTCTTCAATTGTATATAACACAACCGTATTTAACAATATCAATTGTGGGGACATTTGAATCTTTCCCCCTAATACTTTGTGTATTTCATTAAAAACCAAAGTCCATTCCATTTTTCATCTCACACTTCCATCACATGTGTAAATATGTCCCTTTTCCTTTTTTTCATCTCCAGCATATTGGAGATATTTCTTTATTTATTATATTTAACCTGACAGGTGTTATATACCATCTCCAATATACTTTACAACTATTTTCTTTTATTCTCACTGACACAGAATCATAGAATCATAGAGTTGGAAGAGACCTCAAAGGCCATTTAGTCCAACCCCCTGCCATGCAGGAACCCCATCACAATATTTCCGACAGATTGCCATCCAGCCTCTGCTTAAAAACCTCCAAAGAAGGAGACTCCACCAGCCTCCATGGCAGCATAATCCAATGCCGAACAGCTCTAACTGCCATGAAGTTCTTCCTAATGTTCAAATGGAATCTCTTTTCCTGTAGTTTGAAACCATTGCCCCGAGTCCTACTCTCTGAAGCCATGGAAAACAAACCTGTTCCCTCTTCAATATGACATCCTTTCAAATATTTAAATGTAGCTATCGTATCCCCCCTCAAAAGAAGGCTAAACATTCCCAGTTCCCTAAGCCGTTCCTCATAAGACATTTCCTCCAGACCTTCAACCATCCTCGTCGCCCTCCTCTGCACCCGCTCGAGGTTGTCAACATCCTTTTTAAATTGAGGCGCACAGAACTGGACACAGTATTCCAGGTGGAGTCTGACCAGAGCAGAATAGAGTGGTACTATCACTTCCCTTGATCTAGACACTCTGGTTCTGTTGATGCAACCAAGAATCGCATTGGCTTTCCTGGCAGCCGCATCACACTGCTGACTCATGTTCAATTTGTGGTGCACCAAGACTCCCAGATCCCTTTCACAGGTACTATTTTCCAGCCAAGTATCCCCCACCCTATATCTGTGCAATTCATTCTTTTTACCTAGATGTAGCACCCTACCTTTCCCTCTGTTGAAATCTATTCCGTTAGCTTTGGCCCAGGACTCTAATCTGTCAAGGTCCTTTTGGATTTTCATCCTATCCTCTAGGGAATTAGCAACCCCTCCCAATTTGGTATCATTTGCAAATTTAATTAGCATACTCTCTATTCCTTCCTCCAAGTCATTAATAAAGATATTGAGCAGCATTGGACCCCGAACAGAACCCTGGGGCACCCCACTGGTCACGTCTCTCCAAGCTGAAGAGAGGCCATTTATGATCACCCTTTGGGTGTGATCAGTCAACCAATTACAAATCCACCTAACAGGAGCACTATCTATCCCACTTTCTACTAACTTCTTAGCAAGAATACCATGGGGTACCTTATCGAAGGCCTTACTAAAGTCCAGGTAAGTAATATCCACAGCATTCCCCTCATTCACCAGGCCTGTAATTCTATCAAAGAAAGAGATCAAATTAGCCTGGCATGACTTGTTTTTAAGAAACCCGTGTTGACAGCATTGTTTGTTAAATAATTAGACTGCCTGTTTATTAATCTGCTCTAGGATCTTTCCAGGAATTGAAGTCAAGCTGACTGGGCGGTAATTATTTGGGTCCTCTTTTTTCTCCTTTTTGAAGTTGGGGACAACATTAGCCCTCCTCCAATCGATTGGGATTTCCCTTGTTCTCCAGGACTTCTCAAAAATTATTGCCACTGGTTCTGAAATTACTTCTGCCAGGTCTTTTAATATCCTTGGGTGTAATTCATCTGGCACAGGAGACTTAAATTCATTTAATGTTTCCAGGTGTTCCTGTACTACTTCTCTACCTATTCTATGTTGCAATTCCCATCCTACCTCATCTACTCTTTGTCCCAGCGGATCTCTTTCTTCCTTTTTGGAGAAAACGGAGGCAAAGAAGGTGTTGAGTAGTTCTGCCTTTTCCTTGTCTCCTTTTAGTAACTTGTTATCATCACCACGCAGAGAGCCTATCATTTCCTTATTTTTCCTTTTGCTGTGGACATAACTAAAGAAACCCTTTTTATTATCTTTAATCTCTCTGGCAAGTCTAAGTTCATTTTGCGCTTTAGCTTTTTTTTACCATCCCACTGCATATATTAGCTGTTTGCTTATATTCCTCTTTGGTGCATTTCCCATTTTCCCATTTCTTGTGCTTGTTTTTCTTTATAGTTAGCTGAGTTGAAAGTTCTTTAGTAAACCATTGCGGTTTCTTTAGACTTCGCCCATTTCTTCTTCTTGTTGGAACAGTTTTAAATTGTGCCTTTAATATCTCGCTTTTAAGGAACTCCCATCCATCTTGGACTCCCTTCTCTTTCAGTGTTTCGGTCCATGGAATCACAGCCAATAATTCCCATATTTTTCACTATTTTTAAATTCCACATTTCCCCGCATTCTTCCTCTTTTATTTCTTTATTAATATCTTCTTGCCATATCTCTTTTAGCTTGTTATTTTTATATTCCTCCTAAATTAATAACTTATATATCTCACTTACTATACCTTTTCTCTATTCTTTATTCTCTATCTTATTTCTTCTATCTATAATTTCTTCAAACCTAGTTAATTTTCTACAATCTCCTACTTTAGTTATCAATTCTTTAGTCCAATTTTCCATTTGTATAATATTCAACCAGGAAGCATTTTCTCCTAATTTCTCCTTTATATTTTGTCTATTCCGCATTTGTTTTAACCAATTCCATAAATATATAACTTTTTTAAATCTTGCAGTACCTTATTTAACTTCCCTTTTAAATTTTCTGGAAAGCTCTTAATATCTGTTACTTGAGTCAAAGGTGAAACCAGTGGACTTAGTTGGAATCTCCCTAAAGTTCTTCCAGCATTCCATCATGTTTTTCAAGAATGGATTAGTTATCTTTGAGGGAACGGAATAATTGCTTTTCAGTGTATTCCTATGGGAATCTACAAAGAACTATGTTAAAATGACTTTAAAACATATCAAATGCTTAATAAAAGAACAACAAATATAAGTATTGCACTACTTTAGCTATTGTATTGCACTACTTAAGCTATTGTAATCAAATCAGGTACCAAGTAGATCCATTTTCTCTTGTTCTAACATAATGCCTTCTAAGCTAAGGAGAGGACATAGCAAACCCTTTTTATCTTTCTAATATGTGTGAAATCCCTTCTTGTGAGTTTCACTTACTGTCAAGAAGACTCCATTTATGATTACCCTAGTCGGGCTTCTAAAATATTTGAGATACTGTATTTAAAAGATGCTTTTGCCATTGTCACTCTGCAGTTAGTTTTCTTCTCCAAGCAAAGATTTGAAACCAGTTTCCAGAGTCATCCACTATGCTAAATTGATTCCAAGTCCCTCTTACCTTTATTTACCATCCTGATTATTTCAACACATACTTCCAGTAAATTTCCTTTTCTTGTAGAGATCAGTCTAACAACACCTACAAGGTTTCTGATTTGTTTTTACTTTGCATATTTACATATTTGGAAATTACTGTATCAACACCTATCTCCTCTGATTTCTTCTACTGATTTACTGCTAGTACCAAAGGGAATGTAGAGCCATCCATCATACCCAAAGCTGTTTTATCACCCAATGGTACAAAGCAGCCCCTTCTTTTCATTCTACTGATTCAGCTGTTCCACTGGCACCCTCTGATCCTCACCCCATGACATTCCAGAAGCCATCAGGTCCCTTTGGGTCATATTACTTGGAACATAGAGGGAGTTCCAGTGGGGAGGATGTAAATGACTGCTCTGAATAAACAGATACTTGCTTAAACTTTGGTAAAAATGCTAAATGAAATTTAGTAATTGAATTGTATTTAGCTAAATGAGATACAATATACAATCAAGAAACCAGCTACTGAAGAAATATTTCATACTAAATTAAATCAAAATACAACCAAAGTAAATTGGAATTTGGAAATTCAATACTACCACCATGGTATTCTCTGATTGTACAAGTAAATATGGACCAGAGTTTTCTTAGCTTGCTTTACTGCAACCATCACTGTTACTTATAGTGACTGAACTACACTTACCTGGATCAGATGAGCTGGAATAGTGATGATGCAAGCAGACAGAGATGCTCTGAGGAGGCCGCGGAGAGCATACAGAAATTTTGTGAGGCTGTAAATATTTTGCGGATTTTCAGTACAACAGATATCATCACCCCACAGCACTGAACCAAGGCTCTGAATTCCAATTCTCAAAATGTTTCTTTGGTTTTTCTATGAAATACAAAAGAAAAAAAAAACTAGAATGTAAAGCATCATAGAGGGAAAATAAACCGGGGTCCTTTTTATTTTATAGAGTGATGAACAGACCTGGCTCTAGGCATGATTGAAATCCAGGTAAAACCTGGCAAACAGTATAATACAGCAGCCCTACACTAAAATGTAATTTGTCTGGATCTTCTATCATAGCATTAGTCAACATCTGATTACAAAGGTCATGTAATTGCCAGAAACCACATCTTAGTAGTAGCAGACACTTTACATGTAGAATATCCTAGTTCATCTCTAGTATCACTACTTTATATATAATAATTATACACAAGTAGCAAGTAATAGTCCTGTGACCTGAGAGCTGCTGTCAGTCAGAATAGTCAGCACTGGGTTAGAGAAATAATCTAATCAAGTTTAAAGCCAATTTCTAGGTATATAATGGCAATCACTCAGTAGATTAATCTATTATCAGATGATAAATATTGTCTCTTAGCAATGAAAGCCACCTTTCTATGCTCATTAATTTTAGCTTTAAATATTGTCTTATAATGAAGTAAGCTGCCTCTGGTCCTCTTTAAAAGACAGGCACAGCAAAACAAACAAACAAACAAACAAACAAACAAACAAACAAATAAATGTTACAATAAAGCATTGATTTATTAAAAGGAAACACAATATTGTATATACAATCCAAACAGTCTACATATAATGTATTTGCCCCGCAGAAACGAAGTATTGTGCTGTAACAGAGACAAATATATGACCGTTCATTTGCAGGTTTGATTGTATCTACCACATCTGGGACAACTGCATTCAGACACCACTTTACTTCATAAATCCAATAGTGTCTGGTGTTAGTATGTGGATATCAAGGCTTTCAGCTATAACCTTTAGGCCTTGTGTTGTGTTTCCAGTGTCCCCTGATGTACGCTTAGGTAAGACCAAGTTGAGGCCCTTTTCAATAGTCATATTCTGGCTCCTGGTCTCATTTCTGAGTTTGGCTTGTCATCTATTTAAACATCCCTCCATCAGTCATTTAAAATCTCATTTAAAAAAAGTTTTAGACCATGAATAGATGTCATAGCACTATACCATTTTGATTTTCTAGAAGCTAAGCATATTATTTTAAACATCTATTGCAGCTGTTTCACATTTTATTCGGTTGCTTCAGTGTATAACTGCTGCTTTTCATTTTTTGAAAAGTGAAAGTATAACTTTCTTTCATTTGAAAGATTTCAAATAAAGAACAAGATAAATATTGCTAGATATCAAATGTTGTGTTCTATGCTCTTTGAAAAATTGTGCCTGAGGCAAAGAATTAAACTTTTCTCCTGTAGTAGGTTATTTGCTGCTTGTTCCTGGGTTTTCAAATCAATTTTATGATTTCCTGCTTTCACAGGACTTATGTTAGAAGAGCAGCTCAGCATACTGTTTTGGGGAAGTGTTATGACATGCCTGTTACTATGGCAACAAAAGCAGAGGTGTCCATTAGGAACCAATTTATTTCCCCAAACAGGCACTCCTACTACTAAAAGAGAAAACATGCTTGTCCACAAAGTTAAAGAGATTGATAAACAAAATTAACAAGGGGAATGTTGCTTGATAAAGAAGTGCTACAATCTGGAATCAAGTAAGAAAAAAACAACACAAGTCAGTAGGATGTTCCATCACCAAGAGTATGACATTACCAGCTGAAATCCTACTGTGCAAACATTCAAATAATGTAACTTCTTGAAGGTAACTGCAATAAGAAACCTCCACAGACCTTTCCCGTTGCATGCTGAATCACACTATTCAAAATGCAACAGATGTCTATGGAGATTTCTAAACTTGCAGCAATTTGCTTTCAAAAGCTGCACTCCTTGCATAACCAACAAACAGAATTTAAGCCACTGTTTTCATTTTGGACAGATAAAATATTAAAAGCCTCCCGAAACTAGCTGAATTAACCCTGTATTTCTGTAAGCAACTAAAGGAATAAAATGTTGACATATTAAATATAATACATTGGATTAAATAAACACATTAGATTCAGGTACTGTAATCTCATTCTTTGATACAAATTCTTCTGTAACACAATACAAAGAATATTGGTCTGTACATCTGTTTGTTTCTAAGGTTAACAAGGACAATTAAACAGATGGTTGAATGTAGGTTGTGCAGAAAGTAAGGCAGGGATTCAAAGCATTCAATATACTTTTTTTTTTTTTTTTTTTTTGCTCTGTAGGTTTTGGGGCGCAGTCTCCAATTAACACGAATGCAGTCTTCCATGGGCTCAGGAGGCCATGATGATAAAAAAAAATATTCCCATTGAGTAGTGCACTTGAGAGAGAATGGCAAAGAGTGATGCAAGACATAACACTCTGAAGGATTTTTTTTAATATAAAACAAAATAATCATCCATCCACAATTACAAAATCATCACTAGCTCAAATTTCATGTTGCACTAAACACAAATAACATATTAAGATTATGTATTTTATTAAGTAACATGTTCAATTATGCTAAAAAAATATTTATACTGGCAGGTAAATATAACTTTATTCCATCTAGCCCTGTACAATCAACCCTAATAGTCAATGTATCCTGAGAGTTTCATGCAGTAAACACTCTGGACATCTTCTTCATGATGTTTTTAATTTGAAATTGCTTAATACCTGAGAATTGGAACCATCATATCCATGCTGGTTAATGACTTTCTGAATGGAATGAAGTAATCTGGTATAACCACAGGCCATATCACTGAAGAGAGAAAGAGTATTTTATTTAATAAACATGCTAAGAGCAAAAAACGTAAAACATACAGCTTTCCAAATGAAAGCATTTTCAACACAAACTGCCAAGCAAATGTTGTCTTTAAAGAATTCAATCACATTAATGCTTATGTAAGCTTAAGATGGTGGCTTCCAATATGCTGAGAGAGCATGTCACACATGAGGGTATCCAGTAGCCACTCATTTGCACTTTGCCTTGTATTGCTTCTCAGAGAGATTCACTTCTCTGGGTCAATGGAAATCCCTCGGCTTGAATACTAGCTTAGGTACTAATTGAATTTTACTTGCCCTTTAGTGCTCTGTGCATTGCGAAGAGGAAAAAAAATACTTTGAATTAAGACTCTGACACATTAAATACATAGGTACAGTGAAGCCTAATGATTTCATTAATGAACTACATGCCAAGATTGCAATGCTTATGTTTCTTTTGCTCCCCGCCATTTCTTAAAAGGATGCAGACGTTCTTCAGCATCAGCAAAGAAATGTTTGTAGCAGTTACAAATCCTAAATATTTTGTTTAATGTAAAATTGCAGGTGTAAATAAATATCAGTTTATAAACTCACCACATCTGGCCTTATCAAACTTGGTAACTCTGCTAAATTCCTGTTTTAAAAGGTGGGTGGGCTTGACAAAACTGAGATAGTTTTCATGATAGATAACTAGACTTGGTATTTGGCAAGCTGCCAATCCAAATAACTACATGACATCTAAAAGCTCCTGGATGAAGTTGACCAGTCTGGGAACCTGAGCAAGACTGTTGAAAATAACACATTCTTGAACTGTTCCTTGTGGCACAATTAGCTAGCGTCTATAAAATAATAACAAACTGTCACATGGGTAATACGATGTATCCCTCCTTCAGGATATGCATATTAATTAAAACCTAAGTTAGACATATGACACTGCCTGGTCCTCTCCTAGGCTAGGGTTAAGGTTAGGTATGGTTCCACTAGTTTGTCACCTAGACCTAAATCTGGATCCAACTCAGCATATTCAAGAGATGACTAACCAAAATGTAACATTTTTATTTAACATTCTTTAAGAAATAAAAGGTCACATAAAGCATACATATTAAATATACCAGTTAAATCTTTCTTATATAATCACACTAGGGATGAGCAATTCAGTGGCCAGTCAGACAGGGAGGTGGGATGATGCCTGCCCCTGCACAGCTCCTGATTGGCCAGCACCATGGAGAAGCAAAGATGACATCAGAGCTTGCTTCCTTGTATAATATTGTTATTAAGATTGATTATATTTCATGTGCATAAACTGTATTGAAAGAGTCTGTTATTTTTTCCTTCAGGCTTGTGACAAACCATTTTAATTCTGCTAATGTGTTTTAATGTGTTTAATAATGCATTCTCATTTTTGTTTCAACAATCTAGCAACTGAAGTAGCACTGGTTTGTAAGAAGGGTATCCTAGCTACAACACAGTATCTGACTTTCCTATCAGTATGTTCTAGACATTTAACAAAGGGAAGGTTATCAAGAGGTTTGACAAATAGGCCTATTATCAGGAAGTAGACTCCATTAGAAAAGACGTTTTAAGCTGTTTGAGCAAGGTTTACCAGGAAATCTCTGCACTATGTACGTTTTAGCCATCTATCTAATCTTAATGTTCATCCCTTCAAAGCAGCAAATAACACAAGCAAATGCACTACTGTTTCTTGAACGACTTTTCTACCATAGTATTAAAATTAATACAGAAATACATTGTTTATATATAAAATGGGGAAATCTGTAGGGTGTGTATGAAGGACTACCGCCATCAGATACAATTGTATAAGCTTACAGGTAAAAGCATCAAGCCCTGCACTCAGAACCCCTATGCAAAGGATCTGATTATGCATAATTAAATAAATTGTACTCTCTCTACTGTCTTAGGTACTGCAGGTCCCACTGCTGAAACAGTAACCTGCTGCTAGAACTAGCTTATGAGTTATGAAAGCTACAGTGGCAAGAACTCCGGACTGTATACAGTAGGACCCCCGTATCCACTGATTCATTAACCACTGATTCAGTTATCCACGGTTGGCAGAGGGAAAACTTAAATAAGCAAGCTACTGCCACAAATGCAGCTGTAAAGCAAGCTACTGTCACGAACAGCAGCCCTAAAGCAAGCTATTGTCGTAAAACAGCAGCCACAAAGCAAGGTACTGTTGCAAAACAGCAGTTGTCAAGTAAACTACAGTCACAAAACAGCAGTTATGGGTTTTTTGGCATTCTCTCTTATCCACAGTTTTCATTATCCATGGGAAGGCCTGGAACTGATCCCCAGTGGATACCAGGGTCCTATTGTACATTCTTCTCCTAAATCTCTTGAAGTAGCTCCTTTGAGCTGTTATCTACATTACATATACCAATAATCTCACTATAGAAAATGTTGCCATTCTTACACGACTTGTTAATGTGTTTCTTCCTGTGTACACATACATGACATTGTACGTAAATGAGAAAGTGTGAGAAGTTTTGGATTAATTTCCGTAATCTGTTCAACATCATTTCTGCTTTTACAACCTCTCCTGTGAGGACTCTACATGTCCACTTTTAAACATACCTGTCTGACCTTTTATACTTTCTGCTACATTCTAGAAACTACCATTTCACTCTTAGAACAGCAGAGCTAGAAGGGAACCTATGAATTAAATTCATCTAGTATATTTGTGAATCAGTGCACCTACATCACATATGTTTAAGTATGTGAGCAAAACTCACCTATCTTTTGTAAGATGGAGAAAAGATGCAAAATTGTGGGGATGTGAAGAATTATACGAACTAGAAAAGATACTGGAAGATTGGCACAGAAAAGATAACAGTGATGGCTATTGACACCCATTGTCACTCAGTTTTTAAATGAGGTATACTTAAAGATATAATGAATACTTGTATTTAAACACATAGTTTAATCATGGCTATGTGGTATCCAAGTGTCATCAGGGCAACATATATGACACATATCATAGAACAGGCCAGAAGATTTCATTCAGCTGGCTTCTGCTATACATTTGTTGCATATATAGTTGCCACTTTGTATCCAAAATATAGTGAACCAGTTCTATATAAATGTTATGTTAATGTTTTAAAAAATAGAGGTTAAAATCATGTTTAACGAATCACATTATTTAGGAATGATAATGGTAATACCTACAACTTAAATTGCACAGTTATTCCTTGGGTTTATGTTTAACATCTAAGGTAGTTTAATTATGGACAGGATGCAATAGTGCATTTTCCCTAAATCATTAGCTTCCTCTAGGATTGGCATCTGCACCGTAAACTGGCTAGGAGGAATAGGATTTATCAGCAAAGCAATAGCAGCAGGAGGGGGAGGAGAAGAAAGTTCTAGTTCTGTTGATGTTGTATACTTTATTTGAAATTTATATACCACCAGCTTATATGAAACAACTCATGGTGGTGAGAAGGACTCCTGTGGAATCCTTCTTACTGGAATTTTATACTGAATGTGAAAAATGTGGTTCAAATAAAGTACTGCAGAGAAATACAAATTACAGGGATGATAAAGCACATTCCATTATTGTGTTAAAAATTTCATTATCTGCAGATGAAGCACAGCTTCAGTAAGTGCTAGAATTTGAAGTCAAACATAGCAGAAAGGTAGCAGTTTAGCAAGAGAAGCACGTGAAGCAGATGCAACTGTGCGAATAACTAAGAATTAATTTTCAATCCCAAGATTCTGCCATATTGTACTATTGTTAAGATTGGTTGTGGGACTGTTGGACTTAATTGAGTGAAGCACTAGAAGATGTCAGAAGGAGAAATATGACCTTTACAGTCCTTTGTCCCTTTGAATTCTCACTCCACCATCACCCCTGGCCTCTGTTACTCTTGAGGACTGGGGGACTATTTTGAATTGGGTGTGATGTTTCAAGAGCAGCTGAGGGGAAAATAGGGAGACATACTTCATTCTTGGTGGCTTGAATCAAGACAGAGGCAGCCTTTAGTCTTAATGATTTGGGTAACTGGTGAACAGGAAAGAGAAAAGGGCAGTAGTCAGTAAATGAAGGAGCACATAACTCCTTTATGTAAGGTATAAAAAAGAAAAAGGGACACATTTGCTCATGTGGTGGCTGTGTGAGATAAAAAAAAATGGAATGGACACTGTTTTTTAAAGAAATACAAGAAATATTAGGGGAAATGATTCAAATGTCCCTACACATGGTATTGTTAAATATGGTTGTGAATACACAATTTAAGAAAGGGGAGGTGGAGTTCGTATCTATAATGATAACGATGGCAAGGCTGATTTTTGCAAAGCATTGGAAATCTAACAACCAAGTAATATCAGAGGAATGGCTGCAGGGGCTCATGGAATATGGTTATTAATGATAAATTTATTTGTGAAATTAAAATTAGGAAAGGTTTGAGAAAGTCTAATGGTTTTAATGGAATGTGGAATAAACTGTTGGTATATGTCTTTCAAAAAGGCAAAGGGTATACACCCAGAGAAGATTCAATGTATTTCTGGAGGGAAATGGGTTGGTCAATATCTTAAGACTTGCAAGTTTGGTTAAGCCCTGAGTGGGAGGTGGGTTGCATGGGGCCAGTTCTGTTATGTTTGCTTGAGTTTTTATTAATGTTTCTTCCCCTTTCTTTTTGTATAAATGTTTTTTTTTAAAAAATAACTCCCTTATGTATATACTGTAGCTCATATTCCATGAGAGAGAAAACTAAAAGTAAGTGATACACTTTCAAGTACTATGCTAGGAGTATAGTAGTTCTGTTCAAAAACTGGGCAGGAAAGGGTCCAACAAATATGCATTTGTGTGGAACACCCAGAGATGCATCAGGAGTCTTTACAATATTCAGCTCCCCCTCCCTTGTGCACAGCCATCATCCATCAACAAGATTTTAATGATGCAGTATTTAATTACTTCTCAACAACTTCCTCAGGCATTTTAATACATATTACTGCACAGAGAAGGCAGGAGGGTCAACTGTACCAGTATTTTTCTGGAGTAAGGGTGTAAACCATTCATTTGTGAACACTATCAGGCAGAGGACTAGCCTCTTTTCTTTCCCTTTCACCACCGTGATCCAAGCTACCCACATCACAGCAAATCCAGTTCAGTGAAGGGAAGAGTCACTTTCCTCTGTTTCCCATCTGCCACTGTCAAAACCAGGGGTGGACACTGAAGTACATGCAGAAATAGAAGGTGGAGCTACTAACATTTATAAAAGACAGCCTACTATGGATAGTAAGACAATTTCACACAATTTATCATCACAATTCTCTCTTTTTTATTGTGTAGTCAATCAAAATAAGCAATATTTGTAACTCACCATGGACCTATTTCTTGAAGAAGAGAAAAACCATCCCACTTGATATTCTGGACTAGTTCTGGAGTTATTGTTCTTGACAAGTCAAAGTAGTGTCCACATTTTGAAAAGGATGTCTGCAACACCTATGAAAGCACATTGACAGAATTATGGGTCAATGAAAATAAATTATTTCTAATAAAATATTATGCACAACTTCAAATATTCAATGGTTAATTTTCTGGAACAGATTCAATCAAAGTCAATCTATTCAATGTGACCATCACATGGAGCCTCCTTGTGGTTTGTTTCACATGCCAGTCACCACCTAGCCAACACTAGATCCTTCCCCAAACAATCTGTGTCAAATGTATCCACAGAGGGGTTTAGAAGTCTACATAGTTCATTTCACCATTTAAAAAACTCACTGGTAAATAGCATGAATTGATGTAAATGGTGTTTAATGTGATAAGTCACAAAGCAGCCCTATGTTTTCCATATTAGATTTACTGAATTATGTAAACAGGCACAATATACAGTACATACAAACTCAAGCTAGGCAAAGGCGTCCATAAGATTGGTTGCTGAAAACTGAACAAGACTGTTTTTAGAATGACCTCCAAAAGTGGGTCTTTGTATTCTACAGTTACTGATTTTCAATTAATTTTCCAAAGGCACATAATACCTTTCTCTTATTTTCCCTCATTTCAAAAGGATTGTAAATACTGTAATGCTAAAATACAACATGGATACATTAAAGAACTTCTGTTGTGCATTCTATTTCTTCCAAATTTGATTAAATAAAATGTAGGAACAAATTATGTAATCTATTCACATTTACTTTGTAGAAAGTTCTATGAAACTCAGGAAAGCTTACTTTGAGTACCCAGCAACACAATTGCACTGAGAAGCAAGGTTTAATATTGTACCAAGATGCTAATTCAAATGCCCAGTAATTTTATGTGCATGAGAAACAAATGCAGCCCTCTGTTTACTAAAGAATCTCAAGAAAATACATTAGGAAAATACTGCCCACCACTATTCAAATATCCTGTTTTGGCAAATATCTTAATTTTACACTTCCCTGATCCATTTTATAGAAAATTTGTCATGCGTGTGGATTGTCATGTGCATACAAAAAACTGCTTTAGCAACTGCTTTTATTAATAGTTCTATAATGTATAGCTTTAATCAAAGGTCTGTCTGGGCCAAAGTTTTTATTTTTTATTTTATTTGGCGAAAATGAAATAAAGTCATCACCTTCTTTAATAAGGAATTTCTCTCTTTTTTTTTTAAAAAAGAAGCTAACTATTAATATAAAGCTTTTTAATACTGCATAAAGTTTTTAAAAAGCACTGAAATGTAATACAAGTGACAAAATGATTCAAAAATGTAATGATCATGTTCAAATATATTTACCTCACATTATACTAGAAAGCCCTAGATGCTTGGCAATTGCTTTAAAATTATGATCTGAGCTTTCATTTTATTGTACAGTATTAAATGTAAAAAAGTTTTGCATGATATAATACAGAAAAAAAGTCTAACCCTCAAATCAAATATGTTCATTGTTTAAAAATAAACCCAGAACTTCAAGTTATTTAGTTTTGGGTTCTCAAAGCAATTTAAACAAATGCTGTTCTTTGGCCTATAATCTATCCTTTATCCGGATTACAGATCAGAATGTTTTCACTGCAATCTCTGCCAGAGCTCATCTTTTTATTGTGTAAGTCCAAGCCTCCTCAATGTTTTAGAAAGGCCTTGACTAACTGAACTTTGATCTGATGTCTTCATTGAGAAAAGCTCCAGGTTGCCTATTTCAGATGCAAATCCTCACTGAGGCCCAAGAGAGTTTAGTAAAGACAGCAAAACAGAAGAAACAAGACGTTTCCAGGATCCTCTTTGACAAGCCTGGGGAACATTGGTGTCCCTAATCCACACAGTGGCATGGATTAAGATAGGTGATAACCTTTCTTGATTCTAAAGAATGAGCACAGTGCCTACAAACTGGGTGGAGACTAGGATTTGGCAGCAATAAAACACCAGGCAATAAAAGCCTAGCTACATCAGAAGCCTTTGAATAGACCTCAATGTACCACATTCCCAGGCCTAGTGGGGAAGCTTGCAAAAAGCCCACCTGAATCAAGTAAGCATGAATAATTTGTCTTAACAGCAGCATGACCACAGAGGCAAAGCAAAAGGGAAGGGAAAATAATTTCTCTTAACTATGAGATGATAACTTTATTACTATAATGGGGTTTCATGTCTCTCTCTCCCTTCCTTGGGTTCTTATGAGCTACCCTGCACGAGGAGAGAAAAAAAATGGAACGGTCACGGAGCAGAGAATACCATTTGCAACTGTCCATTCTTAATGTTTCTAATTGCAATACTAATGTGCTATAAATTCTCATATTTAGAAGGAATCAAGGCAGAAAATTGATTTCATGCTGTGACCATTTATGTATTGCCCTCAGAATGCAAGCAGCTCATTCATTAAAGTGGGGAGTGCAGGAGAAAAAGAGATAAGCAAAAGCCCCACCCAGTAGACCTGCTTGTGATATAAATTAGGCAATCGAGATTGGGTTTGGTTTGACTTTCAGTTGGTTAGTTATCTAAAAAGTTTAAAACAGTTTTTAATTTTTCCACAATGTTTGTAAGCTGCAGCTGAAATACAGCAGCTGTGACGTCCTTATCAAACTACTACTAGAGATCCTATATATACTTTTGAAAGTTCCAAGGAGAGATGACATTTCTATGGATTTCACTTTTCTCGGTAATTATATTCACTAGACACCCCACCCCAATTTATAACCCTTAGCAAGTGGAAATTCTTATCTATCTATCTATCTATCTATCTATCTATCTATCTATCTATCTATCTATCTATCTATCTATCTATCTATCTATCTATCTATCTATCTATCTATTTAATCAAAAACCAAGTTAGGAGGAATAATGTGCAAAACAGCAGCAGAGGAACTCAATGCAAAGCATGAAATATAAATTAACTGTTTATACTTCCATAACACACACATTTACCAAGGATATCTCACGAAATCAAACATGAACATTTGCGTGGCAAATACAGTATAAAAGAACCTTTATTGAAATGATAGTGATTATTGAAATAATACTTCAATAAGAAAAATGAAAGATCTATGATTAGCTTGGACACAAAGGCTGAAATTCGGTTGCACTATTACACATAAAGCATAATTTTGGGCATGAACTGTCTCAACTTAAAAATCTCTGCAGGCATTATCTGATCCATGCGAACTGAAGCTCAACATTAAACACTTAACTTTTATGGAGATTTATACGCTTCAGGCAATTTACCTCCAAAGGTTACACCACAGCAGACCAGTAGGATTTCAGCCATTAACTTGTATTTTTGAAGCCATGTTTTACCTTTTCCCATATTTTGGATTTACAGATAAAACTTTAATTTGAAAAATGTAATTTCTTATAACACAATATATTTCCCCTTAAAAATTGTATATGCTTAGAATTTACCAATTAGTCATTAGGTAATTAAAAATAACCAAAGTGTGTCCAAAATTGTCCCCTTGAGATATTGAGCTGAATGAGGTATAATGATCCAGTGATTGCAATTCTGTTGTGCAATGTACACCTTGTAAGGCTGATTATGTTATTAGCTGTGATATTTTTTCAGAAATTAAGGATTTCCTATTCCTTCCCCTCGTTAGTTCCAAGGCTCCCTTGGGATCTCATTCATCATAGGGAAGATCTGGGGGCTGTAGACAAGGGAATCTGTAACTTCCAAAATGGCTGTCCCTGATCAAACTCCCACTCTGCCAGCAATTGTGAAAAATTAGACTTCTCCCCCATCCCACAATCCCCAATGGTTTTTCCAAGATGAAAAGATCTAAAAGGAACCTTGGGACATTCAGGGAGGATAGGGAATTTTCAATTTCTGAAAATTCATAATTAGCCATACACAGCATAATCTCTGGCAAGAGGATTTTAACAATCTTTCTCAGTACTATGCAAAAAAAAAAAAAACAGACAAAAACAAACAAAAAACAAACAAAAAACCCCAAGAAGACCATTCCTACTCTCTAAATGTTGATAGTGGAATTAAAATGCTATGCTATCCCTCCTTTGCTTATAGAAAGCAGAGAAGAAAACATGCAGACTAACCACCAATCAAACATGTTTTGAACAGACTGGGGAGCATCCATAGCTGATCTATACCAAAAGATAAATACATTTTTATGAGCAACCTACACTACTCATGAAGCTACAACTGATCAGAATGGAATTTTGCAATTTTTGGGACTTGCAGATATCTGTGACTGGGAGAGAAGAAAGAAGGCAAAAAGAGTTATTTCTATCATCCTTATCTGCTTTATTACACATGCTTAGCACAGGAGGAGCCTCAATAAACTTCCCTTTCATGAAGCAGTGAGGCAACTCTCAGTAAGCAGTGCAACCGAGGGGATCATCCTTGTATTGCCTTCTTCTTTCTCCTCTCCCAACCCTAAAAGTCTACCATGGGGATTCTAGGTGGTATCTGAGACTAAGGCTCATGAAATCCCTTCCCTATCATCTGAGGCCAGTATAAAATATTCATGGTTTCTCATATGTTTCCCACATACTTCTATCAGTTGGAATGGAACAGTATAATTTGAAATGTGTAAATCCATCACGCTGAAAATTCCAGCCAAGGCACACCAACCCACCATCTGCTCTGGATGCCATAAACCAGCAAGACAGTGGTGAAGTGGCACATCTATCATTTCCACTTCAGCAGATCCTAGTCATAAAATGTGAAGATAGTAAACCTTTACCAACCGTTCATGTGCATTATTTTGTGGCTAAGCACAAATGAAGAAATAGTCACATTTAGGTGAAAGTAAAAAAAAATAGAATATTGCACAAAAGTTCATTTATTTCAGTAATGCAACCTTTAAAGGTGAAACTAATATATGAGATAGATTCAGTACATGCAACGTGAGATAGTTCAACCTTAATTTGTTATAACTGTCATGATTATGGCTTAAAGCTTATGAAAACCCCAAATGCACAATCTCAGACAATTAGAATATTACATGAAAGCAATAAAACAAGGCTTATAAATAGAACAATATTGGATCTCTGAAAAGTATATGCATGCATATGTACTCAGTACTTGGTTCAGGCCCCTTTTGCATCAATTACTGCCTTAATGTGGCGTGGCATGGATGCTATCATCTTGTGGCACTGCTGAGGTGTTATGGAAGACCAGGATGCTTCAATACCGGCCTTCAGCTCTTCTGCATTTTTCAGTCTCATTTCTCTCATTTTTATCTTGACAATGTCCAATATATTCTCTGTGGGGTTCAGGTCAGGTGAGTTTGCTGGCCAATCTAGCTTAATAAACCCATGGTCATCAAACCAGGTGTTGGTACTTTTGGCAGTGTGCCAAGTCCTGCTGGAAAATGAAGTCAGCATCCCCATAAAGCTTGTCTGCAGAAGGAAGCATGACATGCTCTAAAATCTCCTGGTAGATGGCTGTGTTGATCCTGGACTTAATGAAGCAGAGTGGACCAACACCAGCGGATGACATGGCTCCCCAAATCGACACAGACTGTGGAAACTTCACACTGGACTTCAGGCATCTTGCATTGTGTGCCTCTCCATTCTTCCTCCAGACTCTGAGTCCTTGGTTTCCAAATGAGATGCAAAAGTTGCTCTCATCAGAAAAAAGGATTTTGGACATCTGAGCAACAGACCAGTTCTTTTACCTGGGCTAAAGAAAAAAAGAACTGGTCTGTTGCTCAGTGGTCCAAAAGTCCTCTTCTAATGTTGTTTGTTGTTCAGGAGCGGCTTGACAAGAGGAATATGACATTTAAAGCCCATTTCCAAGATCCGTCTCTGTTTGGTGGCTCTTGGTCCTCTCCAGGCTGCAGTCATCCCTGCTGCTTGTGTACCTTTTTCTTCCACACTTTTCCTTTCCATATAACTTTATATTAATGTGCTTTGATACAGCACTTTGGGAACATCCCACTTCTTTTGCAATTTCCTTTTGAGGATTTCCGTCCTTATGTGGAGTGTCAATGATGGTTTTCTGCACAACTGTCAGGTAGGCAGTCTTTCTCATGATTGTGATGCCTACTGAACCAGCCTGAGAGACCATTTAAAGGCTCAGGAACCCTTTGCAAGTGTTACTGATTAATTAGCTGAATAGAGAAGGACACTTTGAGCCTAGAATATTGAACCTTTTCACAATATTCTAATTGTGAAAATTCTAATTCTAATTTGGGGTTTACATAAACGGTAAGCCATAATAATCACAATTATAACAAATAAAGGCTTGACCTATTATGCTTTGCATGTAATGAGTCTATCTCATATATTAGTTTCACCTTTAAAGTTGCATTACTGAAATACTTTTGCACGATATTCTAATTTTTTGACTTTCACCTGCATATGACCCTGACTATGCCAAGGAAACAGTGGGAACTCCAATTAAGCATAATTGGTTTTAGTCACTGATTTTGTTGGGGTTAAAAACTGTAGAATGAAGGCACCGAGACAAAAGTGAAGTACTGTATATAAAAATAAACTTTATCTAAATCTCTCAGGGAAAGGGCAAACGGGATATTCGTAATAAAACAACAAAGCCCTAACAGTACATACAAAACATACCAAACAAAGTAATATTAGATAAGGCAACAGCAGCTCAGGCAACACCCAGGAACATTAGGCAAACACGCATAGTCTGTCTCACTCAGACGAATCGGCATGAAGAAAGGGGATGGACTCAGCAACAGGCTTCAGCAGCTAGCAAGAGCTGAAAGCTGAAAGAGGTGTGCATAGTGAGCAAGCAGAAAGGATTTCTTTTGTAGGAGCCTTACTAATTAATGAAATATAACTCACAGGTTTACAGTTCAAAATGAGGTTAAGCTGACATTAACCCTATAATGTCTGAATATAGATCTTGCCATATTCCAGCATATTTTAATAATAGTTTTTTTTAAATATTTTGCTCTTACTAGCCATCTTGATTGATAAGGGTGACCCTGGGAAAGTTACCTTTCATACTCCTTTTAGATGAGACTCTCCCTCATCTTACCATCATTTATAAGAAACTGTGATGTTGTTATAGACACCTAGAGTGAAAGGTGGTAGTGGAAAGCCTAGTGCTTTTTTTTTTAAAAATTATAGGTGAAGTTGTTAATGCTGCCTAGCATCCTATTGTTTCCAAAATGCCCCTTGACCTTTTCAACTTCCTGAAGACCTGTCTGAGGATTGTCTGGGAAAATTAAGATGGTAGCTGCAGATGTTTCAGGCAAAGTTTCTTTTCCTGGAGTCATACTTCAAAATGTATAAGAATAAACTAACAATTGAAATTCTGTTGCTGTGTTATGCATGTGGAAATTTAGCTGTTTCTAGCTGCCAATCAAAAATTCTATGCTGGGATTCTAAAACACATTCCAAGCCAGTAAGGCTTGTGCACTCCCACAAATCCAGAGGTGACCGTTAATTGCCTTACAAAAGAAACAGAATGTTATGTTCTATTCTCGAAGGCTTTCACCGCCAGGTTCTGTTAGCTGTTGTGAGTTTTTCAGGCTCTTTGGCCATGTTCTGAAAGTTTTCCTTCCTGATGTTCCACGAGGCTCTGTGGCCGGAATCTTCAGACGGCAAGGACCTCAGGAAACTAGGAGTTCTCTCTGTGCTCTGGGCTATAGAGTAAGTGGGACTGCAGGGTTTTAAAGTTATGGGAAAGGGGGAAACTTGTCCTATGTAGTAGACTAGGTGAAACTCCCATTCTTAGATGTCATAGTCATGCGCAAACCAGACCTCCAATTAGGACACAACGTCTACGGAAAACTCACCCACACAGACATAAAAATTCCAACCACCAAACTCCCATTCTTAGATGCCATGATCATACACAAACCAGACTTCCAATTAGGACACAAGGTCTACTGAAAACTCACCCACACAGAACCAGTACCTACATAAAAATTCCAACCACCAATCACGACAAAAAAGGCATAATCTAAACACTTGTAGACCATGCAAACCGGAACTGTGAAGCTGAATTCCTCAACAATGAACTCATCCACCTGAATTGGGCCTTACAGGCAAATGGCTATTCCATGAACGAAATCAAAATAGCTATCAAACCAAAAAAACAACACAAAACTGAAGAAAAAAAAACAGCCCCCACCAAACAAAGTATTTCTGCCATATATAAAAGGAGTCACGGACCACATGGATAAAGTGTTGAAAAAACACAACCTACAAACAGTATTTAGACCCACTACAAAAATACAACAGATGCTACTGTCAGCAAAGGACAAAAGAAACCCACCTGACATTGCAGGAGCATACTGGACGCCTTGTAGGTATATATTGGGACCACAAAGTCCAGCATCCAGACCAGAATCAAAGAACATGAAAGGAACTGCAGGCTGAAACAACCAGAAAAATCAGCAGTAGCTGAACACACCCTGAAACAAACTGGACATGAAATCCTCCTCCAGGACACAGAGGTATTTGGCAACACTATCATTCACTATGTCAGACTACACAGGGAAGCCACTGAAATTCACAAACACAAGCAAAGTTTCAATTAAAAAGAATGGGAGTTTCACCTAGTCTACTACATAGAACAAGTTTCCCCCTTTCCCACAACTTTAAAACCCCACAGTCTCACTCACTCTATACCCCAGAGCACAGATGGAACTCCTAGTTTCCTGAGCTCCTTGCCCTCTGAAGATGCTGGCCACAGAGCCTGGTGGAACGCCAGGAAGAAAAACTTCCAGAACACCGTCAAACAGCCCGAAAAACTCACAACAGCTATCAGAATGTTATATTATTTGCTTTCTACATGCAAACAACAAGCAAACAGGATTTCAGCCAATAAATACAACCAAAAGGGCCCTGGTATCAGTCTTGTGAGTCCTTGACTATGACAGGTGCTAACATCAGCCTTCAGTACAAAGTTATATGTTATCTCAAATAAGTAAATGATCGTGAAAGTGAGGACAAAAACAGCAGGAACACATGGAGACAAAGAGAGACTTGAGTAAAGAAGGTGCTTCCATGCATTAGCATGTCTGTTGGTATGACAGTTGTCCTTTTCAGACAAGGGCAACCATTGTGCCAAATAGAATTCTGTCCTCTGACATTTGGGGCTTGGGTTGCTACCACAGGGGAATATTTGAAAACATCCAAATGCAACCTTCTGAATCCAGGTGCTGCTCAATAAGGCAGAAAAGAAGGAATTACCAGGCATAAATGCAGACAACTGACAAAGAAACAAACTTAAAGCCATGTTCTGTTCCTCCAGAAAAGGGAATGTGACAAATACAGTACTCGGATGGAAATGTGCAGGAAGAATTTGGGCGGGAGGCTATCTAGAATGATAATACATAGAGGGCTTTTACCTGTAGTACTTTCATTTTCGACCATAAACTTCAGAGTAATAAACAAACCTGTTGTTTAGCAACCACCATCTTTAATTAGATGGCGCGTGACATCAGTTTTCATCAAATACTTCTATCCCTAAGCAGAAACTAGAAAATTTCATGCTGTTTCACAAAAATACCAGGGTTTCCAACATGATGTAGCATCAGTACTTCATCCACTTTCCACATATTAATATGATGATTTTTGTGTAAGAATATAGTATATGTTATGGTGGTTCAGCATGATAGATCAAGTTTCATGTTCATAAAATTGATGAGTTTGTATAGTCAACCTGGAGGGTATTTGATTTGGCATGTCAGCATATATAAATCTTCTCTCTTATACAAATGTCTGTGCAATTCCATAAAAACCAAACACGCCAAGCCCTGTAAAATCAGTTTGACATCTTCCAATTATATTCTTTAATATAAAGCCGAGCCTACTAGACAGTAGACAACACATATATCAGAATATACAGTATACTGTAACTACAAATTCATAGGACTGAGTACACCAAAATATTCCATTTTATATTACAAATTTGACCACATACTGTTTTTCTAGTCAAGACAATAGATAGCCTAGGGAAAATATATATCAAAAAACACTAACTGTAAACTCTGTAGAACTTACCACTGGGCTTGTTTTTTACATGTTCCTTCATAAAAATTAGTTTACAGTGACAGTGAAGCTGATATAATCTCAAGTGCTTACTTTACTTATTACTCACATGGATAAGCAAGTCAGCAGATTGATATTAAATTCTGTGCTTCCACTAGAAGGATCTACTATGTGCCATTCATTTAACCTACAACTAGATGTCTATGTTCAGTTAAATTTAGAATGCAACCTGGCATAATAAAAAAATACAATTCTTGAAAATGTGTAGGATGAATAGATATGAGTCTGAAGTACTTACGTTTAATATTTGTGAAAATAATTGCAGATAATAGTATGACCTGCTTAAAGCAGTGCATATTACTGTAACATGGAAAATGAGTACCCCTAAAACTATATACTGTATGCTAATGACACATGAGAGCTGCCTAGATGCCCTAAGCACATCTGATCTCGCCCGATTTTGGAAGCTAAGCAGTGTCAGCCCTGGTTAGTACTTGGATGGGACACCACCAGGGAATACCTGGTGCTGTAGGTGCCTGGAGGAGGAACTGGCAAACCACTCCAGTATTCCTGCCAAGAAAACTCCATGGTCATGGGGTCACAAAGAGTCAGTCACGACTGTAATGACACAACACACACAATGACACATGAATGCAAAGGGCCTTTATATGTGGGGAGAATCAGCAGACAATAAAGTGCTATTCAGCGGTTTCTGAAGTTTTTGATTCTTACTTTAAATGCTCTGTTCTGGCATTTCTCTCAAAACCAGAAAATATATAGGAGGTTGGTTATAGTGGACAATCAACGTCTGATGGAGAGGTGAACATTATTTGACCCTTGCAATAAAAAGCATTTGACAGTAAACACAGGGGCTTGCATTCCTTCCATGCTGTTTAGAATTATTGTTTACTGTTATATTTAGTAAACTTAACAAGTAATATTGTTAAAAATATAGCCACAGTTCAACATACATTTTTGTCTTTTAAAAAAGAAAAAGTTATAGGACAACAAGTACCTCAAATTTTGGTCTGTTCTGGTAACGCCAGGCTATTGTCATAGACCCTTGAGAATCGTGCTTATAGTTTTTGGCAGCTCTTGCTTCATCCATTTCACTCACAGAGGTATCCGACAGAGGCAATGGAAGCTCCTGGAAAAAAGAAGACATTTTTGACAGACTGTTCTGATCAAATATTTTAAGGAAATGTGATTAAATAACATTGCTAATACGTGACAAATTACAGTATTTGTATTCCACTTTAGGTACTAGAGGTACTTGCTGATGTACTGCAGCCTGTAATGTTTGAGAAATCCTAGAGAGGTAAGGTGAGACAAGACAAGTGACAGGTTAATTGTTCTTCCTTTCTTTAAAAGGAAAAACTGCAGTTTGACTTTAAAGCCAAGGGAGATACTTGAGCAGGGTATAAAGGAATCAGTTTTAAGTTATCTTGTTAATAATGCTGTGATTAGTAGATGACAGACTACCTAACTCAAGAATAAACCCTGCCAGATTAATATTTTCTTCTCACTGGGTAACTAACACAGTGGACTGTGGCAATGTTGCAAACATAATTTATATCAATTTTTGCAAAGCATTTATTTTAAATGCTTTTATTCCTCCTCACTCCTTAAAAGGACCCAAGGCAGCTTGCATCATTAAAAGACAATATTCAAGTTAAGAACAATGACTATACAAATACTAAAAAGGTTGAGACAAACAAAACAAAAAACGTAAGCAACATCAGATACATTCAAAAGTGTAAGGTACAACAATTTATTTAAATTATGGCGGATAGTTAACATTTCAAAAAACAGGAAGTACAGAATGATATTGATAGAAGAAGGAAAAATGGACTGAATTTCCACAGAGAGAAATCCTAAGTTTTCTGCATAGGCATAAAAGAGAATAGAAATAAAATATGTATGCATGTACAGAATGGGGAATACCTGACTTAGCAGGTATGTATGTCAAAAGAATCTTGAACTATAGCCAATCACAAGTTGAGCATGAGCCAGCAGTGTGGTGTGGCTAGAAAAAGGCCATGCAATGTTAGTCGACAATTGTAAAACCACAGTTTCAGAGTCATCAAAAAAGTAGTGCTGTACTTTTGGTATGCTAGTTACTTGACATCCAAAGAACGGTGTTTTCTTATGGTCACTTTAGATTTGGATGCCAACCTTTAAAAGAAATATATAAGTTGAAATGTTAGTGTTGTAAGTTGCATTACAGTAAGGTGATATAAATATAAGCTACCAATGTAAAACAACTGTGCAAAATATAAAATAAAAGGAAAGACAAATAAATATCAAGGGGGGAATTAATGGTTAAAATAGTTTGATATATCAATTCAATTGATTTAATTAAACAGAAGAGTTCATCATTAATTAAATCAAGCGAATTAAATAAATGAAATTATGCTAATTAATTAAATTAATTAATTAAATTAAAAAACAGGCAGTAGTAAGAACAGCTATCAAAAGAGAAGAGGTGAGAATGGGCAGAGAATACAAAGGGAAGAAGTAAAAAAAAAAAGCACATAAATTACCTGAGTTAACAAATCAAACCTTCCTAAAATCAATTCATAAGCCCTAGCAATTGTTCTGCAACCAGATATTATACATGATGCTAAAAAAAGACAGGGAATCCATTATAGTAGTGATGGTGAACCTTTTAGAGACCGAGTGCCCAAACTGTGATTCAAAACTCACTAATTTTTAGCAAAGTGCCAATACAGCAATTTAACCTGAATACAGATGGCTGTGAAGGAACGATGTCAGGTGCCCACAGAAAGATCTCCAAGTGCCACCTTTGGTACCATGCCATAGGTTCACCAAAACTGCATTATACTATCCGTAAACTCAAAGCTCTCTGTTGGGACTGGCAACAATGATGAAAAATAATTTACATGTAATATTGGCATATGGGTAGACCTACTAAACTCTGGTCAAGGTGACATCCTCACCCATAATCCGGAATTCAGCTACTATAACCTACTAACAAAGTTATTTAGAGGACTGAACTGCCTAACATTTCAACCAGCCAGAGTAAGCAATTCCTACTGGGATCCTTCTGGAGTTTTGCCACAAGGTTTGTAAATGAATAGGGAGACCCATGTTGCAACAAAATGGCTGATGCCATCTATGCTTCTTGCTGTTCCATCTTTTTGTAACCACACCAGCATCTTCGTACATCATACTCACAGCTGCCATTAACCAAATAGGTAACTATTTGGTCAATAATCTATGTCTTTCCCATTCAAGAGGCCTCAGAGGATGGCAACATATTTGAATTCTGACTTACAACCAACTTATTATCCATCTTCAACTCAGCTAAAAACTAGCCTTTACTCTATTCCACAAAACATTTACACACAAAAAAGAGAATATAGGCATTTTCCCGAAACTTTCTCCTCCATCTTATTCTGCCATGATAGCCATGTCTAATTAATAATGAGAGCCAAAAACTTACTACATGCCTGGTTTTTGTTTTTTGTTTCCGCAGGAATTCATGGAAGAAGAATGGATGGCAGTAGATTTGAAGTAGCAGTGCCATTCTATTTTGACATTAGTATTGCAAAGAGCATATCATACAAGGCAGAAGTGCTTACTAAGCTATTAAATGAAACATTAAAATCAGGTGTATGTTCAATTTCATCAGACAGTTAAATGTTTTTGGAGAATCGTAACCTTTTGTTTTTCTAGAATTTATAGAAAGCAACTCAGATCCTGCTATTTGCACATTATTTTCCTCATGTCAAAAATGTCTGAATCTGCCTCATCCCCAAACTATTTTCATACCCATGTGCAAAAGTGGCTTCATTGGAATCTGATGTGGTATTTCAAACATGTCACAACTTATTCTTGTGATAAAATAAATAATTTTTAAAAACACATAGATGTAAATACAGTATTAATGACTGTTAAATTTTATACATTTACAGCTTGATTATGTGTATATGTATATACTAATTCTTTAAATATATTAAAGTATATCACTATGCAATTGCACAAAGCTACAACTTGCCAGGATTTGGTTCGTTTTTATTTTGTTTTTGTCTTGCACTGCTATGTGGGCATTCTACCTATTGATGCTAACTTGCTAATCAGATGAAAAGCTTGCAGAGACTTTGCAGCTGACCAAGTGTTGTGCTAATAGGCATCCCTGTCAATTATGTGTGTGAGATAATGTGTTGCATGTTTTCTGAATGCCTAGTGTCTGTCTAATGGATCCAGCATCTATTTCTATGGAATGAGTTGCCAATGTGCAATTAGCATGCTAGAGTGTACCTTTGCAAGACACCCAATCTTGATTTTGATGCAGTGACCCAGAAGCAGAGCAGTACCACGACTCAGAGTACCAAACATGGGCTAAGTAAGAGGTAGTATGTTATAAGAGCTGAGGCTGATCTGTGAATCAGAAGGATCTCAATTCAAATCTAACCTCTGGCACACAATCATAAGGTTACTTTAAGCTTACCTCAACCCCTATATGTGAAATATGCATACAATACAGACATGTTCCAAAATACTGTGCCAATGACTGTAATAATAGATGTACAAAATGCTTTAAAGTGATGCATCATGCATTCAAGTATTATTATTGGCCACTTTGCTGTTTTTTTTCTGTTTGGTACTATCATGTTATGCTAAGCGTTCTCTCCTACTAAGCCTAGCCCTGTCCCCATTTAACAGACCCTAAGTAATAAAAACTGTGACTTCCTTTAACATCCTCTTTTCCCTTTATATCACAGGGAGATCAGCGGTAAATCAAGTGTTTCCCTATCTAGACTTTTTTGTTTGCTTATGTAGTTGCAGACAGAAAGAACTTCCCTTTCTTTTGCCATCTTGAAAGTTAACTCTTCCTGATGCATCAATGAAATACTCACTGTCACCTCAAGAAAAGGGTTGTAATTATTTCAAAATGTGTGTGTGTATAAATTAGTATACACAAATATATGTGGCCGAGACCTTTCAAGTATTGTATCTAAAACAAAGCACCTGCTACCTATCATCATCAGATTTTGGTATAAGCCTAAATATAATCTAACCAAGAAATTAAGGATTTTTATTTTTATTTTACAAGAGAAATTAATATTCTCCACTATCATCCAAGAAATCTAACCCTTCCCCTTCCCCTTCCCCTCAGAATTGGTAATTATCTATAAGCATACTGAAACAAATTAAAGAATTAAATACAACATTTATTATTTTCACTCTTCAAACAGACTCAAGTACAATAAGAATTCTAATCAAGAAGCATGAGATACACTTAGAAAACAGTGTATCTCTGAAGTTCACTAACCATTTATCTCATTTGTACAAACTGCACTGTTCCCAAGGAAAGTTTCATATATTAAGCAAGTACTGCACCTTTCTTTCTAATGTCAGTTAAGAGACAGGAGACTCATGGAGAGAAAATGGCAGTGTGAGGAGGTTACTAATGAATAAATGTAAATATGTTGATGGATAAATTTGCCTTGAAGACTACGATGGCACACCAGCCTATTTCTGACTATGAAGGTCAGCTCTTGAGAAGCATACTGAAATCCCTATAGGTGAAAAGAATGAGATGAAGTAATACATGTCCACCGACAGACTTATTTAATTTCATTTGAATTTTCCTTGCTTTTTTGATAATCCTGTTTGATACAGAGCCTGCTGCACAAGACTTGTGCAAACTTGCAGAAATTTCAGCACACTGGATCAGAATGGTGTAACAAAAAGAGTAGCTTTAGATAGCAGAAGCCATCATCCTTTTAAAAGTCCTTTTAAAAGATTGCACGCCCCCCCCGGGAGTGCTGGTGAGTGATGTTTAAAGGGCTTTCAGCCACGGAGTCAAGCGCTTGGCTCCACAGCTAAGAGTCCTTTTTAAAGATTGTGCGCCACTCCCCCACACCCCTGGGGTGCTAGAAAGCGGTGCACGATGTTTAAAATTGTGCCCCCCCATCCAACCTGCATCTGCATATCGTGGATTTTCAATGATCGTGGGTTGGGTGGGTCCCTAACCCCCACAATAGAAGGAGGGTTACTGTATTGTATTCTAATGTAAGCTTTCGTAGACACATCCACTTCTTCAAACATTTTCTGCTATATCCCAAGAAGCTAGCCAAGATAGTATGTTCCAGCAAAAACAATAAAGAGTACTATTAGGACACAAGAATGTGCATGACTGCATTGTTGTTTTAGGAGTGCAGTGAAGTAGGCAGCTGCCTTCATTAACATCCAGTAAACACAATTAGATCTACTTCTGGGTAAACAAGTACAGGACTGAACACTTCAATTTACTGTTCTACAGTACATCAGTATGTGCTTCATGATATTAATGTACAAGTAAAATTGCATAAGAATCTATCTCACCACAATGTTTTTATAAGCAAGAAGTTATTTTACTCCTTGTAATAACTGAGTTGTAGTTTATAGTTAATTATTTAAAACATTAACACTTGTTAATTTTAAACAGCTCCTTTTAGGCAAATGTCACATAAATGTGTTTTGTAATTATACATATTTACAGGTTTCCATAATCTGGTTTAAATTAAGTTTCCCAAGTGGCACATACAATGAAAGCACCTTCGGGGTTTTTCAGTAACACCTGCAGCAGTGTAACTGACATAAAGATCACTGTATAGCACAGGGAAAAACAATTCAATGCAGTTTTAGTCCATTGTTCTGGAAGAGATTATCACTATTATAAATCCCATGTAAGCATTAATTTAACTCCCTAAGCTTCTCTTTTATCTTTTCTAACACAATGGGGGAATACACCTGGTAATGTTATTCCTCCTGTTCCTCTGTCACAGCAGTGACCAAAGATACTAAGCAATGTAAGAAAACGATGACAAAAAACCATTATATTTTGTTCCACTCTCTCCTTAAATATCTTCATCCCTTGCTTCTAGTATGGCAACACTTCCTTGAATTCCCACAGAATTCTGCCTGATAAGGAATGCTTATGATTATTTCATTTGTGCCCGCCACCTCAACTGAGAGACAAATATTATAGAATGACATCTAACACACACAATAAATGACTATTTCAAAATAAATTATAGCACTCTGATACATGATTCCAACTCCTATATCATGGAAGGATATGAGTATGCCAATAAACTTAAAAAACCGAACTAAGGTAGGCAACAATTTAAGTCCCTGATGACTAGTGCTTTACTGAAACTGGCCTGTTGATAATGTAGAATACATACAGGAGAAATTACAGGTTATAACATTCAGGAATAATTTACCATTGGAATAATAATAATATTCTGATACAGGAAAAACAAATATTTAAACTGGCATGAAAAAAATAGTGGCTAAAAGCCTATTGTTTAGTATAATAAAGTGCAAGAAAAGCAGATCCACATAATCAGTGTGGATTTGTTGAGTCAAATTCCTCCATAAATTCTTTTTATTCAATTAGCTTATGTTTCTTAAAATTTATTAAATTAAGCTATAGGGTTTCAGTCAATATGCAAGTATTTCTGAGTTATTAATGCTTCTAAAATGTAAGTCCGTGTCTAATGTTAGGTTAAGAATGACCATTCAGCCATTAAGCTCACTGAGTGGCCTCTATCAGTCTAAATTACTTTGCAAGATTGTTGTGAGACTTACATAACAAACTTCACAGTGGGGGATTTAGTGGGGATAGGAAAGAGGCCCTTCTCTGTCACTACAGCTAGACTTTGAAACTCTGCCCCACAGGAAGTCAGGGTGGCTCCATCTTTGCTGTCTTTCCTCAAGCAAACAGTTTTCTCTTCAGGGAAGCTTTCCCTTAGGGACTTGCTATCTGAGAGGAGTTTTAAATTAAATGTTTTTGGTGTTATTTTTGTTTACCATTTTAGTGTGGTATTTGTTTGATTTTTTAAATTATTTGTATACTTATAGGTTTTTAATGTAGTCCTTGGATGACATAAGCCAGCTGGGGCCCTTTCTAAGGAGAAAAGCAAGTAACAGAGATTTTCAGAGAACTTGACAGATTCCTATTTGCTTTTTTTTCTTATTCCAAGATACATATGTCCTGTATATGTCTCTCACATAGTTAAAGCTATGATAATATCAAAAAATCTCTTATGCTCCCACAAAAACACAAATGTATATTGCAGAATTACAGGAAATTGAATACAGCCACTCCTCATGTAACCTACCTGTTTAATGACCACTCAGACTTACAACCAGCGTCAGAAGCCAAAGGCGCTGCCGCCGCCTAATTCCCACCTCAGGAAGAAACTGCTTTTTCAGCCCACAAGTCATAGGCCAAAGTGTCTAGCCTGCTTCTGTCAGCCTGCACCTACCTGGTCAGCAGTTCAGAGGGGAGAAAGCAGGGTTACAGGACTCCCTGCCTTCCTCCTCCTCTGATGCTTCAAAGTGACAGGTGTTGCAACAAATGCCAGGATGTCTCCACCAGGGAGGAGAATAAGCCAAGCGGGGTGGAGCGGCAACCACCTCAATTTCTATTTTTGCCTCCTTTTTCTGCTTCTCCTGTGGCCTCGCAGCTCTGGCCTATCTGCAAGGAGTGCAGCCTCAACACACCACAGGACACTCACCTTAAGCTCCACACTCTCTTGTTCAGTGAGGAGTGCATTAAGGCAGGCTCTGTGTGGGTTTTTATTTCTTTCTTTATTATTATTATTTTTTGGTACGAGCACAATAAATTATTGTGTTCATTGAATATAGTATTTTATATAAATCAAGTTCTTAATGTTATCTGAGATTGTGAAGTACTTGTAAACAAAAAGACTGGGGAAAAGGTTATTATAATTAAAATAATATGCACTTCCACAGCTCTGAACCACAGGAAGAAATTGTCTTTTTAATGTATGCAGTTAATCTTGCATTTCTACACCAGAAAGCATATTCTTCATATCTGCTTGGAATATCTGGGCCTTGTGTCAACTGTTACATTTTTCTGTCTTCTTTGAAAGATGCACAAATAAGATTAGGTGCTGTTCACTTGACCTGTCCTTATTGCTCTTCTTCTGTTCTCTAGCAGTGCTCCCCAACCTTTTTATCGCCGCGGACCGGTAAATGTTTGATAATTTTCCCCTGGCCCGCTTGTGTTGATTTAATAAGATAAAAAAGGTAAATGCCCCCCCCCGCCGCTGACGCACATGCGTGCTAGTAAGCCGCCTTGGGGGTCTTTTCCAAGGAGAAAGGCAGGGTAAAAAAAACACTCTGAAATAAATAAATAATAAAAAATAAATAAAGGAAAAGGGGAGGCAAGCTGTCACCTCGGGCGCTTCGGCGGACACAGCGAGGCTCCTTCCCGTGACCCCCCCAGCCCTCCCTCTCCGCCCTCCACACACACACACACACCAAGAGGGAGGAGAGCGAGAGCAAGAGCGAGAGAGGGGAGAGGCTGGCTTACTGGCGTCCTGCCTTCATCCGTGCCGCGACCGAGAACCCCCCTCAGCGGCCTCCTCCTCCTCCTCCCTCCGCCACCGCCGCTGGAGCCGCCGCCACCCCCATGGCTGGCGGGCTGGTCGGTGGGTGGGTGGGCTGCCGCCGCCACCGCCACTGCGGTTAAGGGTAACGCCGCTTCCACCTTCTGCGAGCCCTACTCTTCATTGTTCCTCCTCCTCCTCCTCCTGCTGGTGCTGCCGCCGCCACCACCTCCGGCCCCTGTCAGGAGGAGGAGGAGGAGGAGGAGGAGCGACAGCACCACCAGCGACCGAGGCAGCAGCCCCCGCAACGCAACAAGCCGCCTGCCCATTGGGCAGCGGGCCACCCCCCAACAAGCACAGTGCTCATTGGCTCCCCTGCCTCCTCCTCCTCCCTCCTCCTCCTCCCGGGGCGCATGCTGAAGAGATTGGGGACGGAATGGAGGAGGAGTTTCCCTGGTTTCCTCGGGTGGCCCGGTGCCGATTGATCCACGGACCGGCACCGGTCCGCGGACCGGGGGTTGGGGAACTCCACTCTAGGGCATAACAAAAGGAAAAGGAGCAATGGGCAACAATTAATGAAGCTTAACCCTGTACCCTCTTGATTGGTACTGCATTATACCAACTATGGGTATCTCACTACTAAATTGTTTTTTTTAAATGAAGAACTGATGCTGTGCGGTTATTTAACAAAATAATCCATGATATACACAAAATCTCTATTAAATTAGAACTTTTCATCTCTGCATTAAAACCACATACTCCTGTTTGACCTTTACTTCAAATCTTTCACTCTCCTCCCTTCTCCCCTGCCCCACATACACACTTTCTTTAGGTTTTTTTTTCAATTTTATGTCTCAATTATCTATTTTTTCCCCTCAGCTTTCTTATTTGCAGGGTACTTACTTTGTTTTTTTCTGTCTTCATTATCTTTTCTCTTGAACAGTCAAAATTAACACTCCCCTCTGCATGGTGCACTGCATGGTACCATGCATGGTCTCATCATCTTAGCTATTACATTTTTCAGAGCTCTCCTCTAGAATTTTCTCTGCCCAATCCTCTTTGAGATTTTTAGTTAAACCTCAATTGAAGTTACAGTGGTACCCCGACTTAAGACCAATTTGACTTAAGAACAGAAAACTGTTGGTGTTTTAACTGCCGCTTTACAAATTTTAAATATGGTCTGCTTGACTTACAATTTTTCCAGTTTTTTTATTTTTAACTTATTTTTTCAATTTTTTAGATAGGTACCCAGACTTAAGAATAGTTCGACTTAAGAGCATTCGGAATGGATTAAATTCATACACTGAATTGCTTAGGCATCTGTTATCCTGTCTTCAGCCTCCATGGATGAAATCCTGTTGATTAGCATAGTAAGTCATAACTAGAGTAAAATCCATAAAAGGTCCATAAAATCAGTGGAACTCATTGAAAGGACTCAACACATCCCCACTAATTTAATATGCCTATTTCACTAAGAAACAGGATTTCATCCAATGCCTTTATCTTCTCTGACCTAGGTGCCCTACCACCTATTTATTTATTTATTTATTTATTTATTTATTTATTTATTTATTTAGTTAGTTAGTTAGTTAGTTAGTTAGTTAGTTATTATACTTATTGACCGCCCGATTTTCCCAGAGGAACTCTGGGCGGTGTACAACACGTCACAAAAACAGCAACTGCCCAAAACTACAACCCCATGACATACCCAATCACAATACAAATAACAAAGGGGGGGGGAAGATAGAATACAATACAAATAAATATAATAATACAATATGAAAATACTAAAAATAATAAAATAAAATAAACATAGCACCACAAGCAGCCATAACAAAGTCAGATCCGGCAAGAAAAAGCTAGTGCTAACAGTTAAAAAAAAAATGATACAAAATCACTATCACAGTCACAATGTGCTCAGAGGTCCCCAAAGCATTCCCTGAAGAGCCAGGTCTTTAAAGCCCTTCTGAATGCCGACAACGAATCCGCCATCCTCATCTCCGTTGGCAGTTTGTTCTAGTATTACGGGTAGAAAACCTTCGGGCCTCTCTCGGTATAGGCACCTGCAGAGAAAGGGATGATGAAGCTCTGGTTGGTTGGGAAGAGACTGATCTCTGGGAGATCCGCTCTGCTAGATAGATAGGAACTAGAACTTCTCTATGGATAAAAACTGTGTGATGTTTTAATCCCATCCAAACTGATCCAAAATTATTTTGCTCTTTGAGTAGTGGAACACTCTTAAGTTACATTATCCCATTTACTTTGAGGCTTTACTGTCTCCAATACCATATTGAAGATAAGTGATGCACAACTTTAGAGGTTTTTTGTAGAATGCACTGTACACATTGTTTTACAACAAAACTAGACTTCCGGGAGGTTTCCAAGAGTGTGATTCTGTTGTAAATCAAGACACTTTCTCTCCCTTGTTTTTTAAAGAAAACTCCTGCTTCCCCCATGCCTCCCCTTTTTACTGTAGCACTTACAGATATTGTAGTACCAGATATAGTATGGTGGCAGGATCCAAAAGTGGACAAAGAGGTATGTGCTGTTCACATGCTCCCCATCTCTATACTAAATAAACAAGCACATTTAAAAAAAGCTGGATTCCACAATATTGTGAATTCCCCATTATGAACTCCTTTTCCACCTCTGCAGATATATATATTCCAAGATGGCAGCGCAAGCACTTGCAGCGGCTTGGCACTCCAGAGATCGGTATCTTTTAATTAATGTTTTATTTGTGTATGTTTTACTACGGACTCTGCACATTCAGGCACAAGTAATTTACAGTCGACAAGAGCTTTTAACTATCTGCAGAGAAGGCTGCAGCCAGGAGGTTTCAACTTACAACATTCCAGCTGAGCTTATCAGAGGGCCTGCATCTCCTTGGGCTACTCCCCCTGCTTTCCCTGCCAGAAAGAAAAGAAAACGGAGGAAACGCAAGCAGAAGAGGGGCTGCAGGGCCGGAATTCGAGTGAGGCTAAGTAAAAATCCTTACAAGCCTGCATTGCCAAGTCTTTTTGTTTCAAATGTTAGATCTCTTCCCAATAAGATCGAGGAGTTGGAACTTACTATCTCTCTGCAGAAAAATATCCGGGATTGCTGTGCTATGGTCCTTTTAGAGACGTGGCTGGATCCTGCCTTTCCACAGGAGCTTCTACAGCTACAAGGACGCTCAGCACTTAGAGCAGATAGAACTATCGAATCCGGGAAGAGCAGAGGTGGAAGGGTTTGTGTTTACATAAATAACTGGAGCACAGATGTTAAAATAATGGATATTCATTGTTCTCCTGATTTGGAATATCTAGCAGTGAAATGCCGCCCCTTTTATTTGCCACATGAGTTTAATGTTGTTATAATAACTGCAGTATATATACCTCCTGATGCAAACACTACTACAGCTATGGGTCACCAGCTAACTGCTATTAGCAAACAGCAACAGGCTTACCCAGAGGGAGCGCTGGTGGTTGCAGGTGATTTTAATCAAGCCAATTTAAAGACTGTCCTGCTAAGTTGACTTAAGTTGTCCTCCCTAAGACTGTCCTCCCTCAGTATGTTGACTGTCCCACCAGAGAGAAAAATACCTTGGACCAAGTATATAGTAACATCATGCATGGATACAAGACTAAGCCTTTGCCCAATCTAGGACAGTCAGATCATATATCTCTGTTCATGATCCCATCATACAGACCTCTCGTTAATAGAATCAGACCATCAACCAGAGAAATACGAGTGTGGCCAGCAGGTGCATCTGAGCAACTTCAAGACTGCTTTAGGAGCACTGAATGGGCACTGTTTGAGGAGGATAATGTTGATACATATACCTCGACAGTACTGTTCTATATCAAAAGCTGCATTGATGTTGTCACTACCACCAGACAAGTACGGGTGTTTCCTAACAACAAGCCCTGGCTAAACAGAGATGTGCACCTTCTGTTAAAGGCCAGAAATGTTGCATTTCACTCTGGTGATGCGCTACAGTACAGAGAGGCCAGAGCTAAATTGAAAAAAGGCATCAGGGATGCCAAAGTCACACAACATTCTGAGAGACTCTACTCATCCTGCTCACAATTTCTTCGAACTGTTGCCTTCTGGCAGAAGATACAGAACAATTAAAACTTGGACCACACGTCTTCTGAACAATTTTTATCCCAGAGCTATAATTGCACTTAATAATGAACTCAAGGACCACCAGCAGTGAGCACTTGGACAGGATTACCTAGCCTATTGTGTAGATGCTTGTGCTTGTGGTGATGCCATTTGTGGGATCAAGCTGTTTATATAAAAATTAAATAAAAAGGGTGCTAATATACAGCCTTGTTTCACCCCTCGGTTTATGTGAACCTGTTGTGATAGGAATCCTTGTAAGCCAATGCACACTTGCATTGTATTTTCTTTGTGTAGTTGCTGAATGAGCCACAGGAGTCTTCTATCAATATTTGTTTTTGCCAGTTTGCACCACAGGCGTTCTCTATCTATCAGGTCGAAGGCTGATGAGAAATCCACAAAAGCAGTATAAAGATGGTTGTTTGGTGGTTTGGTGAATTTACTAATAGTATGGTATAAAACAAAGGCTTGATCTATAGTGCTTCTACCTTTCCTAAAGCCTGCCTATTCTTCAAAGATGATAGAGTGTTTGCTATCCCAATCCAGAAGCCTGTTCAAAAGGTATCTAGCATAGAGCTTGGAGGCCACATTGAGAAGACTAATAGGTCTAAAGTTACAAGGGTCTAGGGGATGACCTTTCTTAAAAATTGGTACGACGATGCTAGTTTGCCAACCTGTGGGAAGATTACCTGTGCTGTTAATGTAGGCGAACAGCTTTGCTAAGAGGGGAGACCACCACTCAATGACAATAGCAAAAACCTCACCAGGGATCGTGTCTTCACCGGGAGGCTTACCATTCCGAAGAGCTAGAATCAGGTTTCCAATTTCTGAAGGAGAAACTGGTGGCCATTCAGAGGAATTAGGGAGAGTCCCATAGGTGGAGTTTGTGTGAATGTTACCCCCGAAAATACGATTGAAATGGGATACCCATACTTTTAGTGTAATGGAATTGGCAGTCCCAAAGGCTCCCCGAGCAAAGCCTCTTTGTACCTGCTCCCAGAATTTGGGCTCATTACCCTCGATGAGGGCCTGGGCCAAGGATTTCCAATTAGCAACATAAAAGGTGTTAGCTTTGAGCGGCCGTTAACCCAAAAAATTCTTCCCAGCATATAGCTGGGAGAGAAATGTAGTTAGTCCGGCACACTTCCCTGCGTACTTTGCTTATCTTCCAATCTCCGGACACAGGGATCTGCAGAGTAGCATTTTCTTCTGAAGATTTAGTGCAGCGGGCTGTCTTCTGCCAGTGCTAAAGAAATAAATCAGTCTGACCATCTGAGACAAACTACTGTCTAGTTTATTTGCAATTAACTCAGAGATTTACATCCCGGACTGAAAGCCGGCATGTCTGCGTTTTGCATCACACAAGCTGAGAAAAAAAAAACTGAACACTAACACAACATTTCACTGCGCATGTCAACAGATTTGATTGCTATTTAACCCTGTAAGCACCAAATCTGATACTCCAACAAAAGGCCTTCTTTTTTCCTCTGAGGAAGGATTTATATTTTCTCCGGAGGTGTTGCAGGAAAACTGTTGCCTCATCAGTACCAATATGTTTAACCTGTCTTGTTGCTCTGCTCAGCTCTTTTTTCTTGATTTTACATTCCCTATCGAACCAGGACCATTGAGCTTCAGATATTCTGTCTGAGTGTGTAGTGGTCAGATGTGGCCTAAGTGCAAGAATTATATTCTGATAGACCTTGCAGATGTCCTGTGTCCCAGAAAGAGCATATTGACGTAGCTCTTGAAGTTTATCCAAGCTCAGCATCGGTCTTATACTGGCATCAATTTTAATCGACCATTTAAGCCTTTTCTCACCTAGTACATGGCCTAGCATTTGGTGGTTTGTTAATGCCCCTGATTGATTTGGTTGGGATTTTAAAGACACTCTAAGGGGAAGATGGTCACTTTCTGGCCTGTCATCAATTGCTAGGGAGTGTACATATGGGAGCGCAGCTGGGCATCCTATTACACAATCTACCACACTAGCTCCCTTATCAGTTAAAAAGGTGTAGTAGCCATTTGAGCTGTCCAGGTGGGATCCATTTAGACATACAAGATTGAATTTGTAAATCAGTTGAAAAAGAAAGTGACCGTACTTGTTGATTACCTTATCTAGAGATATTTGGGAAGTGTTTTTATCCTCTGCAAGATCCAGGCCAAGGGCTTTTTCCAGCATGTGAAAACTATTTTCCATTCTAGCATTAAAATCGCCGCATATTATAAAAGGATGGTTGGGATAATCTGAAAGCAATGTATCTAGAAGGTCCTCCAATTTGACCCAAGCCTCGGTAGCAGGGCCAATTGTTCTTGGTGGGAGGTAGACATTGACACAGATCAAGGGACCTGGTTTACAGCCATGTATTATTAGAGCTTGCCAATAGTCAGAATTTAACTCAGCTATTTCTGTTCCTTTCAGGCCAGTAGTGGAGGAAATCAGAATGGCCAAGCCCCCTCTCTCTCGGCCTGAAGTTGAGATTTTTTGGGCTGGAAGTTCCCATGTCCTATATCCCTGAAAACTTAAAGTGTCTTTCTCTTGTAGGCAAATTATATCAAATGATTGCAGGTACTGCATGAAATCTGAGTCAACCAGTTTGTTCTTCCATCCTGCAATATTCCAAGACAGGAAGTTCAGAGATTGACCCTGGAGCTTATCTGATGTTAGTCAGTCTTTGGAAAAGGCTGCTAGAGGGTCATATCTGTTGTCCAAGTTCCATTCGGGGTTAGGCCTAGTGGAAGTTCCAAAGTGGCTAGGTAGGTTGCTCTTCCCCTTAGCTATTTGATAAATTCTGTGACTGATGGGAGTCTTGTTACTTATTTGGGTGACAACCATCCTTGGGTCCTCCCTTGTTTGAGTTCTCTGGCTGTTATATTTCTTTACAAAACCACAGGGTTGATTGATCGGAATGTTATTGGGGGCAGATACAAAAGGTGGACATACTCCTTTCCCTCTGAAGTTTAAAGTAGATTCAGGGGGTGGGTCACCAAGATGACTGGGGGCCTTGCCCCTGCACCTAGAATACTCCGTATTAGTAGAGAATACAGTTGTTCTATCTGGTTTCTTATGGCGTATTGGAATCCTTTTAGGGTTTACATCATATCCAAATTCATCAGCCATTTCCCTCCCATCAAACATATCCCTTTGATCTACAGCATAAATATGTCTGTTTGTTTTGGATGATCTTGGTATGTTTTGTTTTGCAGTTGACTTAAAATTAGGCCTAGGGTGTTTTATCTGCATTCCCCATTTGAATGATACTGGCATATCCTGGAATTTATACATTAAGTTCCAGAAATGATAAACATGTCTGGTATCTTTAAACATCAGATGCACCCTCCCCCTCCACATTCCAGGTTTTATAGGATACATACATGAGCAATGAATATGCATTAAGGAATCCCAATCTTTACCCAAAATGTCCAAAATATCCCATCTTACATCCATATTAGTTTTCCATGTATTATTTGATCTTCTTAAAGGCCAGTTGTATATGGTAATATGACTCACAGTATTAGTTGTTGAGACTGTAGATGGTGGTTTCTCTCTTCCCGAATCCACTTCTGCAGGAAGTTGTAAATAGGGATTGTCCAGCAATAAGTTGTTCTGGTCTATAGGAATTGTAAGTGAGGACTGTAGGCCATTCACACCTGAGGTGAGGTCTTGCCATTCATCAATTACTACAAGATCTACATTGGAGAATGTTAAGTTGGAATCCTCAGTTGCAGCTAGCAACCTGAGTTTCTGAAGCCTTTTCAGAATCTGCAGCCATTCTTATGTCCTTCAACTGCTGTATGAGATGTTGCTCTTTCTGAATTGGGCGGGACTTGTCCTTAGTTTTTTCTGTGTCAGTCTCTCTTCCTGCTTGGTGGACGTTTGGGTCTGGGTTAGAAAGTGTTTGAGGAGGGGCTGCTGTCAAAATCCCAGTTTCTATCAGGGTGGCTATAAGTTGGAGTGTTACTTTCATGTCAGAGATTTCCTGATGTAGAGCATGTAATTTGTCAAAGATGCTTTGATTTGCTTTTGCAGATAAGAAGCACTGGTCACGTAACTGAGTATAGATAATTTTGATGTTTTCATTGTCAGGCCCATGGGATTTATCTGCTGATACTTCTGTGGGTTTATCATTTGGATCAGGGCTTGGTGGGTTTGAATATTTGCCAGGCGAGTCCATTAACAAGATTGATGACCTTTCTTGAGGTCCTGGGTCCACCGACTAGTTGCCAATTGGAAAGTCAGTAAAAAGGTCTTCAAGAGCATCACCTTTTTGGAAATTTCTGGTGTTCACATTCAAATCTTGATTGTCTAAAGGAGATGGGGTACTTGATGCCAATTCCCTTGGGAGACTTTGCCCAGTGGAGTCACAATGGTTAATAGAGGACAAAGGCACACAAAAGTCTACTATTGCTCTTTGTCGTTTGCTTCTGTGGGCATTATTGGGCCCATTATTGGACCCAGAGAAAGTTTTCTGGGCTCTAGTAACAACCATATTGATGTTATGAGTACTCTCAAGCCACTCCTACAGCCAGGAAAGTTAGAGCCTTCTGCCGATTGTGGTGTGGTCTCTTTCTTTTGCAGACTCTGCCTTCTGTGGTGTCTCTTTGTCAGCTCAGTGGCTTAAGCAATTCTGGCATTTAGCATCCAAATAACTCCCAAATAACTCACAGTATAATGGTGTGATTCTTTTGTGGCCTTGAGAATTCCTATGTAGAGATGTTCCAGTCCTTTCCAAGCATACGTTGCTGGTAAACTCCCCCGAGCAAACTCCGAGCTTCTTACTCCTTTTAACCAGAAGCCCTAATATCAACAAACTCCTCTTTTATCTCCTCTTTTAGTAAAATAGTAAGATAGTAAGAAAAACAATAAAAGCTTCTTTATAAGAGCAAGCTAAACAGTTAAAAGATTAAAAAGGGAGAGCAGTTTAACACCTACTGTACAGTCATTATTGCTGCCTTCCATCCTTCCGAGGTTGGTAAAATGAGCACCCAGCTTGCTGGGGGTGGGGAAGCAATGTGTAGCCTGCATACTGTAATTAAAACTGTAAACTGCCCATAGACTACTTGAAGTGGTATGGGGCAGTATATACTGTAAGTAGACCACTTTGCTTTGCTTTGCTTTTAATTCTTGGGCCTGCAAAGATCCAGGTTAGCTATTACAAATGCCTTGTGCTGACCCACTGCTTTCTCCTTGAGAGGAACGGGACAAAGAAGGTTGAGATATACTGTGCGTGTCTTTTTGGCATTAAGTCAGAACTGTCTTACAGCAATCCCAATAGGACTTTCAAGGTAGGAGGGATACTGAAGGAGTGGTTTTACTCGTTTCATTCCCCCAGTCAGTTCCCATGACTGAGCGGGGATTTTAATCCCTGCTCCAGAGGACTCCCTTTACCTGTAGAGTCTTAGTCTGTCACTCTATCCACTACACACACTGGGATACTGCAGGTAATGATAAATAAACCCAACATGGATAGAAACAGAAATAGAGGAGTGCGTGTGCTGCAGTTTCAGCATGGGTTTCAATGCAGTTTAAAATATATTAGGCAATGATGTGAAACAATATATACATATTTTTACCTTTAGAATATCAGCAGGATGTTCTTTATCTGAAGCAATAAATAAATTATGGCCACAGACTATCCCTTCAGCTAGGAAATGCTTGAACAACAGATTGGAGTAAACACCATATACATCTTCCTCTGCAAGAAACAAAACAGCACACTATGTTAGCTAGACAAACATATTTGTTGGTGTGTAAGGAATGCAGATCAGAGAAATAATTGTATAAGAACAGAAAAAAGATTTTTACAAATCGTTTTATCAATGCAGTCTGAAGATTAGTAAATATATTTCTGTCTGCGTTCACAGGTCTACAGGGTCCCAGTGAATCTGAAAGCAAAGGGAAAGGTCCAGTATTGAAGGCATCTGTGCTGAAGCATTATTTAAGGAAATGCACAGTCCTCATATGACAATATGAGTAGCAGCAACAGCAGGCTCTGTCATTGCCACTGCTGCATCTTCACAGCAATTAGATGTCTTGCTACTATAAAAGCAGGTCTTCTTCTGAATATAACTGGAAATACTTATTAATTGGTTTTAGTTTTTAGAGGTCAAGAAGAGGTTCTTAGAAAAGCTTCAGGATAATGTGACTGGCAGACCATACTGGGATATTAAAAATAAAATGTCTGATTTACAGATTAGCAAGTAGCAAGCATTACAAATTTTAAATTACAATACAATTCTATACATACAGGGGTACCTCTACTTACGAGTTCATTCCATTCTGAATGCATGTTCATAAGTCAAACAACTCGTAAGTAGAGCAGCCTCATCTAAAAAATCAAATAAATACATTGAAAAAAATTAACACATCTAAAATTTGTTAATACACCAATGGTTTTCCGCTCTTAAGTCAAACTGCTCGTAAGTAGAGCCTCTCGTAATTAGAAGTAGCACTGTATTTAGAGGTAGTTCCTGTTGGGTCCAATACAATTGACTCCATGTTAGTGTAGGACAGAACCTTCAGTTATCTTTGATCAGCTAAAAAAACCTGTACTTTGCTATGCTGCTTTAAACGGTACTTGATCAAGGGGGTTTCCATCACTTCTGCAAGGAAACATGTTCTCTGCAAGTTATTCTATCATCTTTTTAAAGACACTTTAAATTTCCAAATTTTGGAGCAGTGATTTTACTAAAGCTCACTGTCTGCATAATATGGAGAGACAACAGATTGTTTGTAAGTTAGAAAAAGGAAAGGCTGAATTCTTCTGCATGCTTGAAGGTGCACAGGGACTTGGATTTCAAGAATTCAACTGTAGGATATATTAAATATTAAAGTCTGACATAAGGAGATCTGAACCAACAATTATATTTTGGTGCTCTGCTTTGATTCAAAGGATGTATGCTACAGGCAACTTTAGGCTGCCTTTTCTTAAAGGTCAGTTGGCACGGAAAAAAATCTGCCAATGCAACCAAAATTTACCAGCAGGAGAAACATTTGTTATATGGTACAATTAAAAGGTTATAGATGATTTTATTGCAGTTAATAATTGTCCCCGTTTACACGGATTTCAAAGTGCTGTCTGTTTCTATGATACCAGGAGGTATTTACTTCAAATAATGGAATTTTATAATGATATCCTATACATGACAACTGAAAAATAAGTCCAATTTACTTCAAATGAATTTAAGTATTTGTGCATAATATCCTTCTCTAATTTGTTGCCTTACAGATATGGTCAGCCCCCATAATTATTTATGGAAGCAAAAATGAAAGCGTAATCTCACAGGATGGATCACATCCTCAAGTTGCCAGCCTCAGCAAAGTATTCATTTCTGCCAGAAAAAAACATAACAACAGATCAGATGGATAAAAATGAGGAGCAGAATCCTCCTTCCAATAGTAGTGAACCAGATACTTCTGGGCTTGATGGTAATAGCCACCCGCTTTACCATTTGTTTCTAAGCAACTGCTCTATAAAAGAATACTGCATCCAATCACTACTAATATTTGTTGACAGAAGCTCCTTCATGAATCTTAGCAAGTGACAAAATCTGTATCACAATGAGATTCTATATACGGTATATTTAGAAGTAAGCCCAGCTGAATGTGAGAAAATTTACTCTATGTTAATGTAGGACTGAACCTTCAATTATCTTTGATAAACTAAACAAAATGCATTGCTGCACTCCCTCAAATGCAATTATACACCACTATATCTTTAAGCTGGGCATGAATGTTTTACTGTGTGAACTCTTTATTTTCCCTCATATGTTTGAAGAAGTGAACTTCTTCATAAAGTTTCAAATTAAAATATAACCATCTTTAAGGTGTCAGGTTTATGTCTTTTAAAAGTATTGTTTTCTTTGGGTTTTGGCTGCTATTCATAAATGTTGTGTGTGATTAAATTTCCACACAGTAATAAAGCTGAGAATGCTCAACAGCTGGTAAGCATCTCTCCGCCACAGCTATTTCGCAGGGAGGTTGTAAGGAAAATATTATGAGCTGCCCTGAACTCCTTAGAAGAAGAAGTGAAGATACTAAGTGAATGTGCAGCCCATGGATTTCCAAGACCACCTTGCTGCACATGGGTGTGTATATTCAGCTAAATATGGAGATGCATACCCTGAGATGCTTCAGGTTGAATGATTCTCAGTATTAATGCTAATCCCTCCCCCAAACACACACACCTTTGGCACATAGTAATACAGTGGTATCCCGACTTAAGAGCAGCTCGACTTAATGTGGGAGTCTGATAACAGGGATTCAGCCTAGGAGGCATTTCCATTTCATGAGTAGGAAAGCCCACCTGATGGAATTCCTTCTGCCTAAATCCACATGCTCCAGACTCCAGACCTTGGAATCTAACTCAGCCTGGATTACCTATAATTTGCCTTTAATTTAATCAGTTTGTTTATTCCTGACCTGGCGCTGCCTGCTGATCTCCACTTATTTACTGCTGGTTACTGGGCTAATTCCGCTTACTTTTCATTACTCAGCTTGTGTACCCTGACCTGCTCATCTCTCAGCTAAATTCTGTTTGCCTTCCATTTCCCTTTACCTATTTTTGTCTCCTTGTCTCCACATTAACTCACTTTCCTCTGTCTCATTAACTCACCTCCATCTGCAAACAGCTAGGACATGGGTTATGGTAATCAATAACTGGGCAAGGCATGCTCTGTTCACGAGGGAGTCACAAGGCAACCCTAGCCAACCAGCATATGTAACGTATGTAATGTTTCCCTTGTAACCAATCACTGATTCAGTGCATACTGTGGAATGTAAATGATATGTAATAAAACCCGAGTGGCAAGGGGCGATAATCATCATCATTGTTCCGCTGGTCGGAAAACTGGACTCAAGTCTGCGTTCTTTCATCAGGATCCCCCGCAAGTGGTGCCCTCTCTGAGGCCCCCCTCTTATCGTGATATTCACCTTCGACAGTGATACGGCAACGAGACGTGTCCTTCAGATTTGCTCCTACAGCTTTGCTCCTGGGTGAGTTATCATAGGGTCTCAACTGTCTGCTTTGCAAGAACAGCATGTGAACATTCTTTCTTTCTTAGTCGAGAAATGTGGCCACAAGAATTGTACTGTAGCTATTCGTAAACTCTTAGTGATAACTTCTGAGTGCTTCCCCTTCTTCTCAGAACATGGCTCTCTCTCCCTTCAAGATTGGCAGAGAACAGGGGAAAGATTCCAGAAAGAGCCTAAAGAGCCTGCTGAAATTTTATACACCTGGCAGCTCTGTTATGAAGCCCTAGAACAGCTCTATAAGGGCGAATCTTCCACCCAAAGGGCTTCACTGAGTACAACTCTCCTGGGGGAGATAAAAAATACCTCAGCTATTACCGCCTGCTGATCCACCTGATAAACTGGGTTTGGCAATCAGTGCTCCCCCACTGTACAATACTGGAGAGGCAGAGGCTCCCACATGAAGGGGACCCCAAGAAATGGCAGCTGAGCTAATGAATAGAGGGAATCCAGAAGCTTTAGAGGATGCTATTCCCTTTGTTAATAATGCCATGGCTTTTCCTGTGGTTGTCAAGTCCATCGTAATGCTGAGCTTTCCATTTATAAGGAACTACAGGAAAGTGTCCGCGAAAATGGGCTGCACAGTTGCTTCACACTGTCCTTGGTGGAAGGCTTGGCTAACAATAATGATTTGCTGCCAGCAGATTGGAAGGCACTGATCAAGGAAATGGTTTCACCCTCACAATATGCGGCCTTCCTACAGGAATTCCATCAGGTGGGCTTTCCTACCCATGAAATGGAAATGCCTCCTAGGCTGAATCCCAGTTATCAGACTCCCACAACTTAAGAGCAATTCAAGTTAAGAGCGGAAAACTGTTGGCGTTTTAACTGCTGCCTTACAAATTTTAGATATGGCCTGCTCAACTTACAAATATTTTTTTTCATTTTTAATTTATTTTTTTAATTTTTTTAGATAGGTACCCCAACTTAAGAGTAGTTCGACTTAAGAGCATGCATTCAGAATGGATTAAATTCGTAGGTTGAGGTACCACTGTAATTTTTTAGCAATTGAATCGTGGCTATAAATGAGTTTTAATACAGGGTGCTATATATTATGCTCTTTTCTCTAGTGTTTTAAAATGCTAGTTAGATTTTTTAATATTATTACATTTAACTGTTTTTTAATATAACATATATTTTATTTGTTTCTGATTTGTAAAAAAATCATTTTGTAAGCTTCCTTGGCCTTGGGTGTGTGTACTGAAAGAAAGGCAGGGCAAAAAATAAATAAGTGCAGAACTAACTAACTAACTAACTAAATGTGTTTATTTTCTCAAGGAATGGTGTCCTATATATTTCATGCATACACATGATAAAAGAATTAAGACGCTACAATAGTTTTAATAACTTGGGATGTAGGCTACAGTATTTGTTTCTAGTTGCATAAAAATATGGATATAGGTGGATTTAATTAAATGCACAGGAGAATCAGTTTGAAGCAAAATATTTAAGCTTACTTGGACTTTGTATAAAATAAGACCACAGTCAGATGAACAGACTGCAATTAGGCTTCAGCAGTAGAGATGTAAAATTTCTGGAAATTTTGAAGCTCAGGAAAAAATGGTTTTTTTCCAGTTTTTTTCAGGGGGAAACAGAATTTTTTGGAAAATTGAAAAAAATGCTACATTAGCACTCATCACCCCCATTTACAGCTTGAAAGTCATTCTGTTACTTTAGGAACATAAAATATGACTATGGACAATTTGACTTGGCATAAAATTATCACAACTGGCATATTAAAATATTGTGTATCCAATTATTACAAACAGAATTTACTTTTGAAATAATATTTATTTGTAATTGTAAGTAACGAATGGAGCAACAATCTCCTGAACTGTTTACTAGTTTATGTGGAACAAAAAAACTCTTGAAAACAGAGGTTTAAAAATCCAGAATTAACGATTCATATTTCCTCTTCACAGTATTAAATAAAAATAAAATAAAAACCTAGTTCTCGTAAAAAGAATTGAAAAGGGGGAAAATACAGAAGGAAGTGGGACTAAGCTTCAATGAATGGGCATGAAATTTAATCAGAATCACTTTCAGAACATAAGAACATAAGAACAGCCTTGCTGGAACAGGACGCAGCCCATCCAGTCCAGCATTCTGTCTCACACAGTGGCTCACCATTTGCTTCAGGGTATTCCCAAGCAGATGTCTTCACCTACTTATGATTCTCTTCAAATGGCATTGAGAGATATACTGCCTATCTCTCCAACCCGGAAACTAACTTTTGTTGCTCTGTATTTTCTTCCAAAGCAAAAAGCAAAATGGTCTGCTTATATACCGCCCCATACCACTTCAAGTAGTCTCTGGGCGGTTTACAGTTTTAATTATAGTATGCGGGCTACACATTCCAGTGCTTTGAGGCCTAGTGAAGAGGACAGAACAGAACCAAACACACCCACACACGTGCAAAAACAAAAGTGAACCCTTATTCTTTTTCTTGTGACAATAGCAGCACCTCCTAAAGGAATAAATGCACCTTGTTCTTGCATTGGACAGTTCAGTTTGTGACCTAGGACTTGCCTGTCCTCAGCGTACAGAAATGAAAATAATCTAATACTTTGCATATTTTTAGAAATGATTTGGAAAATATTAGAACACCCTGTCTTAAAATATTTTATGCATCATATTAAAATAAAATATTCCATAATCATTTTTTTCTTTTTTCAATTTTTCCATTTTTTTGGAAAAAATCCCAAAAGGCTTCAGGAAAAAATGGAAAAAAACTGTTTTTTTCTAGGCCTTCACATCTCTATTCAGCAGTATTGAAGCAATGTTAGGATGCTACAGTAAGAGCAAAAATTACATAAATATACAGTACATTAGAAAAAGAGTAGAGTAACATTTCAAAGCTTATTTTTCCAAAATTTTAATTATATATCTTATTTTGGCTTTTGTAAAAATAGCTTTATAGTAAGAGTAAAAACAAGAGAACAAAACTAAATACAGAACACCTCCGTGTATGCTACAGTGCTCAAAAGATTCAATGTGTTTCAGAAAACCCTTACAAACAACATATTTTCAATGGGTTAAAGCCAATGCTTCTGTAAGAATCTTCCAGTTCTTCAATTTATCACATAGAATAGCTTTTTATTGATTCATTTCTAGGTCACTAAACTTTGGTTTATTCAAAAGACTAAAGTGCACTTATACTGTATAGGGCTTTTCTGTTAGCACCCATTGTTCCTAGTTCCAATAAATCTACAACTATTCAAAGCCTGCACAGCTTGGATCTCCCACTCACCCCAACTGTTTGTTACAGGTATTTTGGCACCAAAGAAACTAAAAATTAACCCTTTTTTCTTGCACATCATTTCAGCAATAATCTAAAAATGAAACACTTTCTTACCATTTATGAAATACAACGGAAAAGCAAATTATTGGTGAAAACAACATGCATTTTCAATATGTTTGGAAATTTAATGACCAAATACATCTCAGTCCATGAAATCAATAAGTTACAAACACAAACATTTAGCAAGTATCTCCACTGACTGAGCTTTTAAATGCCATTTATCACTACCACCAATGCTTTCAGTAACACCATCTCTTTAACAGCAGTTCCCAATTTAAGATCCCTTTTATACTAGCCAAGTAACCTGTGTTCCCCACCACAATTTTTAAAGGAAAGATACCCCCCCCCTGGAAAAGCCAATAATGATAGGAAAAGAAGTCAGAATTTGAGACTCAGTTGAGAAAATACAGCCTTCATTTTGGCAACAAAATGTAGCAGTCCTGTAAAAAACAAGTGGCAGCAATTTGAAAGCATACAGTTTAACACTGCCATAAAAAAACTACAATTTTTCCAATTTTTCGGAAAAAATCCCAAAAGGCTTTCGAAGAAAAAGAATCACAGAATTTTTTTCCTTTTCGTCCCCCTCCGGGCCCTCACATCCCTAATCTTGCAGCTAAGACTGATGTTGTAGTCCACAGCAGCAGTGTTACCTAGATAGGATTTAATTATTTTATGGATTGTATCTCTTTGAATATGTTGCCAGACAGACCATGCTGTTTTGCTTCCATTTTGCTTTTGGGGGATTTTCCCCTTATTTTTAAATGATCTTGAGACTTTTATATTTTTCTATTTTTGAATAAACATACTTATATTTTACCAAGGTATCATTTTGGGTTACAGAGTGAGCCAGGGTAAAACCAGTATCTTGGCCACAAGAGATTTGGCAGTTTGGGAAACTTTGGGACATTTTAGTATATGTCCTGCCTGGCTGGGTTGGTGTAACTTTTAAAAGTGTTTTGAGTTGGGGAAGCTAATCATCTTCCTGTGTTCCAAGAGATCTGGGATCAAAAGTGGTCGAATTTTAGGGTGCAGCTTTGCAATCTCCTAGCTTTCCACAAGCTGGGCAATCTTTGGACCCCAGTTTGTTCTTTACAATGCTTGTCCAAGATGATCCAGGCACCACCAGAATTTGATTTTGATACATATTTCTGCTCTAGGACAGAAACTCATGGTTCTCTTTATTTTTATGGTATGACTCTAACCTCGTCCAGTAACACCCCCCTCCCGGTTAGGGACCCGACCTGACCCGCGATAATTGAAAATTTGCAATATGCGGATGCTGGGTTGGGTGGGCTCTGGGGGGCCTATATGGGGCCTTCTACACTTACCTGAGGCCTGCTGCTGCCCCGAAGAGGCCTCTGATGGGCTTCTGGGGCCTGTCAGAGGCCTCAGAAATGCTTTCCAGTGATCTAGATGTCACTTCTGATTTGCCGGAAAGCACTTTTGAGGCCTCTGACAGGCCCCAGAAGCCAGTCGGAGGCTGTTTGGGGTAGCACCAGGCCTGGGGTAAGTGCAGGAGGCCTCAAACAGGCCCATCCACGTTACACCAGGGGGCCTTTGTTTCATATACTGTGGTCCCATGATATACCAGGACCACAGTATAAAACCACGAAAGGGTGGGGTGGGGATACTGTACTATAAAGGACATTCTTTTCCTCAGTGCTAAAGATGTGCTGTAGTTTATTGTGTTTATAATTGTTTTTCTCTTGGATGTATATCTGGAGACAAGTGAGTGCAACATACTTCTGCTGCAATTGTTTGAGCCTAAGCTGAGGCCTCTCTAGTTTATGCATGCAAGAATAATAGAACTACAGTATGTCATTTTGCAGGCATAACATGATTGAATTAGAAAAATGGCACAAACTTTGGGCCAATAACTATAAACTGACAATAGGTAATTTCCTATAGAGAAAATTTACATAAAATGTTTTATAGATGGCATCTCCCACCATACAAAATAGCTATAATGTTTACCAGTGTATTTGCCAGGACCCTGCCTGTCATAGAACCTGAATGTGAAGGGTTAAATGCTGAAGAACAGCAGGAGGAGCCTTGCAGTTCAACTCAGCTGGCAGCTGAGTCTGAGGACGCAGCTGAGGGCACATCTCCTCCTCCTATGAGGGCTAGGAACAGGATCCTGCAAAGAAGAACTAACAGGAGAGCCAGGGAAAGGATCTTTAATGATAGGAGTAGAATTAGATCTGAAAGCCCTGAGTTCTAGCAGGAGCCTTGCCAGAGATATGGGTGTGTTCCCTGGTTTAGGATAAAGCTAGCAAGTTTACCCTGAAACCTCTGTGGGAGCAACGCGTCACTTACCTTGTCACCACATTCCTGTGTGTATCTAGACTCTGTTTCCTGACCTTGGACCGGCTTTCTGATTACGGCGTCCTCTGTTTCCTGACCTTGGACCGGCTTTCTGACTACGATGTTTCTCTGTACCCTTGAACTTGGCATTTGGCTCTGTAAGGTATTTTGGCTTTGATTCGGACTGTACTTTTTTCGTTATCTGGATTACAACTAAAGTTCCTGGCAAAGAACTGAACTTGGCTTGCTGTGTATTCTGTGTGCGGGGCTTGACAGTTTGCTCCCACCCACCAAACTTATTCAAGCAGAATGGAGAAGGAGGGGGCTGTTGGAATGACTCCACTGGAAGCTTTGCAAAACCAAGTACTGTTTTTGTCTCAAGCAATTTTTCAACTGCAGCAAGCTCCAGCATCATTACAGCCTCGTTGCCCTTTGCTGCCTCCTGACCGGTTTGAAGGCATGTTAGAGGAATTCCCTGCATTCTTGGCTCAATGCAAGCTGTTCATTGAGGTGCGGGCTCAAGAATTTCCTACTGAGAGGTCTAAGGTCTGTTTCATTATCAGTTTATTGAAAGGACAGGCAGCTAAATGGGTGACTCCTTTACTCCTCAGTGCTTCACCTTTGTTGGATAATTACCAGGCTTTTCTGAACCATATTTCTTCAGCCTTTCAGAATCCCGTGCAGGCTGCTACTGCCAACAGGAGACTCAGAGCCTTGAAACAGGGCAAAGACTCAGTGTTTAATTACACTACTGCATTTCGTTTGATAGCTCAGGATTTGCAGTGGAACGAGCCGGCACTGATTTCTCAATATATAGAAGGTTTGGCAGATGAAGTGCTGGATGAACTCTGTAGGGTAGAACAACCAAACACATTGCAGGAGCTCATTACTCTGTGTCTGAGAATTGATGGACGCCTGGAAAGCCGTCGTCTCTCCCGAGGCCAGAACTGCAACCAGCAACCTCTGCCAGCTGTGTCTCATCTGCAATCCCGGGAGGCTCCTGAAGTAGATCCAGAACCTATGCAACTGGGAGCTGCTTGACCACGCCTTACCCCGGAGGAAAAGGCAAGACGACACTTTCATCATCTCTGCCTGTACTGTGGGGGAGGAGGACATTTTGCTTCTAATTGCCCTTTGAAGCGTTCCTCAATTAGAGCTGCTATCTCTCCAGCAGTAAAAGGGCAGCTCCATCCTTGAAGGAACCTCGAGGAATGGAGCATACCGAAAGGTTCCCAGGTATTCCTATTACACCTCAAGGACCTTTTCTGCTACCTGTGACTTTAGGGCTCCCTGATGGTTGGGAGATTCCGGTGTATGCTCTGGTAGATTCTGGGGCAGCTCATTGTTTTGTGGATGCTGGGTTTGTGCGGTACCATCGGATTCCAGTACAAAATAAGGACACCCCTTTGCTGGTGGAATCCATTGAGGGTCGGTTACTTCGTTCTGGGCCGGTAGCTCAGGAAACCTGTCCCCTTACTCTTCAGGTAATGGATCATAATGAGCATATTAGCTTTAATGTAACCCGTATGCCCCGGTTTCCTCTTGTTTTGGGACTTTCCTGGTTGCGAGCTCATAATCCACTGGTGGATTGGGTGCAAGGGGAATTATATTTCAAGGTCCCTTGTTCAAAGCAACATTCCTCCACTATCCTGGCATCTGCTCATGATACATCTGACCCTGTCTTGCCCCAGGCATTTCAAGACTTTGCCGATGTATTTGAAGAAAAGGGGGCTGACAAGCTACCTCCACATCGACCCTATGACTGTGCCATTGATTTGATTCCTGGGACACCTCTTCCTGTAGCATGAGTCTATCCCATGTCTGAACCTGAATTAGAAGCGTTAAGGGCTTTTCTAGATAAAAATATTCGTGGATTGTGGATTCAAATCACCATTCCAAATCAGTGATATTTGTCAAGAAGAAGGGAGGGGAGCTTCGTCCTTGTAATGATTATAGGGCACTCAACAAGATCACTATTAGGGACCGGTACCCTTTACCTTTAATCTCTGAACTTTTGGACAGGTTAAAAGGGGCTAAGTGTTATACTAAGCTGGACCTTCGGGGGGCGTATAATTTGGTACGTATCCGCAAAGGAGATGAATGGAAAACTGCATTCCGGACCCGGTACGGCCAATATGAACATTTAGTAATGCCTTTTGGTCTGACCAATGCACCCAGTGTGTTTCAGTGGATGATGAATGACATTTTCCAGGATCTCCTAGATCGTTGTGTGGTTGTGTATTTAGATGACATTCTGATTTACTCCGCTGACCCAGTTCAGCATGTTAAAGATGTTCGTCAGGTATTGCAGCATCTCTGGGAAAACGGACTCTATGCTAAACTGGAAAAATGTGAGTTCAACATTGAAGAGGGTGAATTCCTGGGGCATATCATTTCTCCCCAAGGAATCCGCATGGACCCCAAGAAAGTAGAGGCTGTGTTGTCATGGCAGCGACCACAAAATCGTAAGGACTTGCAGCAGTTCCTTGGCTTCGCTAACTACTATCGTCAGTTCATTCCTGCTTACGCTGACATTGCTGCACCTTTAAACCATCTCCTCCGTCCCAAAGAGCCTTTCCGGTGGACTCCGGAAGCAGAGAAGGCTTTCTCTACCTTGAAGACCCGCTTCACTTCGGAGCCTATACTTCGCTACCCTGATCCACAACTGCCGTTCATTGTGGAGGCTGACGCATCTAGTGTTGCCTTGGGAGCAGTATTATCTCAACAAGAGGATCCCTCCCAAATCCCGTGTCCCTGTGCCTTCTACTCTCGGCAATTAAAACCTGTAGAAAAGAATTATACGATTTGGGAGCGTGAACTGTTGGCCATCAAAACAGCTTTTGATGTATGGAGGCATTACCTTGAGGGAGCTCGACACCCTGTGCAAGTGCTAACTGATCACAGAAACCTGGAACATTTACAAACAGCTCAGCGATTGTCTCAGCGACAAATCCGGTGGTCTTTATTCTTTTCCCGGTTTGATTTTCGTATCAATTATATTCCTGAAGCTCAGAATAAGAAAGCTATTGCATTATCTAGAAAACCTGAATATGCGGCACCACTGAAAGAGACTTTAGTGGCACCCATCCTGCCTCCCTCTGTGTTCGCAGCCACAACTCCGTGTCCCAGCTTGGCAGAGGAAATCTGGGAGTCTCAAGCTCAGAATCCATGGACTCGGCAACGTCTTCAAGAACTTCAAAATGGGGAGCATGGAGAGTTTTCTGCACAACAAGGGTTACTACTACATCAAGGAAGGTTATATGTTCCTGCTGGTCCCCTTCGTAATCAGGCATTGCATCTTTCTCATGATTCTTTACCTGCTGGACACTTTGGACTTTATAAAACCCTGCATCTTCTCTCAAGGGAGTTCGGGTGGCCACAGGTCCGAGCTGATGTTACCAGATATGTGGGGTCCTGTGAAGTGTGTCGGCGAGCAAAGGATGTGGTGGCTAAACCTTCAGGTCTGTTGCATCCTTTGCCAACACCCTCTGGTCCTTGAAATGCTGTGTCACTGGATTTCATCACGGATCTTCCTCGCTCCAAAGGATTTACCTGCATCCTGGTCTTCGTAGATTTGTTCACCAAAATGGCCCACTTCGTTCCTTGTCCTAAACCTCCTACCGCAGCAGAAACAGCTCATCATTATTTACAACACCTCTTCAGGCTTCATGGTTTACCTGAACACCTTATTTCGGATTGTGGACCCCAATTCACCTCTCGTTTCTGGCAAGCTATGCACAAGGCACTAGGAACCCAAGTCCACCTGTCATCCGCTTATCACCCCCAGTCAGATGGTCAGACTGAGCGCACCAATGCCACCTTGGAACAATATTTACGCTGCTACACATGTTATCAACAGGACAATTGGGTGAATTTGTTGCCTTTAGCCGAATTTGCATACAATAATGCGGTACATTCATCCATTCGTCAAACCCCATTTATGGCCAACTATGGATACCATCCTCGGTACTTTCCCATCACCCTTCCTTCCACCTCTGTACCAGCTACCGATGTTTACCTTCAAGAACTTCATAGCATTCAAAAACTATTAAAAGAACAACTTAATCATGCTAAGGAAGCATATAAGAAGGCAGCGGATAAGAAAAGGCAAGAAGGTCCACAGTTGAATCTGGGCATGAAGGTTTGGCTCTCTACCCGATATTTGAGACATCCTGGGCGATCCCGAAAACTAGATCCTTTCCCTGGCTCTCCTGTTAGTTCTTCTTTGCAGGATCCTGTTCCTAGCCCTCATAGGAGGAGGAGATGTGCCCTCAGCTGCGTCCTCAGACTCAGCTGCCTGCTGAGTTGAACTGCAAGGCTCCTCCTGCTGTTCTTCAGAATTTAACCCTTCACATTCAGGTTCTATGACAGGCAGGGTCCTGGCAGAGGGCTAGGAACAGGATCCTGCAAAGAAGAACTAACAGGAGACCCAGGGAAAGGATCTTTAATGATAGGCGTAGAATTAGATCTGAAAGCCCTGAGTTCTAGCAGGAGCCTTGCCAGAGATATGGGTGTGTTCCCTGGTTTAGGATAAAGCTAGCAAGTTTACCCTGAAACCTCTGTGGGAGCAACGCGTCACTTTCCTTGTCACCACGTTCCTGTGTGTATCCAGACTCTGTTTCCTGACCTTGGACCGGCTTTCTGATTACGGCGTTCTCTGTTTCCTGACCTTGGACCGGCTTTCTGACTACGACGTTTCTCTGTACCCTTGACCTTGGCATTTGGCTCTGTAAGTTATTTTGGCTTTGATTCGGACTGTACTTTGTTCGTTATCTGGATTACAACTAAAGTTCCTGGCAAAGAACTGAACTTGGCTTGCTGTGTATCCTGTGTGCGGGGCTTGACAGTATTGAGTAAACATTTGAAGTATAGAAAACATGAGGGTACTTATTACCATCTTAGGTGGGTGTATGATAGAGCGAAGACTTTTTGGGTAAAAATTCAGACATGGCTAAAACAAGACCGGAAGTAACTTCTAGGCCCTGCGCTGGGCCTCTGGAGCCTGTGCAGGCCCCAGAAGTAGCTTCTGGTGAAGTGGAAGTGACTTCCAGAATGCCGGAAGCCACTTCTGGGGCTTGTACAGGCCTGGGAAACCCACCAGAGGCTCATTCTAGGCAGTGCCTGGCCTAGGGTAAGTACAGGAGACCACATACAGGCCCACTGGTCCCAACCCGCAGCTTGCACTGGGCCCAGCACCTCCTGGCTGCTTCCCTGCCATCTACCCATGCCTGCAGTCCTGGTAAATCTGTGATATACCAGGATCGCAGTACATGAAGCGCAGTATGGAAGGGGAGTACTATATATTTACATTTAACCATACTGTATATACTTATATATATTACTATAATATCCAGCAAGAAATACATATCTCATAGTATTACTTTAAATAACATTAACTTTCTTTGCAATACATTATGTTATTATATTTTATTAAATTTGCAATATGTTAACTAATATTTGTTTATTTATTGGATTTTTATACCACCCATCTGGCAGCAAGGTCATTCCTTGCTCATTATATACAGGAAATATAATGAAAATAATATTAACATAATCAGCTAAAAACATGTTTTAGTGGGTGAACACCAGATTTATGTTAAATTTGAGGAAATTCCCGGTTAAATAGCCAGGTTTTCAAGAGCTTTAAAAAAAAAACAGCCAAAGAGGGGGACAGGCAGATGTCCAGTGGAAGGTTATTCCACAGACAAGGAGCAATGGTGGAAAAGGCCCTATTTCTAGTTTTTCCCCTTTCGGGCCTCTCACTGTGTTAATTGCCTCAAATACCTAGCCTGGGAAGATAAGGTATTATGGGCAGCTTTAATTGGGAGAAGGCACTTTGATTTTAACATTATATTATATTATATTACATATTTTTTTTTATTTATTTATTTATTTATTTATTTATTTATTTATTTATTTATTTATTGCATTTCTAGACCGCCCGATTTCCCAAATAGGGACTCGGGGCGGTTTACAAGAAAGCAAATGAATCAGTAATTAAAAACAAACAAAACAATATGCAGCAAACACATAAACATAAACATACTATGGGATGCAGAACCCGGCAATAGAAAAACTAAGGGATGGCAAAAGAGAAGAAAAGGGGGGGGGAAGGCAACGTTTTTTGAGTTTCATCCTCCTATCTTCTGGAGAAATATTATTTTGTCTGGATTTTTCTTTTTAATTAGTTCTATCATTGATGCTGCTGCTTCACTGAACTTGGGTATAATTCATCTCATAATTCACAAAATGTTTTTATATTTCTTGGAAGTAGGTGTGGACTGTTTATTAATAGTGTCTACTTTAAACTCAAAATGTTTCATTTTTCCCTCCCTACTATGTGATCTAAATTTTTTACTTTATTTCCCCCTACATGACATTTTGTAACTTTAACAATTAACCCTACTTTTCTTATTCTTTACAACACATCTTTTACATGAATCATATGAACTGCCCATGTTTGACTGAAAATCCCTATACTGTCTCTATAAGCTACACTAAGTTCTCTCAATCCTCTCATTATTTTATCCACCAATTTTTAAAATGCATGGGATATCCTATAATCCACATAACATTTTACAGTACTATCTGCTTTGTCCACTACTACCACTGGAGCTCCCCATGGATGCTCTCATCTCAAAATGATGCCAGCTCTTAATATATCCATTAATTATTTGGTTATTTTATCTGCATATTTCCATGTAATTCTATATGGGGCAAGATTTCCTGTGTTGTTTGAAAACACATCTTTACATTTAATTAACAGTTTAGTTACTTCCTCTTTCTGCTCTTGGGTTAATCATGTGTCCAAATTCACTGCTTCTGGGTTACATATGAGATCCTCATATCCTTTCCAACATGATCAATTTTGTTTCTCTACTCCACCCTCTTTTCTTGCATGCAACACATTTTCTTTTTTAAAATAAGGCTTTAACATCTTAGTGTGAAGTAATCTTTTACTCCCATCATCATTCTAAATAACATAGTTTATATTGTTTATTTTTGACAGGATTTCTACTGAACCTATCCATGTGATTTGTAATTTATTTCCTTTTATAGGGCGCAATATTAACACATTATCTCCCTAGCTATACATTCCTTCCTTACCTTTTTTATCATGCCATGTTTTTGTTTTATTTGTGGCTGCTGCAAATTCTCACCTGTAGTTTTTAATGCTGACTTTAAAGACTTTAATAATTTCTGCATGTATAATACCACAAATTCTGAATCACTCTCTTCTTCCTTTTCCCAATTTTGTCATAAGTCAAGTGGTCTTTGAACTCTTTCCCAAAAATTAATCTTAAGATATTGAAACCTAAACTTTGTTGTTGTGACACATCTCTATAAGTGTATCATAAAGGCTGTCATTTTTCATCTCAATCATTAGGTGCTTCTGATACATATCTTTAATCATTTTAAGTAGTGTTCCATTAATTCTTTCTACTAACCCATTTGTTTCCGAATAGTATGGAGTTGGTGTTAAGTGCCCAATTCCACATCTGCTGTAGTCTCTGCATTAACCTAGATGTAAAGGTTGTCCCTAAATCTGACACAATTTCTGTAGCAAACCCCGTTACATAAGAACATAAGAACATAAGAAGAGCCATGCTGGATCAGGCCAAAGGCCCATCTAGTCCAGCTTCCTGTATCTCACAGTGGCCCCACCAGATGCGTTTGGGAGCGAATGAGACTAGATATCTGTCTCCTGATACCACTCCCCTGCATCTGGCCCTTGAAGTACCCTGGTTTAAAGCCTAGAGATTACACATCTCCATCATGGTTTGTAACCCGTGATGGACTTTTCCTCTAGGAATCTGTCCAATCCCCTTTTGAAGGCATCCAGGCCAGATGCCATCACCACATCCAAAGGGAGTTCCATAGACTTACAACGCGCTATCCAAAAAATATTTTCTTTTGTCAGTTCTTACTCTCCCAGCACTCAATTTGAGTGTATGTCCCCAAGTTCTGTATTTTGAGAGAGGGAGATCTTTACATTCATTCAGCAAGTTTAGAAACCCAGTTTCTCTTTTCTTGCCCAGAGCTAATCATTGTCCAAATTCGATGTGGGGATAATTGAAGTCCCCATGATTACTATCCTATTCCTCTTAGCCACCTCCATGATTTTTTTCTCCTCAATTCAAGCCCCCTCAAGTTTTTGATCTGGTGGACGATAGAATACCCCAACTATCACATCACTGCTTGGACCTGGTAGTTTAACCCACAGTGATTCTTGGTGGAGTCAGACCCTCTGTCAATTTCCATTCTGCTGGATTTTATGCCTTCTTTGACATAGATGGCCACTCCTCCTGCCCCTCTCTTTCCCTTCTATAGAGTTTATAGCCTGGGATTGCTGTGTCCCACTGGTTCTCCACATTCCACCAGGTTTCTTTTATGGCTATTATATCAATGTTATCCCTAGCTGCTAGATGTTCAAGTTCTCCCATCTTTTTTCGGAGGCTTCGAGCATTGGTGTAGAAGCACTTTACAGTGGGTCCTGCAACAGCTGCTGCCTTGTTCTTCTCCCCACAGCTTTTATTTTCAGTAGACGAACTGTCACATTCCGCTATTCTGCCAGTGTTAATACTTGCTATGTCATCTCTATGTGATTCTTTACCCTCTCCAACCTCATTCCCGAGGATGAGGTGTTTCAACCGGATGCCACACAGCTCCTGTCGGCTTTCCCCAGTTATCAGTTTAAAAGCTGCTCTGCTGCCTTTTTGAGGTTGAGTGCCAGCAATCTGGTCCCATCATGATTCAAGTGCAACCCATCCCTCCTGAACAGGTTTGGCTTGTCCCAAAATGTTCTCCAGTTCCTGACAAATCTAAAGCCCTCCTCTCGACACCATCGCCTCATCCACACATTGAGGCTTCTGAGTTCTGCCTGCCTGGCGGGACCTGCACGAGGAACAGGTAGCACTTCTGAAAATGCTACCTTGGAAGCCCGGGACTTCAATCTTCTACCTAGCAACCTACACCTAATGTTTATCAGTGCATTTGCTGCTGTGCTAGTTTCAATCTTTCTTAGTGGAATTGCTTCAGGCTATCTACTTGTGAAACTGACTATAGTTAAAAGTGGCTCTATGTAAAGGATCCATAATATCTGTGGGGTTTCATTTATGTAGCCGACACCTTTCTGCTCTTATTGCAATAAAGGACTCTTATTTGATTCAAACAAGGGCTGTTTATTATCAGTGCCATCAAGAAACAACAAGGCATTGGTTTTAACTTTGTTAACAGGTGCTAAATCAACTGGGGTTAAGAAAGGATTATTGGTACATTCAATTGGAGTAACAACATTTAAAAGGTTCAAATACAAACTCAAATCATGGAGGAATCCAGTCCACAGGGCTCTTAAGGGTTCCAGAGTCATCAGGGCTTCTTCGGAACATTGTGCCAGCTCTTTTCCGGGTTCCAATGGCTCCCGTAATGGATGAGGGGTTCACATTCTTTAACTCCCCTTTTGTAACTCTTTTTTTTTTTGCTTTCTACTCTTATCCCACTTCCTATGGGGCTGTGGTTTTTTTCTCCTTTCATATTCCAACCTTTCTTGTATTCTCTTTTCTTGTTCTATGTGTGACTTTATTTCTCTAATTTTCTTCCTATACTCCCTGGCTTCTCTCCCCAGTAATAACACCCCTCTCTAAGGGCTCTTCTCTTTCTACTTTCAGCCTCTTCCTTGGGCATCATTAAATGTTCCCATTTTTTAGTGTCAGGGTTCTCTAGCCAAATCCACTCCCAATCCAGTGGCAATATTCTGTTATCATTGTTTATATAACCCTTTCCCACTTTGGTTACCTCTTGTTCATTTCCTTCCACCTTTTCCCCCTCTCTGGTCAAGGGCTCCTCCTCCCATTTCATCATCTAACTTTCCCTTTCCTTAGCCACCCCCTTTCTTCCTGTTCTTGGTACAACTCCCACCACAGGGAATAATTGTCCATGGGAGGGAAAGACAGCACTCTAGCAGGAAGCGCTTCTTTTCTGCCCATTGCTCCACAATATCAACCTCTCTATTATTTTGAAAGGTTTACTAATTTGGTAAAGGAAAAAGTGTAGCTTTTGTTTTGTCTCTTCCAATTTCTAATAATCGAAAAGTGCCACATGTTTTACAATATTGTTGGATTTGCTGTCCCACTCTTTACCAATAAAAATTCTACGTCACCTTTTGAGTTGTTTCAGCTATACCAAGATGTTATGAGCCACCTGCAAAATCTTTTCCCTGTATTTAGTTAGTACTACCATCTGCTTACGCATTCTCACTTGTTCATTATGAGGTTGTTTTAACATTTCCTCATAGGTTTTGAATTACAGTGGTATCTTGAATTATGAAATTAATATGTTCCAATGAGATTCTCTTAACTCAAAATTTTAATATCTCAAAATACAATTTCCCATAGAAATGCATGGGAAACCCATTAATAAGTTCCAAGTAAAAAATCACCCCCAACCCAAGAATGCAAAAAGCACAGTAACAGGCATGCAAAATGACGTTCAGCTCTCTACCTTTCAACCACTTGAGAACACCCCAAAAGTTCTAAAATGTCCCCCAAATGATGCCAAATATTTCCAGAATGGCTCCAAAATGGGCACTTCCTGTTATCTTAGTCTAACTATAAAATGGTTCCTACGTCTTTGCAATTACAGTACTGCAGGGGTGTCCAAAGTTTTTGCAAGGAGGGCCAGATTTGGTGAGGTGAAAATATGTGCAGGCCAGACATTGGACAAGTCTCTATAACATGCAAGGAGTCGGGGAAGACGCTGCAGCAATGAGCTGGGGTGGGTAGGCTGGGCAGGTGGTTGGGGGGATGGACAGAGGCAGCGAGGGCAGTCAAAGCGTAAAACTGCAAGCTGATGTCTCCATCCAGTATGGGGAGTGCCCAGCTGCCGGGGATGCATGCTGGCTGAGCAGGTGGGCAAAGAGACCGTGGGCCACTCAAAATTTGAAAATAGGCCGCATTTGGTCCCTGGGCCTGACTTTGGACATGCCTGCAGTACTGTAATGGAGGCGGCCACAAGGTGGCAGTATTGCAATTGGAAACAGAGGCTTTCATTTCATATGAATGGCTTCCGTTTCCAATGATTACAAGCACAGGGAAAGGAGAAACTTTTCGTAACTCAAAAAACCTCAACAGGATTAAATTTTTGTAAGTTGAATTTTCCCCATCCCAGTGGATTTCCCTTTGTAGCTGATTTTTTTGTAATTCAAGTCATTCATAATTCAAGGCATCAGTGTATAAGAAATCTCTCTGGATTTTCTGGAGTTAGCAAATCTCTTGCATCTTTTACTAAACCAAAACATGGTTTCAGATTATTATCCAACTATTGTTCTGCGGCTAAACCTGAAACATTTTGATCTTTACACATAAATAAGTTATTTTTGTATCTGCTTGCTTATTTAATTCATCAGGTTTTGTATGTTATTCTGAAAGGATCTCAATCTTCCCTAATTTGTTTTTCTTGTTTTCCCTTCTTTTCTTATACTTTAGGTTTACTTGTGTCCTGGGTGTGAATTTTTGCACATGCATTCTTTATGTGATCAAGGGCAGCTTCACTTGCTCCTCAGCCAATGTGATCTATGCCATATTTTGCTATATATTGCCAGCAAGGACCGTCTGCACTGTACATAGTACAAACAGGACAATCTCTATGGAAATGAATCAGTGGTTACAAATCTGACATCAGGTACCACAATACTCAGAAACCTGTCTCAAATCATTTCAATCTACCAGGTCACTCCATGGAAGCTTTGAAGGTCACCATTTTGGAACATAACCATTACAAATCCAGAATACAAAGGGAAACAGATGAGATAAAATTCATAAGCATGATGGACACCCATAAAACTGGGCTAAACTAAAGTCAAGGTTTCTTGCATCATCATCAAATGTAACACTTATGTACTATCACTGTTATTTTCTTCACTAGCACTTTACCCATCTTCCACCACAAGACTCTAAGGCAGGCATGCCCAAACTTCGGCCCTCCAGATGTTTTGGACAGCAACTCCCACAGTCCTTTGTCATTGGCAGTCTAAGCTTAGACTTCTGAGAGTTGTGGTCCAAAACATCAGGAGGGCCGAAGTTTGGACATGCCTGCTCTAAGGTTAAAAACTGCCTATGACACCTCTACGTAATTCTCTCACCCTTGAATGACCCCTGTCTTCACCTTTCCTCCCTCTTCCCCCTCCCTTGCTCATCCACTCTCAGATCTGGTTTCTGTCTCTACAAAACACAAAACAAAAACTAAAAAAACCTCATTCTCTTACCTAAGGACCCCTGTCTTCCCCTTTCTCCCACCTCTTCTCCCTTCCTGGCCTCTGTTTTCAGTCTCTTGAGGAATCTTCACAACAAAGACCTAAACAATACAGCCAAATCATTGCTTCCAAATTATCTGCACCTTCACTGTTGCCACAAAATCCTTATATTGTGGCCTACCCAAAGTTCTTTGTGACCCTCTTGACCTGGCTAATATAAAGACAACTTAACATTTATTTTCATTGGCTTTCAATAAGCCCAATTAAATAAAAACGAAGAGAAATTTCCAGGAAAATCATAAATTGTAAAGTTTATTTGAATAACTTAGCAGCTTCTTTAATACAAACAAGCATGTGGTTACATACTGCATTTAAACAAGCTTTTTATGGTTCAGTTGATGTTCTCAGTTGCGAAGGTTGCAAGTCAAACATTTGGTTGGAAAGAATACATTTCCTACATCAGATATTGCTACAAAATCTCTATCCTATCCCCACAGTCTTTTAATTCAATCAAGCTCTTTAACTCACTGACACTCTCTAACCCTCTCAGGCTGACTCCAATTGTATATCCTCATTTGATGAATTCTGTTTGGTTCCCTTCTCAAACATCAGTCAGCCAATCATGAATTGGACAGGTGACAGACTTTATATTTGCAATAGGATTGTTATGGAAATTTATATCTTAAAGGTGTACTCTTTGCTTTTTTTATTCTGATTTTTTTATTCTGATTTTTTTATTCTTAAGGCTGAAAGCCTCAGCTTGTTGAGAATATAATTACAGATCTCCATTGAATTTCAAGGATCTGAGCTGCAGTTTTGATTATACACTTATTTTTCAATTTTAAAAAATTCAATAAATAAAGAAATATTCAAAAATACTGTGTAGCTATTTGTCTCCAGGAAATGGCCTGAGAAATGTGGGTCTCCAGCTTACCTAGGGCTTGTTGTTGGCAGTGTGGCAGCCCCTGGTCTGATGGCAACAGCCCAGATGGCCTCTTCTCCTGACAGAGCAGCTCTACATGGCAGCTAGAGAGGGTGCTGAGGCATGTTTGTGTTAATCAACTCTTTATGCTCTGTAGTTGTTGAAGGAGGGCATAAGAGTAACACATGGATTTTGATCTACCACAGGAACCAAGCACCCCTCAAGTGCTGTTGAAGAAATAAATGAAAATTATTTTGTTTTTCCTGTATTTTTCTACTCCTGCAACTTTGAAACACTTTTGAATAATGTCTTAATGATTTTCTGGCAATTTAAATTCAGTCTTCATATATATGTGTCTATAGCTCTTTCATGGCTGCAAGAACTTCTAGTGATCTTTACATGTTTTAAACCATTGGTTCTCATCCTGAGGGGGTTTGCTGAAAAGTTCAGAGGCGAACTGATCTTGGTTGCAGGAAAGAGAACAAAGAAAGCACACACAGAGAGAAATGCTGTTTCTCAGAACCAACCGAGAACAGGCACAAAGAAGAGCTGAGAGTTTTTAGATCTGGAGGATTTTAAGCAGAGGCTGGATGACCATCTGTCGGAAATACTGTGATGGGGGTTCCTGCATGGCAGGGGGTTGGACTGGATGACCCTTGAGGTCTCTTCCAACTCTATGATTCTATGATTCCATGATGTGTCCGTCTCAGAAGCCCGCCTTTTATTGAACTATTTAATGTTGATGAATACACATTGGGTCACTAATGAAAACATTGCTTCTAATAGGGAACAAGTGCTCTTTCGCATTTTGCCCTGCCTCCAAACAAAGGTGAAGAGAAAATAGAAGATCACTTCCTCTCAGGGATGCAACGTGACGAAGTCAGGATGGTGTGCCTTCACTGGAACCCCTCCAAGAAACATACCCCTCGAAGAAAGGTTCCCACACCATCCTTTGGTAACCTGCGTGTTCCTGGATTGCAATTCCTTGAAGCCTTCACCAACAGCTGTGCTGGCTGGAGTTTCTGGGAATTGCAGTCCAAGAAGACCTTGGTTACTCAAGGTTGGGAACCATGTTTAAACAATTTTACCTTGGCTGCAAGAACAGATTTCTGTTTAAACATTCAAATCTGACATTTCTTACAAATGATTGCAAGACTGAATTTCTATATAACAGAAGTAATGTGCCTATATCTTCCAGGTTACATGTTTTGTGGAATTAAATTGTATGCATATAAAACACAGAAACAATTAGATGAATAAAACGTGTACAGTAAAACCTTAGTTTACGAGTATTTTGTTCTACGAGTGTTCTGCAAGACGAGCAAACATTTCTGATCAGTTTTGCCTTGATCAATTAGCAATGTCTTGCAAGACAGCACTGGAGCAGGTCACATGATCACAAGTGAGCCAATGGTAGTACTATCCCTCTCCCCCTGCTGGATTGTGGGGAACTGTCTGGAACATTCCATCTCTGGAAGCCTCCAAAGCAGAGGAAGGAGAGAGGACAAGTGAAGGCATTAGGCCAGGCATGTCCAGACTTCGGCCCTCCTGATGTTTTGGACCACAACTCCCAGAATTCTAAGCCTGTATTTCCAATAGCAAAGGACTGTGGGAGTTGTGGTCCAAAACATCTGGAGGGCCGAAGTTTGGGCATGCCTGCATTAGGCTGTTGGCCAGCTCACTCCCTTTGAGAAAAAAGGAATGACATCTGATTGTGCTGGCAGGCAGTGCAGCACCCTCATTTCTCTCACACATCAGTGACAAATGTTTTCAAAGGTGAGCACAGATTAGGGATTTGTGTTATTTTTGTTTATATTTTATTTAATTTGTTTTCAACGTCTTTTCATATTTTTCAAACAATTTCTAGTCATGAGGCAGCTAGTCAAGTGTGTATCAGGCTACAAACTGCACTTTATTACTGTCACATTAAAAACACAAGAGTAAAATCCAGTTGTTAGTCCCAAGCAGAGCAGATTCTGCAGCCAGGTAACTAAACCATGCTGTGGATGTGGACTTCTAGCAAACTTCTTTTGTGAGTTTTGGCATTTTGTGTGTACAGTATATTATCTATGGAGCCCCAGTATGAATTATCTGAGTTTCCATTATTTCTTATGGGGAAATTTGCTTTCATACATGAGTGTTTTGATTCACAAGCTTGTTTCCAGAACAAATTATGCTCATAAACCAAAGTATTACTGTAAATTAAATTAGGTGGTGTTGTGGATGTTTAGTGAAGCGTTATTCTGCCATGAGTGAAACAAATGTTTATTCTCAACCTCTAAAGAGTTGCTCTAAAGGAAGCTCTTAAAAATGAAACAACTTATACCTTGATACTCATATGAAAATTGATATGACTAACACATTTATCTTATCTCACACTGAAATTAACCCTAAAAGGGAAAGATGTCAGATGTGACAGACCACCACCGACTCAAACTACCAAGTAGTGTTATGACTCTGATAATGCTTTGAAGACATTGAGTGGCATACATTTGACCTTGATAGATGGTCTAGACAGGTTGCCCTAGAGCTACTGCGAATGTCACAATCTATCATTATTAATTTAATAAAATATCATCATTCTTATTGTAATTCACAGTGCTATGCGGCAATAGTATGACCTAAGGTAAGCATTTTCCAAGTTATAAAACTTTACCTAAATTGCTCTAGGTAATGTGATGAGACTGCTTTAATCATCTTTAACATCTAAAATATTTTACTAATGTCCGTAGTTGTTATTAAGCTTAAAAAAAGGTTACCTTGTGTCACTTGTATTTAATTAGCACATATCAATAGAAAGTTAGCAAACATGCATGTTACAATACTTGGCATGCTGCCTTTCAGCAGGAAGATAAATTTTGACAACTTATATTTTGTGTAATTATATTTAGCAAATCACTGTTTTGTACTTCTCTAGAGATTACCTTTTTTAACTTTTAAAAAGGTGATAAAGTCAATTATGTTGACAAGTGAAAAGTACTCCTTAATAGACAGGTTAAATTGCATGCCTAAAACAGAAGAAATAGCTAATTAAAATAGTTGAAATTGCTCCAAGGCTTAGACTGAACAAGAATAGTCCTGCCTTTATCTAAGTAAACGTTTTACCTTTTAAAAAAGTTGACCTCAGCTACTGAGAAAACGTCTCCTTTATAAAATTTGCTTTCACAATTGTCTTTTGACTAACGAAAAACATATTTAAAACTAGTTATGCAAGAAGTTTTCATTAGAATATGACTACCTTTCTCAATAACAACTCAAAGATCCAATTCAATTAAGTTTAAGGCAGAGAGAACAAATTTCTAACAGTCCATAGTAAATTGCTGTTTAAGTGAAACAAAACCCACAAAAGCTGGGGTTCCAGGTCACATGGAGGGGCTACAGGGATGCAACAACTCCCTTCTTCAGAGAGTCACTTTCATGTGATGAAATTGATGATGGAGGAGGAAGACTAGAATACACCCCTCAATGTGTGTGGTCTCTATGCACTTTCTAAATTACTGAATATGGTAGCCTTTTATACACAATGAGATTTATAAGTGGACACATGTAGTATGATGGTTCAAACAAAAATAAAAACTTGATTTTTTTTTCAACTTGCAGTTTTGAACTATAATACTTTTATACCCTTCTGTAAAGATAAGGTAGCCTAGGATTAAGCCTGATTCTGTCTGATGCCCCTCGGGCTTAAAAACAACTGTCATTCACACACACACACACACACACACACACACACACACACACACACACACACACACACACACACACACACACACACACACACACACACACACACACACACACACAACTGATCTGCACACAACTCTCTCATGCATGCACACGTTTGACTATTGACTATGACACAGAAACCTTTAAGAAGCTCAGACCTCTCTGAAGGCCACACTTTCTGACCTAGATAATAACTCAAATATATCAGTGGCATTTTTGTTGTTGTTATGCTCAGGGCCTATTTCACATATTCCAGAACTGAGCTATAGCATGAGGTACTAAAATTCATCCTTAGAGTTGCAACTAATTCTGGGGAAAATTCTTCAAACAAATTCTCTTTCTGTAATATCATGATTTGATTAATTAAAGTTTAACTCAAGATAAACTCTATGATGGGAGAAATAACAATTACAGCTTATCATAATTGTCGTGTAGCTGTTTGCATTATTGTCTTTCGTTATTGTCTTTTTTATCTTTTATTATTTATTGTTCTTTATTATGGTCCTTTATGTAAACCGCCCAGAGTTCCCTTTGGGGAAAATTGGTCACAGTATACAAATGCAAAAATAAATAATAATAAATAAATAAATGTTTTTGTGTTTGATCTTCTGGAAATGCTATGAAATGAAAATACTGTACTTCAGAGAAAGCTGTGGAACAGTTATTTCAGAGTGACTCAAAGTAAAGAATGCATATCTCTGGAAATGCTCCAGGTACAGGTGGGAGATATGGGCTCCATTAGTTATGGACATTCAAAGGGAAGAAGACATAGGGCCTTTTCACACGACCCCTAAGATCCGCTGGCCCCTTAAATTCGGACCAAAGATCTTAGGGGTTCCTTGCTCTTCCTTCCTCCCCACGAGAGAAAGAGAGGAAAAAATGCAGCTCACCTGGAGGAGCTTCCTGGAGGTTTCTCTTCTGCTTGCTTTTTTTCCTCCCACCTCTTCTCTTAAAGGGGCGGGAGGCAAAAAAAAAACACAAGCAGAAGCCAGGAGAGCCCCGCACTGACCAGATTAAATCCGGACCTGGGGATTTTCACCCACCTCAAGCAGGTACAAGAAAGTGCAGCTGGGTCGTGCTTAGGTGGGCGGGGTCGCACTTAATTTCCTGCAAACTCCGGAGCTGGTGGGAAAACACTTGTAAGGTCCGGAGTTTGCAGCCATTTGCTGCGGAGTTTAGGGGTCGTGTATAAAGGCCCATAGATGTGAGAAGGCAACAAGTGAATGCTCACTTGATCATGCCCAAGGAGAACCAAATGGAGGTACTTATGTCAGGAAAGATGAAGGGACCTGGTGCTGACATCCACAGACAGTTCTTGTTCAAGCAGTCAAGAGACCTATTGGCAATGCCCAGGGAGAGATGAAGTCTACCACAAATCTGCTGTACCATTGGTCTTTCTGGCTCATAAACGCTCTGGTCGAGTGGGCAGGAAGAGTGATGAACATCACCTTGCAACAAGGTAGGATCCCATCATGCTTAAAGGAGGCAATAGACCACTGATGGAAAGGCCCTCTTTGGATCCTGCAGTACTAAATCATTATCAAAAAATACGTAATATTTCAGTCTTGGGAGACGTGCTATTTTAGGTTGTGACTTCTCAGCTCTGGGAGTTCCTGGATGATACATATTTTCTAGATAAATTTCAGTCTGGCTTCAAGTCTGGTTATGGGATAGAAATGGCTTTGGTCACATTGGTAGATGTCCCTGCTGGTTTTGCTGGACCTCTCAGAGGCCTTTAATACTATTAACCATAATATCCTCCTGACCAATCTCTCTAGAATAGGACTTGGGAATGCTGTTTTATGGTGGCTCCAGCGAGATTCTGGCTAGGTCGGTTTCCCAATGTGCAACTCTGTTGTGACAGACCTTTTAGTGTAAAGGCTTCCTTTATTGGCTTTTTCCCACTCCCACCTTAGTGCACCATGCAGGGACATTTCATTAGATCAAACTGTTATGTGCACTGCAGTATAACACCAGATGGAGTAATGTAATGGAAAGCACTGGTACAGGCAGCACGAGAGCTGAGATGGTATTTCCTTTGGTGAGAAATGCATGGAAAAGGCTACATGAGCTTATAACCTAGTTTCTTAGTTACATCTGCACTGAGTGAATGGTCGTACCTTCCCAGCAATCTGAAAGCCGTATCCGCAAAGTGCTTCCTGTACTCAAGGAAGCAGTAAAGACTTAAACAATTTGAAAATATACATTATACAAAAATAAAAAGTTACTTGCATTATCATAAAAAAAGCTTATTTTAAATATTGTTACATTTCCACCCTAAGGATTCTGAAGGAAACAAAACAATAAAGCCATGACTGTACAATAAGATTAATATAATATATATTTCACACCAACCTATTAGAAGAAGAGTTCCAATTGCCAAACCTCCACCTAATGAAAAAAAATTAGAAATAAGAATACGTATTAATATTATCACAATTAGTAGTATCAAGGAACGGTAATACAAGAACAGAAAAATGTAATGTAAAAAAACATTTTAATTACCTGCATAGTACTTCTTACAATCCACTATTAAATAATTACATATTGCATATAATTATATATTACACACTGCAATTACTTTCACAATATAATGAAAAGATCTGCAGAACTCTACATAACTAAACTGAGATACATTAATAGTGTTGTCACAGCCAGTATTCCCATGTTTTAGCCAAAATATTTCACAGATATAAAGCAAAGCTTCTATATGTGAGGAAAAACTTGATGAATCTGATAGAATTAAATCAACAGGTTACGGCTGCTTTCCTAGCACGATACTGTCTGCTGTCAAAATATCCAATGTAGTTGCAATGTGAGTATGCTCCAGTAAAAGCAAAAAGAATCTTGGAGCTACTTTATTACACACAGTATGGCCCAGTAAGAAGACATCCGAAATAATACTCAAGCCTAAACAATGTGCCAGTCCTTGAGGTGCTCTTAAAAACTGTTGTGTTTGTCAAGGCAATAAGGTGGATACAATACACATTAAATTGTTTTCCACTGATGAGAGTGCTAGTCTTCATCTTGGACTAATGGTAGCTCAGGTCTTGGCAGGAAATAGCCAAGTAAACATAGGCAAAAACATTTCTGCAAAAGCTGAGGTGGTGGTTAAGTGGGCAGAGATAGAATACAGGATCCAACAAATCAGCATCACAACTGTCTGTCCCAATGTCCTATTTTCTTGCAATTTTTGCACCAGTGAACTGCAGCATCCTTCTGCAGTTCTTTCTGCTTCCTTCCCCTGGAGGGAAAAACTGAAAATATGACATTAGCTGCCCAAGATGGGAAGATAATACCAGATACCTGGCCATATACAACATTTTTTTCTGGACTGGGTGTCAATCTTGGCTAAAAAGTAGGTATAAATACTGTAATTTGGTACACAATGAACTTGAAATGCAGTTCCTGCAAAACTAGACTAGTTAAGTGCTACAAGGTCTTTTTCCTTTTTGTTCTAAAATGAATACAGTGGTATCTCGACTTCCGAATTTAATCCGTTCTGAGTGCATGCTCTTAAACTACTCTTAAGTCAGGGTACCTATCTAAAAAACTGAAAAAAGTTAAAAATGAAAAAAAATATTTGTAAGTTGATTAGACCATATCTAAAATTTGTAAGGCGGCAGTTAAAATGCCAACCATTTTCCGCTCTTAAGTTGAATTCCTCTTAAGTCGAGCTGCTATTAAGTTGGGGTACCACTGTATTGTATATTACAGACTTCAGTGCATAAGGAAGATATTAATTCTGGCCCCTCCTAACACTTTTCCTATTATTTGCTGCAAGGAAAGGGCAACAGTCTGAAAAAAAAAGAGAAAACCATTTGTGGAATCTCTCCTCAGACAACTAGAATGAAAAAAGTGCTTCTGAAGACACAGATAGTTACTATGGATAGAAGTTCTCCTCTCTCAGTCATCACCTGCTTCCTTAGTGAACAATAAAATGAGAGGAAAGGGAGATTCATGTGCTTTCAGTTGGTGAACATTTACCTTAATCAGGTTTCAAAAGTTCCAAATAGAGTTCGCAACTTCTTTATAATATATAAAATGCAGTATCAAATTAAAAATGTTGCTTCTGACATAAACAAAGAAGACATTTCTATTGCTCTGGTCTACTCTGACCAGTTATAATACTGTTCTACACCGCAAATCTCAGGAGTCACTGTAGGGCCACCAAGCTTGTAGCTAGCATAGGAATTCCCTTTCCAGGAAAAAAAAATGAACCTGTCAACATACTCAAGAATCTGTGGCAGCACCATGGCAGCATGACTAGATCCACCATGAATCCTTTCCAGATAAAATGCTCCACAAATAATTATAAATATTTTAATAGTTTAAATCATGTCATGGTCTTGGAGGGTGTCCCCACACTCATGTCCTGCTTGTTGAGCTTCCCTGAGGCGTCCAATTAGCTGTGGTAGAAGCAGAATGTTAGACTAAATATGCCCTTGGCCCTATCTTATATTTACTCTTAATATCTACATAGTGTTTAATATAATAAGATCTCTATGGGGTTTACATACAAAATTCAGACTAAGAAGCTCAGTTTCAGTGCCCCTATATATTGCAAGAACACTGAGTTGTTCTAATCTAAGCAGTGTTTTAGACACAATGAAATAACAATGTTTATTTGGAAGCTATATGTTTACCACATTCACTAAAGTTTAGAAGCCTGAAAAAAGATTACACCAGGCCCCCTTAAATTTCTCAGCCAAGCATAACAGGTTGTCAGCTTGCTCAGCTTCAATGTGACAAATCATCTGCATAAAGATGCTCTGAGAATTCTAGTAAAGCAGGATGTTCTATTTTAATAGAAATCAAGCATCATGTCCTCCTGTCCCAGCCAGTTTTTTGACGCACGCCTAGCCTTCTACACAACCCACATTTCACCCAAGAGTACCTACGTTTTAAGAGGCTTCAAGGCATTGCAATTCAAGGGGGTTGAATTGTCAAAAAAAGCCTGTCAGTTAAGACTGACACCGCAGGGATCCTACGGACTTCAACAAGCGCTGAATCCCATATCTTGCTTGATCTGTGTGTGTGCCCGAGGGGGGTCAGATTTTTCTCTTGCACCCGGGCTCGTCCGGCACACACAACCGAGATCGCGTCCACCCACCCACACCCCCACCACCACCACCACCGGCAAGCGAAACCGCTCTCCTTATTCCTTCCAGCCGGAGGGCAGCAAAGGCTCACTCCCGCAAGGCGCCGGCCGGAGGAGCGCCCGCGAGTCAAGCGGGTGGGCTCCGATTTATGTACATTAGGACCGTCTCCCTGTTTCCTTCCTCAGAGAACTCAAGGCTCTTGGCAAGTTTAGGTTTTGCCTGTTCGGGTCCCTTCGTCCTTCTCCTCCTCAAGAGGAGGAGGAGGAGGAGGAGGAGGAGGAGGAGGAGGAAGAAGAGAGGACGGAAGAGGGTGGGACCCACGACCGCGTACCTTCCCGCTGGTCACGGGAGGCTGCCTTCCTCCTCCTCCTCCTCCTCCTCCCGCCCGGGTCCCTCAAAAGCTCGGTCTAAGGCTAAGGCGGAGGGAGGCGGGGAGAAAAGTTCCCTGGAAAAGACAGGTAAGCGCTGCCGGCACCAACCTAGCACACCGTCCAGAGAAGGGAGCCCGCTGGAAAGCAGGAGCTGCCCGTGCCGCACCGACGGCCGGGTGCCCGGCAGCGCGGCCCAGCGACCGCCTTCCCCACCGGGCCCTTTCCTCTGGAAACTCGTCGGAGGAGGAGCCCTTCCGTGCCGCGAGAGCCCTTCGGTCGCCAAGGCCGCCATCTTGGCTTCTCCTCGGTTGACAGGGAGGACACGAGGGGAGGGGGAGGAGGCGGTGGAGGAGGAGGAGGAGGAGGAGGAGGAGGAGGGGGGGCGGGGCACGAGCGCTCAGCCAATAGGAAGGGCAGTTGTTGGCAGGCCCCGCAATTTCCAGCGGCGGGAGGGGAAGAGCGTCGGTGGTGGAGCCGAGGCTGGCGTCGCTAAGCGGGTGAGTCGGCGGCGCGGAGGGGAAGAAGAGTCGCCGTGGGAGCCCGATTAGGGCGGCCGGGCAGTCAGGCTGGGGCCGGCGGGAGAGGGAGGGAGGGAGGGAGGGAGGGAGGGGGTGGCGGTTTAAGGCTTGGCCTGGCTGCACGGGGGGCGGCGGGGGGCGGGAATTCCCCCTTGCCGGAAGTGGGGCTGTGGCTGCGTGAGTGGAAGAGGCTCCCCTTCACACACACACACACACACACACACACACACACACACACACACACACACACACACACACACACACACACACACACACACACACACACACACGTGTGCCTCGTGGGCCCGCGTCCCTTCATCGCCTGCCACCCGCCTGCTTTGGCTTTAGCTGTGGACGCTGGACGTTAAGGGCACGTCCTTGAGAGTAAAACCCCTTGTGTGCATTGCGGGGTGCATCCGTGTGCATGCATAGGATAGGTTTACACATGGATGCCGTGAGAAGTAGAAATGGCCCCAGCTCCCCCCCCCGCAGGTGAAAATAAGGATGATTCTACGGAGCAGAGCGAGTTGGGCTTGAACGGTGACCCATAAAACTCGGCTGACGTCCGGACCAGCTGGACGGTGGTTTTAGAGCAGAGTTCTCAAGGGGCGGTAGAGATATTTTGGGCATGCGTCCTATCTATCTATCTATCTATCTATCTATCTATCTATCTATCTATCTATCTATCTATCTATCTATCTATCTATCTATCTATCTATTCACACATACAGTACATAGATATAGATGTAGATGCATGCATATTTGAACTTTTGGTACATCTTTGAAAAAGAGGGTATTGACCTCCAAATATTTAGCATCTTTTTGTTATTTTACTAGTAGCCTAAAGGTATCGTTTAGGGCCTTTTTACACGACCTCTAAGATCCGCTGGCCACTTAAATTCGGACCAGAGATCTTAGGGGTTTGTCGTTCTTCCTGTGTTCCCACCCCCTCCGCATTTCCTGGCTGCTGGCTGCGTGAGGGGAGGGAGAAAAAGAGAAAGAAAAGCATGCCGCTCACCTCAGTTCTGCCTCTCATCTCTGTAAAAGTAGCTCTTAAAGGGGCGGGAGCAAAAACAACAACAAACAGAAGCAAGGAGAGCCCCGCACTCACTATCCTTACACCGGATCAAATAATTTTCACTCTCCCAGAGCAGGTACAAGAAAAGTGCGCTGGGACGGGCTAAAGTGGGCGGGGTCACACTTAATTTCCTGTTAACTCCGGAGCTGGGAGCCATTTGCCCCGGAGTTTAGGGGTCGTGTATAAACGCCCTTAGTCACATCCTAGACCTATTAATGCATCTACTTCGAAAACAACTTTCTCTCAAGGGAAAGCTGTTAAACTCAATGGTTTTTAATACACTTTTATTTTTAAATTAAACCAGACTTCAGCATCTTTTCATGACAGAAAATTCTTTCCCATGCCCATGCCTTCTTACCATAGGAAAATTGCTAGGGTCAGATTATTTGGCAGAGAAATATTATCACTTAGTCTTAGCTGAGCTTTACCTATTACTTTGCCCCCTTTTTAGGCGCTTAAAGTGAGCAACAGCTTTATCATATTCAGAGTTATTTGCAAGAGGTATTAGTGTGGCCATGCTGCGTGGAAATCCACAAACATGCAGGGGTTTCCATTCAGAAAGGGCATGTACATTTTAAACATATGACTAGTGTATACTGTATATGGTATTATATATGTTATATACAGTATTATTTCTTCCATCATATGCATGCCTAATAGAGGAATGAATGAGAGTATTTCTAGATATATTGACAAGTATAATCAGTGCCTTAATGAGTTCTTTGATGGACAGTAACTGTGGAAGGACAGATTGTGTGGTTTAATTTGTTTAGCTGGCTTCCCATAAAATATATGATGTGTATTTAAGAAAATTCTCTTTGCTCCCAGGTGTGTATAACACACTTTGCTCCCAGGTGTGCTCCCAGGTGTGTCGTACAAAGAGAAGGCTGAGAGGGGATATGATAGCTATGTTTAAATATCTGAAAGGATGTCATATTGAAGTGGGGGGCTGGCTTGTTTTCCATGGCTTCAGAGACTAGGACTCGGAGCAATGGTTTCAAATTACAGGAAAAGAGATTCCATTTGAACGTCAGGAAGTGACTGTTAGAGCTGTTCAGCAGTGGAATATGCTGCCATGGAGGGTGGTGGAGTCTCCTTCTTTGGAAATTTTAAAGTGGAGGCTAGATGGCCATCTGTCGGGGGTACTTTGAGGGGGATTCCTGCATGGCATGGGGTTGGACTGGATGACCCTTAAGGTCTCTTCCAGCTCTATGATTCTATGTTTCTAAGAGTGTTTTGCAAGACAAGCAAACATTTCTTCTAAATTTTGGTTTGATCAACAAGCAGTGTCTTGCAATACAATCAGTGGAGTAGGTCACATGATCACTAGTGATCCAATGGTATATCTCCCCCCCTGCTGGATTGTGGGTGATTGTCTGGAACGCTCAGTCTTAAGCAGCCTCAAAAGCAGAGGGAGGAGGGAGGGAGGGTGGTATCTCTTGCACCAGCCAGGAATTTATTCAAAGGTGAGCGCAGGTTAGAGTTTTCTTTTCTAGTTATGGGGTAGCTAGTCAAGTGTGTATAGGGCTACAAATTCACTTTATTATTGTCACATTAAAAACAGTAAAATCCAGTTGTTAGTCCAAATCAGAGCAGATTCTGCAGCCAGGTATCTAAACCATGGTGTGTATGTGGACTTCTAGCCAACTTTTTGTGTGAGTTTTGGCATTTTGTGTGTGTCTAGTATGTGGTCTATGGGACCCCAGAACAAATCATCTGAGTTTCCATTATTTCTTATGGGGAAATTTGCTTTGATAAAAAGAGTTTTGGTTTATAAATGTTTATTAACAGATTATACTTGTAAACCAAAGTATTACTATATAAGTAAATTTTACTGAAAGTGTTAGTATGTCTCTGCAATGGAGCATTGTGGCACAGTGATTAAAACTGCAGTACTACAGCCAAAACTTGGCTCACAACTTGGTGTTCAATCAAAGTTCAGTCACCCTTCCATTCTTCTGAGGTCAATAAATTAAGTACCTAGCTTGCTGGTTGGGTGTGTAATGTTACAACCTGCATAATTAAATGGCAAATCACAAATTTTGCTTTGTTTAGTCAACATGTACTTCAGCCTCGTGTCTTCAAAGTCCTTTGTATGCAGATTATGGCAGTGAAATATGATGGGCTTTGGTTTGGTAGGTACCTAATAGTTTCCTTACCAGTTTCTTCTGACAGATAGATTACCCCCTTTACATTTGCATGGAGGAGGACATAGAGGAAGAGTTGCCCTTGCTATGACATATAGAGGTAACCACATCAGAATTGAAAAAAGGGCACACTTTAAAAAGACATCTTCAAATTAATATTAATTCTTGTAGACCTGGAGAAACAGTCTTATGTTCTGGAAGCTGACCAGAAAGCTGAGATGGAAGATAAGGCTGTGTGTGGGCATGTCCTGGTATACACACTTGTTGGTACAGCGTGGCATGAGGCAGATTGTACCATATGTAGATGGGAGAAGCAAGTCCGTTTCATGGTGAGGCAAGAAAGCAAGAAAAGCAAAAGCAGGTACGAGGGCTGAAACGGAAAGATATGAGACTGGAGCAATGAGTGAGAAACAAAAGATAAAGAGGAGAATAAAATGAAGAATCGTGGCAGCAGAAATGACAGGAAAGGTAAAGGAAACTAGAAAAAAAAGTTTCCTGCCTTCCTTTAAAAAAATCTAGCCTAGTAAAGAGTTCTGGAATACTTTTGTGATTATATAGTTTGTCCTGATAAACATATTGCCCACATACAGATTTAGGGATTTACTTTATTTCCAAATTTGTAAAAAGTCAACATTCCGAGAAACAAAGTACTCCTGCAATTTCAGCAGGAAATCCGGGAGCAGTGGCGCAGGGAGGCAATGACACCTCATTCCACAGATGCAGTTTTTGTCTTTTCAAACCCACTTGATCACAATCACTTGTGATCAAGAGATAGAAGTGTTGAAGCAAGAAAAAGCTTACCAAACATATCGAAGAGCAATAATTCTGAATTAGGTGTTACACTAGAAATAAAGGAGGGCTCAAGGCAGGAGTTTCTGTTGTGATGTGTGATCTCACTTTTTTGGTACAGATTTAATGAGCAGGGGATGGAGTTATGTGACTCTTCCTTTCAATAGGCAACACCTACATATTTGAAGTCTGTGTGGTACTTTTGATGAAATTATACTTATTTGAATACTTCATTAATAGTTTTCTCAGTTGGGGAGAAGAAGATACAGTAAATAGGAAAACAAACCTGCACTGTCATCAGTTAGATTATTCATAATGGCATTTGCTCTGGATGGGGAAATCTATCTATCTATCTAGCTAGCTAGCTATCTATCTATCTAGCTAGCTAGCTAGCTAGCTAGCTAGCTAGCTAGCTAGCTTGCTTGCTTGCTTGCTTGCTTTTTTTTCTTTCTTTCTTTCTTTCTTTCTTTCTTTCTTTCTTTCTTTCTTTCTTTCTTTCTTTCTTTCTTTCTTTCTTTCTTTCTTTCTTTCTTTCTATGTTGCCTCTGTTCTCCCCATAGGGAATCAGGGCAGCTCACAACAAATAAAAACATATAATAATGTTAAATATTCTATAGAAAACTATATACAATGCTACCTCTATTTATGAGTTTAATCTGTTCCGAATGCATGCTTATAAGTTGAATAACTCGTAAGTAGAGCAGCCATACTTAAAAAATCAAATAAATAAATCAAAAAATAAAAGTACAGCAGACTGCATCTAAAATTTGTAAGGCAGCAGTTAAAATGGCAACGGTTTCCTGCTCTTAAGTCGAATTGCTCGTAAATAGAGCCACTCATAAGTAGAGGTGTGTGTGTGTGTGTGTGTGTTGTGTTGTTACAGTCGTGACTGACTCTTTGTGACCCCATGTCCATGGAGTTTTCTTGGCAAGGAATACTGGAGTGGTTTGCCAGTTCCTACTCCAGGTGCCTACAGCAGCACCTGGTATTCCCTGGTGGTCTCCCATCCAAGTACTAACCAGGCCCGACCCCGCTTAGCTTCTGAAATCAGGCGAGATCGGAGGTGCTTAGGGCACCACTGTATTAAAAACAATTAAGTGTAGGTCCTGATTAAAAACTATTTTGGAACCTTTTTCTTATCATTTCGAGAATGTGATGACATTGGATTGTGCTGGTCAAATTTCCATAGTCATTAAATTGGATTATTTGTTGAATCACATGAACAATGAACAATGGCCTGAATAGGCTTGTTAAGTAGACAACAGTCTCAGTAGCCCTAAGGTGAACAATGACCTAAGGTGCTGAAACCCATAAAGTATGGATTGTTATCTATGGCCTTGTTGGTGAAGGCGTGAAGTATTTCAGGATCACATTAGAAGTAAGTCTATCTGCCACTTATCACACTGTGATTTCAACAATACCCAGAGAAATCAAAAATACTTCACACCTTCACCACCAAGGCCATAGCTAACAACCTATACTCCAAGGTTTCAGCACTGTAGGCTATTGTTCACCTTAAGGCTATGGATACTGTTGTCTACCTAACAAGCCTATTCAGGCCATTATTCATCTTATGAGCCTATTTCAGACCAGGGTGACAAGAGGTCAAAGTGAACTATAAAATGGAGGACTCACAACTAGCTTCCATCAGACTGACAAAGCTGTTTGGATGAGCAGCAAAATGTTTCAATTTCTTAAGAAAAAGAAGTCCAGTTGTTATGACTCAACTTCCAGCTAAACTCACCTGGATGACTGAGAATCTTCACAGACATATTTCTGTCCTTATCCTAAATCCTTGTATATACACCTATTCAAACATGGTTGGACCATGTGGTGTTGTGGTAATTGTCCTTCAAACCTGATATAATATTGTTTGCTGCAACAAAATGATTGTTTATTGCTATAACAAATATTATGGCTGCAGGTTTTTAAAATAATAGAACTCAAGGGATTATGTGAAAAATATATAGACAAGTGGTAATGTAATTATAGTGGCTGTATTCCAGAAAGGTGGAATGATGCATAGGGTCAGAGCTAATGTACAAATTTCTTTCAACAGACTTGACATCTTCCACCTCATTGCTAGGGTTACAAAATGTGGCCATAGGGTACAAAAAAAGATATTATTGTGGTGATACATCTTACTGGGAACCATCCATAGGAACATCAGAGAACATACTGTACATTAAAATAATTATTTCTAAGTGTTAAAATCTGTCTACTAGAAGAAGAAACAGAAAAAGGAATATATACTATTATTACCAAGATTATAATATGACACAATCCTCTCTGGGCTCTGATCAGTTAAATATCAATAACTGGTGTGACCAGTAGATAAACAGTGGTGGAAATGGTTCTTCTGATTGTGCTGTTGTTATGTTATGAGGTTTAGTGAACTCTATCAGCCATATCCACATCATTGTGTTGGACATCATCATATACTATGCTTTTCTGTTATTTTAACAAATATTGTTATTGATTTTCCCAGACTGCATTGTATACACTACGAGTGCCATCAAATTATTGGCCTTATGATGACAACTTCAAGAATGCAACTGGAAGATAGACACCCCCCCATATCTTAGATACATCACATTTTGAAATACAAATATGCAATTATATTTTAAACACAGGTAACTATGATCAGCTGCCTAGATGCCATAAGTACATCTCATCTCAACTGATTTCAGAAGCTAAGCAGGGTTGGCCCTGGTTAGTACTTGGATGGGCAACCATCAGGGAATACCAGGTACTGTAGGCATCTGGAGTAGTAACTGGCAAAACACTCCAGTATTCCTGCCAAAAATACTCCATGGACATGGGGTAACAAAGAGTTGGCCACAACTGTAACTAACAGCACAACACACACACAACTAAGCATCAGCAAATATGATATACTTAAAAGTACTGTGGATAAGTACTGTGGTACCGTGATATACAGTACTTAAAAGTACTGTGGATAAGCAGCTACTACAAGGCCAGAACATAGACAAACAGAATTGTCTTATAGGGATAGATTAGCAAAACCCATGGGAAAATATTCTTCATTAGGAATATTTAAGTGCCTTTTAAAAACATGCCTTTTCAAACAAGGTTTCCTGGAATTTTGTTGCTTATTTAGGATGCTTGTAAAACAATATATATCTTCCTGCTTCTAACTTCCTTTTTGTTGGTTTATAATTTGTTACTGTTAATTGATTATATTTGTATTTGTGTTTTAATGTACTTCTTTTATTTCTTATTTAATTTATTAATACTGTATGTATGTAATTTGTTCTTTATTATGTTGCACACCACCCAAAGTAGCCTATGCACTAGATGGAGCAGTGTATAAATCCAATGAATGAATAAATGAACGACAGTAATGCTAAGAAAAATTGAAGGAAAGAGGAAGACTAAATTTGGGGTGGATTGACTGCATAAAGGACACTTGAATTTACAAGAGCTAAGCGAGACTGTAGAAGACAGGAGATTTTGGAGGTCACTCATTTATACACTTGCATAAGTCAGAGGTAACAATGTCATATAATAATAACAGGTTTGAGTCTGCAACCCATCAACATATCCGACCACCCAAATCCAGAATGTATGTCATTTGTGTATTAAAAAGCTAATGATTCTTTTAGCCTATTTTAAAATCAATTTTAAAATTATTGATTTCAATATTTTTATAATAACCTATAACAAAACATTACAGCCCAAGCAGTAAAAGAAAAATAAGGCTTGCATAAATATCAGTTTGAGGTTGTACTCCTACCATCTAAAGAGTAGTCCATGATAGCGACTGCAAAAAACACAGATTTTAAGTTGTCACAACACTCTTTGTTATTGTTGCACTAAAACAGAAGAAAGAGTAAGTAATGTAATAACTATAATGTAACACAGAGCATCATAATATCCCTAAATCAACTAACATGGATGGGATTTTGACAGATGTAGGGCTGTGGCAAATACGATTCATCACTTCTAATGTGATCCTGAGAAAGCTTAAGAAAAGCATTTTGATGAGTATTGCTGAAGCCAGGCAACACTAAAGTGCTTTGTTGAAATATTAATCATTATTGGTGACAAAATTCATACCTAATGGCATATGTGACAATATTATTTAACATTATGAGTGAACCTAACTGTCAGTTTAAAGAAGATAGTTGAATGTTTTCTCATATCACATCAAGTATAAACATTTGTTCTGATTACTCCTAAGTAAAATTATTTTAAAATGTTTTTATGTTTTAGGAAAGCTAATTTTAAGAAAGTATGATTTTAATTATTATGAGCTCTTCCAGTTGGAATATCATGTGCTAGAAAAATACAAAATATAGAAAACAGTAAATTTAACAAAAATTCTCACACATTTAAGAAAGTATGATGTAAGACTGAAGAGTAAGTTAATTTCAATCATCTTTGATATGAGAAAAATAAAAATAAACATAAAGAGGTATAAATAACTAAACTGATGTACATTTTGTTTCTCTTTAGCAGTGTTCATGAAAACTGAATGATACTTTTATTGTTTGGTTGTTACTGAGATGGATTTTGATCAATAAAACTGAGTTGTTAGGGAATATGTTTGTAAGGTTAAATGTTGGAGTGAAATGACAGAAACTACATCACTTGGACTAAGTAGTGGAAATATTGTTATATCTTCGCTCTTAGTTGTCTAGTATTTAATTTAAACTTTTCATATATTTAGAAAATAAGCTTCCCCGAAGACTGCCTTCAGAGATAGAAAGTCTTCTTTAAAATCAGATAATACTTGCATGGGAGCAGCTATCATCTCCCCTAATATAATTTTTTGTGGAGGACCTTTATTATATGTCGTTGATCTCAGGAGCATTTGTGAGGCACATCTTTATGGTGTTAAGCACCTGATATTTATAGAGAAGAAGGGGGAAAACTCAAAAGCTTTAAATGTGTTTTTAAAAAGACTTTGAAGCTTTAAAGTTAGTCTTCAGGTGACTTTATAAAATATTGCTGTAAACATACTGGTATCGAAACCATATTTTTATGGTGGATTTAGAAAGAAGAGGAGGAGATGTTGGACAGTGGTCATATGAAAGTTGCATAGACCGTAAATAATTGACAAGCCTGTCGATTTTAATAGCAAGCCCTCCATCAAAAACAACAGATAGTGTTTGTGAAGACTTGGAAAAACCAAGAGTGTAATGCATTTCCTGTGATAAGTCTGCTCTATCAATGGCTTGATTAGCAATTGAATGTACTGTTACCTGGTATTACACTAATAAAGTGCATTTATAGTGTAGTATGTTTTTTTAAAGGGGGGTTATAAACTTTTATGTCAGGCTGGAGCAGTTTATTGTACAGATGGTTCTCTCCAAAGGGTGGGGACTTTTTATTGGGAATTAAGACAACTTCTTTCAGATAGTAGAGCTTTCCATGAAAGCTCACACTGAAATAAAATCTGTTAGTATTTAAAGTGTTACAGTATTTTGCCTTTCCCCCTTTTCCTTGTTTCAGCGTCCTTGTGTTAAATCGTCTAACTTACGTTGTGCATATTCAGAACTGACTAGAAGTCAAGCATAGAAAGATTATAAGAAATAAAAAGCAGCAGTCATTTTAATAAATTAAGGAAGCACATCAGAAGTTGCATTCTTAACTATGATTTTTGCAATTAAGTTCTATGGAAATCAGCAGGACGTTTTGTTATTGTAAGCTTATTAGATGATTTGGATATCAAAGGAAGTTTAGATTTCAGATTCCAGAAAAGCTGTATTAGAACGCTCAATATCCTGGCATTCGGATGGCAGAATGCCTAGAGCAACTTGGAACTGTTGGTGTTATGTTCATCATCATGATCATCCAAAGATGATATTAAAAATGTAATATAAAGCCACATAAGCACAATAAAATATGCTCCTTTAACACGAATTATCTTATTTAATCATAGATTTCTCTTAGTGCTGCTTCTCAGAATGGAAAGGAAGAGGTGCTTGATGATTTCCATCATCCACTTTTTCAATGCAGAAGTGAAGGTTTCAGATCCTGAAGATGTGTTTGCATTCGCCATGCTCTTCTCTCCCAGCAACTCCTTTCCATGAGAAATGGGCTACAATGCAAGGATAAGAAGCTGGGCACAAGCAATTGTTAAAAGAGAAAAATCATACATTTCCTGTGGCCAACTGAAGATATTTGCTAGCCAGGCAAACAGAAGGAGGAGGTAGATACTGAGCAAACAAATGGGCAAACAAATCAAAACTATGATTTTTCTAGTTGTAGCTATTTCAGCTTAGTGGCAATGTAGTCATTTCAAATACTTCTTGGAAAAGTAACTTTTGAACAGGAGTTTGTTGTTTGAAGCAAGCTATTTGTATATAATTTAGCAAGTTGTTTTTTCATAAAACAGTTCACATCTACTTTGGCTAAAATAAAGGCACAAATTGCATCTGTGTGTCTCATGTGCAGCTGACCAGAAATAAGAAACATCTGTGAATACTGTTTTTCTTACTCATTAGCATTTTGGAAAGCTATGGAAGAGGTCAGTAGTTCCTCAGATTGGCATTTACCTGAATACGACCCTGGTCTCCTTCATAGCCTCTTAATATGTCAGGTTCTGTTCTCTGAAACAAATGTTGTAAGAGTCAAACTCCATTCTGCTCCATAACCATTTCAAGCAAAACATGATAGAAATACAGTATCATTACTGTATCATCTCATTAGACACTGCTATATAAAAAAGAGTGCATAACAAAGGTGCATCTTTTTCCCTTAAATAAATGCTTTACTTTGCATAAAATGTGTTTGAATAAGTTTCAAAGTTAGCAATGTACATTCATGCCTATAGTATTCAAACATAATACTTGCAGGGAAAAAGTTGGGTGTAGTTGGCTTAAGTTATGAAGGACTTGATTGTAGAGCCATTAAAGACAATACAATGATCTCTGCCTCCCCAGAGCTTTGAGTGACGATCACTTGTCTTGGCCCTGCCAGCTTTTTATTCCTGTTTTATTTTAAAACAAAATATTTATTAATGTCTTCTGTTTTCTTTTATTTTATTTCATGCATTTAAAACTTGGGTGTGAAGATAAAAGATAATTTCCAAATACATCCAGTATACCATTCATACATTACCATTGAGTTCACAATAGATAATATCACTTTTATGCCATCTTACAAGCTTAGCAGCACAAACAGAATAATCAACATATTATTTGGCTGTCATCTGCTGAACAGAAACCAGAGATCACAAGGTGGTTTTCCCTAGCTGCAGTAATGGCCTTTTTTGTTCCAAGCCCCCATCTGGGAAGGCCATGGTGTGTTATCATATGGAACGCGAGGTTTTCTGTAATCTGCTTAGCTGCACTGCAGTTTGAATCTTCATTCCATGTTTGAGTAATTTATAATTTTAATGAGACCATGGCTCTTTTGGGCTTTGAAATATATTAAAAGCTCTTTTGTGCATATGCTTTTGTTCTTGCTTAATAGGCTCAGTGTATTTAAACCTGATGAATTTTTATTCATGGATTTAGATGTCTGGGGATTAACTTAGACTGAATATCATTGCACTCATCTATCCTTATTTGGAAAACTGCATTTGATTTGCTGTTCTAAATGTATAATAAAATATAGTCATAGTCATGTGATAAAACACTGATTTTTATTATTTGTCGCACATATACATCAGCTAGGAATGGGGCATTTCAGAATCATTTTGTAATACAATGGAGTATTCTCCATTGGGAAGCCATTCACAATGTGTCTGGTCATAGGTATTCCTGCTCTTACCTTTAAAAGAAAAATGTATTAAAATAGTGGGAACCATTTCTTAATAAATTAAAAAATGCATAGACTTTGGGTGGGTTTATAGGAAGTTAATAGCTAGATGGAATTCATGATATAATGTGAAAAAAGAAATGGCTTATGTCATTGTTGAATTTCATAGTTAGAATAGCTTAAACAGAATTCTTTGTTTATAAACTGCAACTTGGAATCATTTATGCCATTTTTTTCACTTAGGCAGTACCTGGTGTTGATTCAAGAAATGATTAGTGGTTCATTTGGAGCTGACGTTCAAGCAAAATATAAAAATAACATTTCATGACTTCAAACTAGAACCTGCATTTTTTCTGTTATATACAGAGTTCTGAAAAGTGTTGGCTTCATTTTAACATTAATAATTAATAATAATAATAATAATAATAATAATAATAATAATAATAATAATAATAATAATAATAATAATAATAATAATAATTTATTGATTACTGGCAACTCATATACATACAATGAAGATTCATGAATAACTACAATACATCTATTTTTATGTTTGCTATTCATGTTGAAACAGACTAATGTAATATAGCTATTGCTTTAAAAATTGGTTAATAGATCAGCCATACCATGTGCAAATATACTACGTATATAGACACAGAACTGCATCTTGCATGTGGCTGAATCAGTGACTTCATTTTCTTTTAAAGCATTTTAGTATCCTTTTCTAAAATTTGCACAGTGGTCTTTAAATGACCAACTCATGCTCCAAAAGTGTGTACTTATTCAGAGCTAGATGACAAGGTCTGCCCTGGAGAAACAAGGATAATTCCAGCAGAATATATGTATTTTATTATCTGCTATCAAGTTGGAACCAATTTATAGCAGCCCTAATAGAGCATTTGAGATAAATGAGATAGTGTATTTAAGGAGTGGCTTTACCTGTTTTATCCCACCTCCACCCTGTGAGTTTACGTAGCTGAGCCGGAATTCAAATCCAGATCTCCTGAATCCCATTCTGTCACTTTATCCACTTCATTACACTGAGATTTAAAAGTACCTAGAACTAAGTAAAATGTGCTTATCCTTCTTTCGCAAAAAGCTTTTTTTCTGTATGGGATTTATACATTTTAGGGTAAGAGCTGAAGATAAGAGTTTAAGCCTTGGATGCTTACATTTCTTAGTGGCTTCTTAAACTACAGAAGGAACCTTTCGGTAGAGCTGGCAAAGAAATATGTGATCATCATCATGAATAGTAGCCATTGAAAGCATTCTCAGTGAGTTTTCCTTATAAAGCTGTTCCAATTACTAAAATCACTACAGTGGACCCTTGTATAACAAACAGCTTGTATAACATAAAATTTGTAAAACATAAAAATTCCGGAGAAATTTGCTTAACATAATTGCCTATGGGGAGAATCCGTACAACATAAAAATGGGATCACTCCATTTTCAATGCATTCCCATGGGAAATTTGTATAAAGGAACATTTCTAAATATAATTTCATTTGGAACGAATTAATTCCTTTATACAAGGTACCACTGTACATCTTATAAAAGTGAATTCCATAATTTAACTGTATGCATTCTATGCAGAAGTGTTTCGGTGTGTCTGGCCTGAGACTTTCAGCGTTTAGCTCCCACGCATGAACTTTAGCAGTATTAAGATAGTGAGAAAAAACATACATTTCCCCACACCATGTATAAGCTTTTATGAATCTCTCTTGGCTTTCCTTATCCTTATCCGTTCCGCATCACCTTCAAACCTAAAGAGACCCAAACACTTCTCACAGAGAAACGTGCTTCATCTTCAGCATCCTGATGACCTCTGTGTGCATCTTTTCCCCAATCTACAATATCCTTTCTGAGGTGCAGTAACCTGAATGGTGCACTGTATTCCATGAACGACTGTTACATGGTAACATTCTACATTAGTTGAAGGCGGGGGGGGGGGGAGAGCAAAAAGGAAGACTTGAGGGGAAGTGTGTGCTGCAGGGAGCTATGGCAGTGGCAATAAAATATGTGAGGAATAACATTTTATAGCTTGTGTTTGAGTATTACTAGCGTTCCGTTCCCAATGTTAATAATGGTAATACTGGCAAGTATTAAGGAAGCCATTCTAGAAGAATTCTTGGGGGGAAAGCACATATAATAAATCTTAGGACCAACAATTCCATAGTCTTTTTTGATTCCAGAGAGAAACATTATATGGGTATTAAAATTCCACAAGATCACACAAGTACAATAAGGATCTCTATACAGTATGTAACTTGTATTAGTAAGAAAGTGAGTTTATTTGGTTTATAGGTAGTGAACAAGCAACAGATAAAATGCTAATGGTAAGAGTACGGATACATTTCTGTGTCAATAACAAACATGATTAATTATCTGGGGTGCTTTCAGTGTATATGAAATATGAAAATATTTCTTTGATTCTCTGCTTCGTTCATTAATCTTACAGATATATTTCTTATGCTGACATGTTTTGTTTCCTGTATTAATGGCAATATTTTTAAATACTTTTATTATATTACGCATTGGAAAAATCCTTTGGTTAAAGTAAGGGGATAATTCTCTCCATGGATTTTGTGTTTTTATTATGTGCATTGTCTATTGCAATCTAAGATGTTAATTTCCACATGTAGTTTATGTACATTTCAATTAGAGCACCATTGTTTCAGAAGCTAAAACAACAACACGGAACAAAAAAAAAAGGAATAATGATTCTGCTATCCTCACAGGAGCTGTCAATAAAAGATGTAATAGGGGATTTAGGAATCTGGAAATGGCCAACTAATTTATGTGAATCTATTTTACTTGAACTAGAAAGGCAAAACTCTGTTTCGTCTGCACTGCATATTGCAGAGCACAGGCTGTCTATAGAAAACCAGGCGGCTGCATATGGATAGTCCCTTGATATCATTCACTTGCTGTGTAATCTTATTATGCAAAGTTCTAATCTTCACCAGAATGAATGCCTCTGGGTCAGAATATAGTCATATCAGGGTTTTTAAGGTCGTGTTTTGTGATCCTTAGCTTATTCTTCTAAGTAGGGCTGGGATTTAAAGGGTATTCCCCAGACACTAGCAGAGATAAGACACAGCAGAACCTGCTGCCTTTTTGGAAGACAAGACCAACATGAGGTCCCTGGTAGGATTAAACTTGATTTGTAGCTGTAGGATTTTTTAACAGATGTATTATTGGACAGGGAATAGGGGCCACCGGCACAGCGAAATTGGATCGCGATTGGCATTCTTGGGAGTCTGCTGGCTGCTAAAACAGCAGCTGCATGTGGATTTGACTTCTTTCAGGTGAAGCGACTTCCAGTCATTTGGAAAGGATGGGATGAAAAGGAACCTTGGTGATAATTTTGATGTCTGCAAGATTTAGTACCAGTGTAATGGGATTATCTCTAACACCTTCACTGGAGAAAAAGCCACCTGGTGCTATAACTGGCAGCAACTGCGAACTAATCCTTTCCCATCTCTTGGATGTCATTCATGAAGCTTGCAGCGATTTCTACCCTGCTAACTGTGATTAATTTTATAAACAAGAGAGAAAAATCAGGAAGTGGAGAAGGGCAGAGAAACTTGAATTTATATCTTACATTTGGTTTAGGATCAGATACACAGTAAATTATCGGGTAAAATGTGTGCTGAACACAAAAAAATCATTTTGTGCCTTTTCTCATACATTTTTATTTGTGAAATGAAGGCAAGAACAGGGGTCTTGTCACAATGCATGTCAGAGTCTTAAAATTAGGTGTAAGCAATTAAGTCAGCAGTTCAGAAAAGGCCATAGGCAAGAAGCAGTCTGTCCACACAGAAACTACGTGAATGTAGAAGCAGGATTTAGAGAACAACAAAACTATTAGTCTGTTAGAAGGGCAGAGTTTTTTATGTCATATGAACAGTGTCACAACTTTCTACTAAGTTGGGCAATTATGTGAACTTATTTCTGTGCCATGGATTCAAATTTTGGCCCAAGGAGTTTTCCTGCCAGTGTCACTATGGGATCATGTCATCTTTAAATAGCTCAAATGAGGGTTTTCTCAAGCATATTGCTTTACTATTTGTATCATATATTGCTGTAATATTGATATATATGGGACTGCCTGTAGATACGTATACTAGGTGACTAATAGCACATCAAGGTGGTTGGTCCTTTTCTTCTTCCTAATTACAGAAATACTGCTTAAAGTAGTTTGTGATCCCCCCCCCCAAGCAAATGTGATTAACACAGGCCAGCTAATGTAAATTTACAAGTAATGTAGATGAAAAAAGAAAAGAAAAATGTGCTGCTTAAATGCCTCCCCATAGTGCTTAAAGCACTCTCTGGGAGGTTGACAAGGAATTCATTCCTCCCTCCCGCGCAAGCTGGGTGCTCATTTTACTGACCTCTGAAGGTCCCTCGTGCCTGCTACCTGGAATTGAACCCCAGGTCCTGAGTACAGGTACAGCTGCAGTAGTACATCGTTTACCTACTGTGTCATGAGGCTCAGTAAAGGACATATTTGCTTGATCCAGGTGGCCTCCTTATTCAATGCCCAAAGACCATTTGTAGTCAAGTACTTTCTGTTGAAACCATTCAGAGCTACATGCCACAGCCATTTTTACACAGTTGGCCACATTAATTCTTGCATGTTACTGTGCCCTGCTTCTTAATGTTGAAAATAGAATGAGGATTTAATGCCCTTGGAGTATTTAGTTACATTATTAAATCACCATTCTGCAGTACTCTTGATATACGTTAATTAGCAGCAAACATCCTGCACAGAACATATGTAAGAGGGGAAATGTGCAGTTAATATTTTAGTATTAATGTGAAAAACTGAATGATGCAAAAATCTGCAGTGTGCAAGACCATCCATAGGACCGCCACATCCCGACAAAGGCGTAGCTAGGTTTTGTAGTGTGCGACATGGCCTCACTACCATGGCCGCCTGCCTCCCACTGGATTGCGACGCGGGCTGCTCGGTGGGTGGATCCAGAGCTGGGAAGGAGGCTTGCCGGCTGCCCCTGAGAGGGTAGCAGAGTCCCAGACTCTTTCCTCCTGCTGGGAGACTCTGAGCAGTGAGAGGAGTGGTGAAGCTCCTGATTCAGACCCTTTGCTCAGGTGTGTCTCTGTTTTTCTTAGCTCTACTGTTCCCTGCCTCCTGAGGCCCAAAAAGGGGGCAAGAGATCACAGAGGGAGACCCTGGAGGGAGAGGGGATTCCTCATTGGGGCTTAATTAGTCTATCCCCTTTCCCCTCCCTTTTAATTGAAGGACCCCTTGATTGGGGCGACCAGTGGTGGAGAACCTAGAGCTAGGAAAGAAGTGAATATTCACTTGGCACTCATCCCATACTGTACATGTTGGCATGAATAGAGAGGGGCATATTGGGGGGGACAATTAGGGGCAGAAGCCAAAGGGGGGTGGATTGGAGGGCTATTGAGGCAGATTCCTCCCCGTCTGATCCTCTTTGTGCAGCCACAGCTTCTCTTTGGAAAGCGGCAGAGGGAAGACCTCCTCTACCACCTTTCTAGCTCTACCTTCCCCTGCCTCCAGAGGCCCAGGAAGGAAGCAGAGGGGGGGCAAGAGATCACAGAGGGAGACCCTGGAGGGAGGGGGATTCCTCATTGGGGCTTAACTAGTCTCCCCTTCCCTCTTAATTGAAGGACCCCCTGATTGAAGTGGCCAGAGGGGTGAATCTGGAGCTATTGAAGATGTAGAGAGATTAGCTTCCACTGTGGAAGAGGTGTTAGTCTGTGCAAGAATTGCAGGCAAAAATCAAAGAAACAAAAGACAAAAAGATGTGGCACCTTGAAGACACATCCTCTTGGCACCACTCCAGAAGGAACCAGAAATTAGAAGAGGGCCACTCCATCCTCCCATCTTTATGGCCTTAGGTACTGGAAGGAGCCATTCAGAGGGGCATAACACCGATGAGTCTTTTTCCTCCTTTTCTTCCCTCTCAATTCCCTTTCATCATCATCCTTTTCCTCCCCCTCCAGGTGCCCCTAGATTACTGCGTGGGGGGAGGATGCACATCTTCACCCCATCCTCTTTTCGCCACTGCATCCCAGTACTCTATCTTTCCCCATCCAGTTCCCTTTCTTTTCTTCAAAACTTTCCAATTTCACCTGCTAGGATTTGCCTTAGTTAATCTATCACCATAATTTGCCACCAACACACACTGTCATCTTTCCTGCCCCTTTGCTGCCCATACAGCAGGTACCACAAACTCCTACTTTTTTTTGCTTCTCTGTAGAAAATTTGCCAGGCCATACCAGGGAAATATTTCTCGTTTGATCAAAAGTGTACTGCAACCTAAGAGTTCTGGTATTTTATGATGCCATGATGCGAAGTTTTCTGTAGTCTTCATGAAAACGTGTAACCTTCCACATTTTATTGTATAAAATCTGATTTGTATACCTACATTACACACTTGTTACCTTTTAAATGTAGTAGAAGTTCTGACATCCATGAAATGAGTCAATTTCTTTACTATGTATGAGAAGAAATACAAGAAATGTTCTACTATAAGTAAATGGGTCTTAAGTTAATTTATTTTATTATTTACTACAGTTAGGACTAATATTTGATTTAACAATGCTACTAAAATGAAAAGAAATTGAATAGCAGATGAAGCAGTTTCACTCTTAATCTTGCTTATTTTGCTGAAGAGAAAATTAGATGATTTACCGTAATTGTTCTTTCCCTTTTGTCTATTCTTAACAGTCATAAATCCTTCTCTCCCCAAAGCATTCAGATTAAATGCTTATATTATGCCTTCCTTAACAGCTAACATTCTTGTGTAGGTTCTCTCATGCCATCCTTAGGTAACTGGGACCTTTCATCTACTGCATTAATCTTTTATTTGGACAGAACAAGTAAGCTTTTAGGCTCAGATTTCTTTCTAGCGAGGAGGTCTTTCTGACAATTACTGCAGGGGAGACTGTTCCACTGTAGCTCCTTCTACCTGCTTTGTGGTCATTAATTCCCACCTGCCTTAGGACATTGATTGATCTGCTGACACCCAATCTTTCATTCTTCTTCTGGAAAAAAATTAAATTCACATTTTGCCCTCTGACAATCAAGGGTTTGGCTCAAAGTATTAACATTTCCTTGATTGAGTAAAACATTTCCCCAACCCTATAGTCAGAGAATAAACTATGATTGAAACTGCAATTAGCTCTAACTACTTACATCTGTTTAAGCTTCAGTTTACAGCTGTCATTTTGCCCATGCATCCTCAGTTTTTTTAAAACTCAGATTTTGCTGACAATCTACATTATTAAAATATTTCAGTTTTTTTGACTGAGAGGTTAGTAATTCCACCATATTTTTAGGAAAGTATTACATTTTACAGTGCTGCTAAACTGTGCAAAGTCTAAATCCTCATTTTTGTCATGTACAGTATTGTAAAAATATGATTGTGCAAGATTTTACACAAACAGTTACTAAAATAAAAGTAAGAAAAATGATGTGATTTATCATATAAAACCTACAATAGATCAGTTTTTACTACAAATCCAGCGGCATGCGCTGTAGTCTTGGCTTCAGCTTTTCATTAATTTTTGCACTACAAGGTAATTTGAAAATACTCTTTCACTCTTAGGTTCCTTTCCTTACATTCAAACTTCTCCAAATCTGAGAGATATAAAATACGTAGATGGGGCTTGAGAGAACAGTATAATATATTTCACCAGTTCTAAAACTTAGTTTTGACTCATTTTGGATTGCTCTTGTTTTAAGGTTCTTCTAGTTCAGGGGTGGCTAACCTTCGGCACTCGAGATGTTTTAAACTACAACTCCTGCAGTCCTTTGTCATTGGCAGTCTAGGCTTGGAATTCTGGGAGTTGTGGTCCAGAACATCTGGAGTGCCAGAGGTTTCCCACTGCTGTTCTAGGATGACATAATCAAAGAAACACTTGTTTCTGTCTCAGGCATTCATTAGCTAGAAATGATAAAAAGATACAAACCTTGACTTTGAGTCCCTAAAGGGACAAACACCATTCTAGAGTGTGTTATTTGTGACAATTATTAGCTGGGGTAGTTAAGAACATTCAATAGAAATGGCTAAAGTATATGTCTTGATCGCACTTCTGGTTGTGTGTTTATCAAAATGTTATCAAAACAAAAGTAATGGTTAACTTAAGGTTATGTGGAATGTGAAAGGCCCTAGATTCAGTTATAAAAACGTTCAAGCCATGTTGAACAAAGGTCAGGCTGATTTAGTTTTTTTGCAGGAAACTCACCAGAATAAAGATGGGATGAATAAACCTAAATGTAAACGGATTGGCATGTATGAAAAATAATTTTCACATCCAAGTCCACAGGGGTAGGTACATTGATATCTAAAAAATGTGAATTTGAAATTTTAACAGTAGAAAAAGATAACCAGGGTAGGACGCTAATATAAGGGAAAATGAAAGGAGAATAGTATAAGATGGTAAATTTGTAGGTGCCAAATTACAATTCAGAACTCTTTTGAGAGAATGTGGCCACCACTGGTTCCAAGGAGGAATGACTGACGGAGTCCAATATTTCATCAAATTGCAACAAACTTTTATTCTCACAACAGGTGGGCGCATCTTCATTAACATCTCTCAACACAGTTTCAACATTCTGCAACAAAACGTTCTGATAACTAGTCCCTTCTATTCCGGCTCCCTCTAACGTGAGGTCTGTCTTGAAGGGGTTCGAGGAGATTATTGGGCTGGGGTATGTTGCACAATCAGGTACCAGAACAGCGTGTCCCGCAACAGTAGTGCCACACAAAGTTCGGCTGTGTTTCCCATCCCCAGCTAGGAATCCATTTGGAGATGGCCCCTCCACCCCTAACTACTGTCACCGTGGTAGAAGTCCTCTCCCCACCCTTAGCAACCATTACCGGGGTAGGCAAAGGCAATCCCGCCTTCTCTCGCTGTCAACACCTCCCTCTCAGTTTGGGTCTCCACACTCTTAAACAGGATTCCTTGGGACCTCATCATCTGGGTCGCCTCATCCGGATGTGCAGTACCGTCTGACACCCCTCCTTCCTCTCTCTCTCCGTCCTCCTATCCCCGCCTATCCTTTTCTCCCATTCTTCTATCATCATGTCTATCAATAAGAATCCTTCTGTCACCGACCTATCTCCTGTCGCCACGTCTTTCCAACTGTCACCACCACAGTCCTCCCTTTCCCATGTTATCAGACCTCTCTCCCCTTTATCTTCGGTTTCCTTTGATGTGTCAGTTCTATTCCGGTTCCCGCTCAATCCGTTTCTCTCGTTATCCACCTTACTTCTTCCCTCTTTCATGACAGGTCCCAAGGATGGCACACTCTCTTCCTCACAGATAGGTGTTAGATAAATTAGATAAGATAAGGGATATATCATTATGGCAGGAGACTTCAACCTGATTATGGATGCTGTTAAGGATAAGACAAAATTTTTGAAAGAAGAAAGAGGAGGTCATAAAAGCTGTTTTGGAAAAGCTTATTTTTTTAAAAAAACAGACTTTAAAGATGTTTGGAGGGAGTTGAGAGGAGAAGAGAGAAAATATTCTTTTTATTCATCTGTACATAAGTTGTATTCAGGAACAGATTATATATTTGTGTCTAAAGATTTATTATGTAGGATAAATAAATAATGTAGCTAAAGATATTATACAAATTTTGGACCATGCTATAGTGAATATGGAATTTACTTCTACATGTGATTATAAGGAAGCAAAAAGAATGATGAAAGGATTTATTTACATAAATTAGCAATAGAAAAATATTTGGAGGAGGCGGAGGATAAATAAAGAAGGAGGAGGGGAAGTTAATGTAATTTGGGACACAATGTAGTCAGTAGCACAGGAATATGCTTGGAAAGAGGCATGTATAATAAAACAAAAAGCACAGAAAAAATGCAAGATTTGGAAAATATTAAAAATGTAGAAAAAAATCTTAACAAAGGATAATAAAGCATTACAGTAATCCCCCATTTATCATGGGGGTTAGGGACCCATCCTGATCTACAAGAAAGGCAAATCCATGTTACATGGATACTGGGTTGCTGTGGGTTTTTTTTGGGGGCTGTTTGGGGCCTCCTGCACTTACCCCAGGCTTGGCGCTACCCCGAGCGGGCCTTCGACAGGCTTTCTGGGTGCTAGAAGTGGTTTCTGGCAAACTGGAAGTCACTTCTGATTTTTCGGAAGCCACTTCTGGGGCCTCCAACAGGCCCGGGAAGTCCATTGGAGGCCCACTCAGGGTAGTGCCAAGCCTGGGGTAAGTGCAGAAGGCCCCAAACAGGCCCACACATCTTGCCTTCATATACTGCAGTCCCACGATACACAAGGGCTGCAGTATATGAACTACAGTATAGCGGGGGATGACTGTACTGGAATTACAAGCTAAAAGGAAAGAATTAGAGGGAATACATTTAGAAAGTACAATGAAATGTAGTGTATTTGAAAAGAGAATATTATGAACATAATAATAAACATTACAAATTACAGTCTTCTCCTGCCATGCACTTCATATATTGCGGTCCCTGTATATTGCAGATTTACCGGGACCACAGGTGCAGGTAGATGGCAGGACAGCAGGGAGGCAAGTTCCAGAAGCCCAGCGCAAGCCCATTGCATGGCCTGGAAGTGACTTCCGGTCTGCTGGAAGTCGCTTCTGGTTTTTTGGAAGTCACTTCCGTTTCGCCAGAAGCCACTTCTGGGCCTTGTACAGGCCCAGGAAGACCACTGGAGGTCTGTTCTGGGAAGAGCCAGACCTGGGGTGAGTACAGGAGGCCAAACATAGCCCTGCCAATCCCGGCCTGGCCCACAGATAAAGGTGTCCTCATATTGCAGATTTTCCTTTATCACTGGTGGGTCGGAAACCTAATCCATGCAATAAATGTAGTGCTGTATTAGCAAAAGTGATACAAATAAAGGAAAATAAAAAGGATAGTGGTAATAACGGATTTAAAAGGTAAAAGCTGTAATAGAATGAAATAAAAGTTGGAGGCATTTCAAGATTTTTTAAAGAAACTATATACAAGTAATAACCCATCTACATACAGAATTCATGAGTATATAGAGAAACATGTTAAAATGGATAGAGATAGAATGGATCAGATGAAGAGACCAAGGGAATTATATGCAAGTTGAAAATAGATTAAAAAACACCAGGACCAGATGGGATAGGACCAGAATTTTATAAAATATTTAAGAAATTATTAATTCTTAAAATGAAGAAATTATTTAATAAGATCATTGAAAGGGAAGTGATCCCTTGGTCATGCAAAGAATCAATAATAGTATTGATCTTGAAGCCAGGAAAAGAACCAATATTTATGGAATCATATATACCTTGATTAATCAAGATGTAAAGATTTTCACAGTAACCTTAGCAACTAGATTAGTTTTGTAGGAATATATATAAATAAGGATCACAATGGATTCATTAGAGGCAGGCATATGGCAGATTTAGTTAGAAGGGTTTTGGATAATATGTACTTATTTTCAGATGATACATAGTTAATTAAAAATTCAGTGACGTACATCTAAAGGCATTTTTGAAGAAGCAACAGGATTAAGGGTAAACTGGAATAAATCTGAATGTATGTTGTTAAAAAGAGGAAGAAATAAAGTTTAAGGAAGAATTTAAAGGTTAATTAAGAAAAACATTAATTATTTGGGGATTTATTTATTTATTTATTTACAAGATTTTTTAGCTGCCCCACTACCAAGGGGTCTCTGGGCGACATACAACAAGTATTAAAAACTCTAAAACAATAAAATTATTAAAACTATAAAATACAATACAGTTAGAACCAGATAGAGTACAAATTATAAATTATAAAACCTTGATGCTCATGTGTCCAACCAAATAATCTAATTAAAATGCTGGCCAAACAGGAAGGTCTTTGCCTGGTGCCAGAAAGCCAAAAGGGTTGGTGCCAGGCGGATCTCCGTAGGGAGGGCATTCCAGAGTTGGGGGGGCAACTGCCGAGAAGGCCCTGCTAACTCTGGATAAGGTTAACATGGGATTTATAGGATATGCTTAAAGTAAATATAGAAAAGGTAAAAAAAGATATTAATGAACAAATAAAAAGATATCAAAAATTAAAGATCTCCTGGTCTGAAAAGATTGCAGTGTGTAAAATTAAGATGATTCCCAAATTGAATTTTTTATTTTGGATGCGGCCATTGAAATGGAATAAAAAGGTTTAAAAGGAATGCAAGAAAGGATAAATATGTTTTGTAATGGTAATAAAAAAGCTAGGATTAATAAGAGTTTACGGAATGTAGCACAGAAAGAGGGAGGTTTAGGTTTGCCTAAGATAAAGTTATATTGTATAGTTAAGATAAAGTTATATTGTACAGTTAAGATATATTCCAGATATAATAATAGAAAATGATAATTTAATTTGGAGAGATTTAGAAGTTCTGCAGAAGGAGATTAAAAATTTGTAAGGCAGCAGTTAAAATGTCAGTGGTTTTCTGCTCTTAAGTCAAATTGCTTGTAAGTAGAGCCGCTTGTAAGTGGAGGTACCACTGTAAACCAGGAGAAGACTACTTCTGGGGAGAAATGGGATGGTCAGTATCTTAAGATTTGTAAACATGGTCTGAGTCCCAAGTGAGAGGTGGGTTGCACAGGGCTTGTTTTGTTATGTTGTGTTATGATTAATTTTTTTCACTTGTATATATGTTATTTGATTTTGCTTTATGTTTGGTATTGTAGTTTTTATTACGATAAATTTAATTTAAAAAAGGAAACTGGTGCTTTAAGCCAACCCTGGTCTCCAGAAATCACTAGACAAAGGCCTTTACGACTCTCCAAAAACACTACACTTTTGCTCAGGCTCCTCAAAACCCCTGGGGGATGTGTGTCTGAGTCCTAATAGGACTCTTCTGACCCTAGCTTCAAGCCGTCTTAATTCCAAAAACAAAAGGTAAACTTTTGAGACTGAATGCCAACCCTATCAGGTAGACAAAACACCATAAAATAATAAATGTCCAGAGTTACCAAAATTACTTCTCTGGCCAAGGCACTGGCATCAGCTATACTCACTCTCCTTCCCCAAGGACCACACCTTGGTAAAATATTTTTTTAATTAGAAGTGGAAAAATTGTAAGACAAATAACATTAAAGTTACAGCCAAACAAGACAAAGCAAGGCAAAAATGTTCAACTTAATACAGGCATGTCCAAACTTTGGCCTTCCTGATGTTTTGGACTGCAACTCCCAGAATTCTAAGCTCAGATTGCCAATGGCAAAGGACTGTGGGGGCTGCAGTCCAAATCATCTGGAGGGCCGAAATTTGAACATGCCCGACTTAATATCTAAGCAATTTCAGGAAAGCAATCCAAGAAAATAATAAAAGCTTGTGAAGATGTGATTTATTCAATTATATAAGGTGTCCAATTTAATATGCTGTATAATCAAAAAAAGTATCAATTGAAATGCACTAACACAGAGCAGGAGCAAGGTAACTGAGAATAAAGGTCAGCTCCACTTCTGCTGTTTGGAAGGTCATCTTGGGTGAGAGCACTTCCTAGAAAAATGCCACAATGGATCACAATGACCTGTTGCTGAGCATCTTAAAAACGTGACTAGATAAAAATATGCTAATGCCAGCAATAATAAAAAGAAGTAAAATGGAATTTTACAGCTACGCCTCTTCAGGGTTGAGAGAGGACACCCGAAGGTATAAAAGATCATGCAGAGGTATGTAGGTGGTCTCAGACTGTGGAGAACATGTACCCTTGCGTCTCCACTGGCCTGGGTACCCAGTGGAGTACTGGTGTGTGTGTTTGTCTTGCTTTGTATTTTGTCTTGCTTTGTATTTTACATTTTATTTGCTTAATAAAGCTGCTGCGTGCTTAATATTAGCCTAAGTGTGCTTGTGCTACTGGGCAACCTACCACATTTTTTCAAGTTAAATAAATAACACTACCACTAATGGCTGCAAAACCAATCTTTGGTTCAAAGTTCCAATCACTAATTCCCCCACAATGAAGCCATCTTGCAACTCTATCTCCAACACTGAAAAGTATATATATTAGTACAGTGGAACCTTGACTTATGTCATTAATCCGTTCCAGTGGTCTAGACTTAAGTCAAACATGACTTAAGTCAAATGAACGTTTCCCTTAGAAAGTAATGGGAAAGCAGATTAATCCGTTCTAGATGATGAAAAAGACCCCCCAAAACAGCAATTTAACACAAATTTGACTGGGATAGGAGATTCCTTCTGGGGATGTAAATGAAATGTCTCTTCAAAGAGAGGAGGCAGCAGTGGAATTATAGTCCACAAGTTATATGCCTCCACTTTTTAATGTTCATAGCAACAATGTCTAAAATTTAAGTTTTACTGATTTTTAACCTGACGTTCCAAGTTCTGAACAACTCTATGCTTATCATTAGAGTCCCACAACTTTACAGCTCCCCAACTAAAATGCTTCCATTGTGGACCAGACTTCTGCAGCCAGATATTTTACAAGACTGAGCCGACTGTCTAACCAGCGAGGCCAGCCCCGAGCTCCCGGCCCTTCTTCTCCTCCTCCGGCAGCAGCGGTGGCTTCGGTGAGGCTGAGGACCAGCTCCAGGTGCTCTGAGCTGGTCTCGCCAAAGCCGCCGCTGCTGGAGGAGGGGAAGAAGGCAGGAGCAGTTTGGAGGCGGCAGCCGCGAGGCTGGGTTATGGCTGCCACCCAATTCCGGTGCCTTGCGCCGGGGCTCCGAGATGTAAGTCAAAGCCTGCGACTCAAGTCAAACAGGCCCCTTCTTGATGCAAGTCAAATATGATGTAAGTCAAGGTTCCACTGTAGTAGCTAACTCCTCCAACAGGACCTGTCCTCTCAGGTAACAACTAAGTCATATAACAGTATATTTCCATATTCATCAGTCTTCTTTCTGTCATCCCTCCCAACAGTTGTTATGAGATAATGTCTATTGTGAGCTTCATTGGAATGCAGATGTTTGGACTTCCTCTGGCTGCCTTCTCTAGCTTCAGGTGATGATGATGAGGCACCTGTGTAAACTTAGGAGAGAGCTTGGGAAAGAACTACACAACCCATTCACATAGTTCCTTGACAAGACCACATTGTGATGATTCTGGTGTTTTCTGGCAGAATGGTTCTCACACGTGCTAGGTGGCAGTTACCTCGCCACATTCAGAAATGTCTGAAGTATATGTCTTCTTTTGGCATACAGGATAGCTGGCTGAATTACTCATTAAGTTAGGTATCTGGTTGAGGAGCCAGAGACTGGGACTTCAACTCCACAGTGTGCATTCTAGAAGAACAAGCTTAATGCAAATAATGGACTTCATGCTGAAGCTAGTATACAATGGGGGATGAAAGATGCAAGGGAGGAGAATGTTGAAGGCCTGGACAGCTGTCTGAATATGTCCAAGGCGCTAAGTTAAGTTTGCCTGACCCAGTGCCTAACACAGTTAATCAGTCATCAACTGTAAGGATAAAGCTATAACTAAAACTAAATCTTACAAGTACAGTTTCCCAAAACTAAATCCATCAACTAACTACTAAGATCAGAGCTCCATTTTACTGACCCTGCATACTCCATAACCAAGGTTTCCTCTAAGGCAGTGTTCCCCAACCCCTGGTCCGCGGACCGGTGCCGGTCCGTGGATGAATCGGCACCAGGCCGCCGCCGCGCCACCCCCCGCAATCGCCCCCCCTGCTGCGACCCCCCGCAAGCGACCCTGCCCTGCCGCCGCCGCGATTCCCCCCGCAATCATCCCCGCCCCTGCCCCGCTGCCCCATGTCGCCCCTGTCCCGCCGCGCTGCCGCGACCCCCCGCAATCGTCCCGCCGCCCCTGCCCCGCTGCCCCCGCAATCGCCCTGTCCCGCTGCCCCGCCGCCCGTCGCCCCCATCCATCGACCCCCACCGTCCCGTCCCCCGCGCCGTCGCCCCCCTCCCGCCCCATCGCCCCCCCCGCCGCCACTGCCAGACCCCCTGCAATCGTCCCCCGCCGCCGCGCCGCCGCCGCAATCGCCCCGTCCCGCCACCACGCCCCATGTCGCCCCGTCCTGCCACCACGCCCCCCCCCGCCCCGTCCCGCCCGCCCCGCCTCGCGCCGCCCCGCCACGACCCCCGCAATCGCCCCCGTCCCGCCGCCCCGCCGCGACCCCCGCAATCGCCCCATCCCACCATCGCCGCCGCCGCTGTGACTCCCCGCAATCGCCCCCACCCCGCCAGAAACAAACAAAGAAAGAAAGAAAGAAAGAAAGAAAGAGGGAGAAGGAGGAAGGCAGAGAGAAAGAAAAAGAAAGAAGGGAGAAAGGAAGGAAGGGAGGGAGGGAGGGAGGAAGGAGAGGAAGAGGAAGAAACAAAGAAAGAAAGAAAGAAGGAGGGAGAAGGAGGAAGGGAGGAAGAAAGTAAGTAAGTAAAGGAAGGAGGGAGGGAAAGAAAAAGAAAGGGAGAGAAGGAGTGGGAGAGAGAGGAAGAATGAAAGAAGGGGGAGGAAGGAAGAAAGAAAGAAAATGAGGAAGAAAGGAAGAAAAAGAAAGGGAGGGAGGGAGGGAGGGAGGGAGAGAAGGAAATAAAGAAAGAAAGAAGGGAGAGGAGGAGAGAGGAAGAAAGAAAAAAAGAAAAGGGGAAAAAGAAGAAGGAAAGGAGAGTGGGAGGGAAGGAAGGAGAGGAGGAGGGAGGGAGAAAGAAAGAAAGAGAAAGAAAGAAAGAAAATGAGGAAGGAAGGAAAGAAAGAAGGGAAGGAAGGAGGTAGAGTGGGAGGGAAGGAAGGAAGGAAAGAAGGAAAGAGAGGGAGAGGGAGAGAAATAAATAAAAAAAAAAAAAAAGAAAGGAGAGGGAGGGAGAGAAAGAAAGAAAGAAGGGAGAGAAAGAGGAAGGAAGGAAGGAAGGAAGGAGAGTGGGAGGAAAGAAAGAAAGAGGGAGGAAGGGAGAGAGAGAGAGAGAAAGAAAAGAAAGAAGGGAGAGGGGAGGATGGGAGAAAGAAAAGGGAAAGAAAGAAAGAAAGAAAGAAGGGAGGGAGGAAGGGAGGGAGGGAGAAAGAAAAGGGAAAGAAAGAAAGAAAGAAAGAAAGGAGGGAGGGAGGGAGGGAGGCCTCATGTCAAGGAAGGGCAAAGGGTCCCAAGACCTCACGGCGGCTGGGTAGCCCCCGGGGGGGAAATGCAAGGAAGTAAAAACAGTGTTTCCTTGCAGCGATGCCAAGGACTCATCGCACAACACAGGCTCTTCAGCTTGAGTACGGAGATGAGCACCGCCCCCTAGAGTGGGAAACGACTAGCACGCATGTGCGTCAGCGGCCGGGGGGGCATTAACATTTTTTATCTTATTAAATCAAAACAAGCGGGCCAGGGAAAAATTATCAAGCATTTACCGGTCCACGGTGATAAAAAGGTTGGGGAGCACTGCTCTAAGGTGTGCGGCTGTGCACACATGATTCCCCTCCCCTCCCCTCTGCAGTGTTCCTCCTCCTCCACAAACCCACAGTGATTGGTTTCTAGCCCCTTTGGTTCTGCTTATGATGGAATCCCATTGTGTGAATGCAAGGGGTGGAGCCCCACTTAGGAGGGTTAAAAATTAGAGGGACTGATGTCCACAACTAATCACACAAACTAGTATCCAAACTTCTGCTATAATACAGTGTTGAGAGATTGCATGGTCTACGAGTATTTTAATTATGCCACTTTTTGGTCATGGGTTGTGGTTGGAATTTTTATGGCAAGGCAAGGAGAACTGCTTTCTGAAAAGCAATTTTAGACAATATAATCCCGCCCCCACAATAAGAAAAGGGAAAATCTATTGTAAGATATGGGTGAACAGAATGCCAATATATTTTTACCGAACAAGCTTTTTAATACTCTCTTGTGATGTGTTCTAAATTGTGCATAGGAACTAGAATTCTGTATGATCAAATATTGGGGATATTTCTTTTCCCTTAAACCAGGACCAGGTTTGCAACAGTGCAATGCTGAAAGCTATTGTTGGAAAGACTTTTCGGCTTCTTGGATACACCGTTCAGTATGGATGCATAGCTCATTGTGTATTTGAATATCTTGGAGGAATTGTGGTGGTGAGTTTACAAAGGGATTTTTTTAAAATATGAAATTGTTAATTCTGGAAAGAGCTGTAAATTTAGCTCTTTAAAGCTTGAGCTGTCAGTTGTAGTTACTGTTATCCAGACTATTTTCACCATTTCCCCACCCTTTAGGAATCTTGCATATCAGTATTAATTCCTTATACTTTAATATACTATAATCTAGATATAAATATTATATATGACAAATATTTTGTGAGTGTTGATATATCTATTTTGTGAATGTTATCTATCTATCTATCTATCTATCTATCTATCTATCTATCTATCTATCTATCTGTCTATCTATCTATCTATCTATCTATCTATCAAACAAATAATTTACAAATGTTGATCTTTTCCCCCAGTGCTCAGGACCTTCAATGGAGCCTACAATCCAAAATTCTGACGTTGTGTTTTCTGAGAATCTTAGCTGCCATTTTTATAACATTCAGAAGTATGTTACACTAATTTTCTATATTTTTGTAACAGTTGATCACAAAATATATTGGTTTTTCTTATAATCCTATTCCTGTTTTCATTTTTACTGAGTTAACAATACTAAATCAGATAAGCTATATCAGTAACATTTTGTGCTTGCAGGAAACTTTATAGATTTGGCATGCTTGGGAAATTAATACAAAACTGTGTGTGTGTGAGTTCATTTTAAAGTTATCTTGCTCTATATTTTAGCATACAACTTTAGTTTATCTCCAGGAAGTAATTTAAAAAGCAGTTATTGCCAGAAATGCCATTTGTTATCTAAATGGTCTTTTATTAGTAGTTCTTAGAACACTGAATGTGTGCAGAGTACTTGACACTCACAGAAAACACTAGGCTTAATATATTAAGCCATGTATTTACAATCAAGTGCTTACTGATGGTATATAATAGTTCAAGCATTGCCAATGTAGGTAGTAAGTGTTGAAGGATCTGTCATTGAGGCAAAAAATGTTACAAAAATTTCGGTATACATCAGGGATTGACATAGCCTGTTTGTTTTTACATGGCAGGGGGTGGAGTGATGAACTCCAGTCATAGACTACTGCAGTTTTACACAACTAAGAGAGAGGTAGAAATATACACTTTTTAGGGCACTTGCTGAATTATTTAGGAAATAAGAAGCCAGCCTACATTAAGGCACAAGCAGCAGGGGTAAGTCACATCTACATACCAACATGAGAGCCTGAGGCTGGTTGTAACATAGAGGCAGGGCTATATCCCAGTTTTCTCCAACACTGCTCTGCTCCCCAGTGAGTTAATTAGGGACAAAACTACTCCAAAACTGCAGATTGTTCTTGAGTTCTGTACTCATAACTCAGAATTAGTGAGTTAATTAGGGGCAATACTACCCCAAAACTGCAGATTGTTCTTGAGTTCTATACTCTCATAACTCAGAATTCACCTTGGTGCCATTTCACCACCCAAATCCACTATCTCTGCTTTAAAGTGTGTTTCACCGACATATTCTAGACACTGACATTTTTTACTCTGCTTTCCTCAGAGGTGATATTGTCATTGCAAAGAACCCATCTGACCCCAAATCAAATATCTGTAAAAGAGTAATGGGTTTGGAAGGGGATAAAGTCTGTACAAGCAGTCCTTCAGACTTTCTTAAGAGCCATAGTTATGTAAGTATTCACAGCTTATTATATTTTTAAATTATATTGAAAACCCTTCTAACACTGCTTTTTCTTTGCATAAATTAAAATTCTACATTTCTGTTGGCAAATCTCTTATTAAAATGGATTGTTTCGTTCAGCACTCGTACAAAAAGACTCTAATGGAGAAGAAATTTTCCCTTATTGTAGCCCTCTGTGGCCTGAAAAAGATCTCTTGAAATTTGGAAACTTCTTATGAAAAGCCTGGCATTTGGAGTGGAAGCTACCTTTGGAGAGGAAAATAAGGCACTGGCGGCTTTGAGAAAATACAAGGGTGCAGTGATTTCCTTTAATGGAAGATCTTCTCACAAGTCAACTAAACAGATCACTTTTTGGACAGACTGTCCAATGTGGATTCATGTGTTCTGATGTCGTACCTTCCATGCTTTGGAAGTGGATCTGCTCTTGTGGAAGAGAAAAAAGATTCCTATGGCACCATTATTTGGTTCAAAGCAGAAACACTACACAGAGATGAACCACTACCCCTGTCCTGCAGCCCAGGGATTTTTGCTTGGCTGTTGCTTAGGCAGGGCTGTTTATGGTATACTTTTTAAAAAATAATGTTTTTTTGGGAGGGGGCGGAGTGAAAGGATGCCAGAAATATTATTACTAGTTCTGCATGCTGTGTGCACCTCCTGGCTCTGGGAACACTCCTCTCTTCCTGTTTTTCGTCACCATTCCACCCTCATTCTCCCCCTCCTCCTTTGTTGTTTCCAGGATCTCCCAGCCCTCCACTGATTTTCTTACATAACATCATAGAAACGTCAGTGGGAGGGGTGGGAGGGAAATAAAATCTGCAGAAGGGTCAAGGGCCATGCAGGAATCTGAGCTTCAGAGCACCCCTACTGGGTTCCAACAACCAATCAAAATTCCTGCTTCTCCACCTTGGCATTCTGATTGGCAGCTGATGGAAGCCTTCCTGATCTCATTTAACAGAAGTAATTTGAGAGACAGCAGATGAAGGAAAGGAATAGGAATCGGAATCTTTATTGTCATTGCCCCCTTGCAGGAACAACGAAATTTCACGGTTGCTATATTCAACTCATATAAAACATTCCACATTGATTTAAAAACAGCTACAACACATAAAATATGACATATAAAATAAGCTGACTTCCAAGTCCAGAATTTCTTTTTTTTTTTTTTTTTTGCATTTAAGTAATTTTATTGGGGTTTTTTTGGGGGACGAAGGGGGGGGGTGGGGGGGGGAGGGAATACACTATAAAAATTACATTAAGTATATCAAGCCAAAAATAACAGTTTAACATATTAACAAATCACCAAATAATATCACAATACTAATAAGTTTGTTACTTCTTGCCATCTTTTCCGGGAAATCTCATCGTAGTCTCCCTTTAGAAAACCGGAGAGTCTGTCGATTTCAATACATTCTCTTATCTTTTCATGGAAGTTTCTCTCTGTTGGCGCTTCTGGTTGTTTCCAAAATTTCGCATACAATATCCTTGCTGCAACTATTACATGATGAACCAAGTCCAGAATTTCCATTTAAGGACAATATTGCTCTAAAAAAGAAGCTATTCTTGAGACGGTTTGTTCTCGCCCTTAGTACTCTATATCTCCGTCCCGATGGTAGCAATGGATCTCTTAATATATCTAATGCTTTACAGTGGCAAGCAGAAGAGGGAAACATGGAAGTATCCAAAGTCTCTATGTGTACCTTGAGTGTAAGAGTCCCTCTATCAGGAGTCAACAAAACAAACTGAAGACAACAGATGGTGTCACCATTTATGTTTCATCGTCCCATCCTTACTAAAGTATACTCATGGGCTTTAAGAGAGATTCCACTTAAATGTAAAGCCTTAGGCCAGGTTTAGATGTATCAAAAATCTATGGTTTCACTAAATCGAGCTTCAGGCTTGTGTACTCTTCTTTCTTCATTCATGCATGAGATAAGGATTTAGAAGGCATTGTTTCCCATTTTAAAGTATCCAGTTTTCCTGTAATATTCAGACCTGGAAACCCACAGCATATTTAAATTAAGACCACAAAATAAGGCCAAGTCTGTCTGTTGGTTATGTTTTTACCTCCGTAAAATCCGTTTAAACAAACCTCGGTTCTCAGTTTGTTTACAATCAGAATCAAAATCTTTTTAAAAATGAATACAAAAAACAAAGGGGGCTCACAAATCCAAGGTTCACTGTTACTAATCTAAACTGGGGTTTCTTGTACAGTATATCTGTTTTATATTTGATTTAGGAAGGTGATGGGACTGATGTTTTAATACTATTTTATATGTCTGATACTGGGTTTCTTTTCTTTTTTGATGCCTGGCGCTTATGGTTACCTCCTCAGATAGAGAATAGGAAGAACTAAAATATCATTTGTGTACATTAAACATCAGTATAAAACTAAAATTTTCAAGCTAAAATTATATTTAGTGTAAAAATGAATGTTTTCCTCATGGTAATGGTTAAACTATATTTCAAAGGGCTTTCAGTGTAGAATCATGGCATCATAGAATAATGGAGTTGGAAGGGGTCTATAAGACCATCAAGCCCAATTCCCTGCTCAATGCAGGAATCACAATCAAAGGAGATCTGACAAATGGTGGGGAAAATTTGAAATGAGTATAGAAATATTTTTTTAAAAATACATGACTATAGGTAGACAGTTATTTCTGTGCTAATGCCTAGCTTAAAAACCGACTTACATGATTTTGTTGTGGAGATGTCCATGAAAATTCCTGTGAAACACAGCAGTAAATATTTTAATTCCAAATTTATTACAGCATTAGAAAAAAATAGCTCTATACCACCCTCTCAAAGAAGCATACATTTTCTTAGCTCAGTTAGCTTTAATCAGCCAAGTAATCAGGAATGCAAAGGAAGGGCTCCTTTTATTCCAGTTATCTTCCACCATTGTTGTAAACCAATGGTAAAGTACATACTGTATAACCTACCCACCCCTCCAAGGCTATTTTTGTGGCCACCACTGCCTTCTACTAAATCTACTGCCAGAACACTTGAAAACTGTAGCTGTCCTGTCTAGAAGTGTCATGCCTTCTGCTTCCTCAATGGAAACGTGACACATTCTGGTCTGTTATTTTATCTGGAATTGATCTTGTGGAATCACAGTTGAGCATCCCCCTGTACTATAAATCTGCAGTAGTTGCTGCCAAATCTTGGTGTGCTGGTGGACAGCTCAATGAAAGTGTCTACCCAGTGTGTGGTAGCGGTGAAGAAGGCCAGTTCCATGCTAGGGATCATTAAAAAGGGGATATGAAACAAAGCAGCCAACATTATAATGCCATTGTACAAAATGGTATTAAGGCCCCACCTGGAGTATTGCATATAGTTCTGATCAGTGCATCTCAAAAAAGATATAGTGGAACTGGAAAATATGCAGAAGAGAGCGATTACTGGGCTGGGGACCTCCCTTGTGAGGAAAGGCTAAAACCTTTGGGGCTCTTTAGTCTGCAAAAAAGGCGCCTAAGGGGGACATGACTGAGACGTACAAAATAATGCAGGGCATGAGTAAAGTGGATAGAGGGACACTCTTCTCTCTATGTGATCCTTTTTTATAATGTGTCTTTCTTTACTCAGATGCTAAACCCAGATTTCCAGAAACTGAATTCATTTCTTGTTTTTATATTTTCAAAAATCATCCTCACTTCAAAATAAAGATACAAAATCAAACAAAATTGAACCATTTTGAAAAGTAGTAAAAATATTTATTTATTTATTTATTTATTTATTTATTTATTTATTTATTTATTTACAATTTTTACCCCACCCACCCAATTAGTAACACAGTCACTACTCTGGGAGGCTATCAGAGGAGCATCAAAATAACATAATAGAAATAAAAACAACAAAAAGATTTTTTTAAAAAAGTCAGACACATTTAGAAAAGGGGTCATCATCAGAAACAAAAACTAACATTAGGCACAGAAAAAATATTTTAAAATAAAGAGAGCAAAATAACAGGCAGGCAGCGAATTCAGAATGGGAGTAGTCCATATGCAAACATGAAAATTAATCAAAAGTACAGCACATATCTGGAGGTAAAGTGTGTTGCTTGTGGTATTTTAGTGCAAGGTTTATAACATATCTTGACCAAATTTCAAGCAGTGTCCTTTACGTTGGACACTGTAGATTCTGCAATATATTCAAAGAAAGGGTTCCCTGCTGCAAAGAAAGGGTCCAGCTTGATTATCCCTTTTGACAGTTGAAGAGTGGCAGTGCTTTCTGCCCACACTTTTAAGTCAGTTCTGTGTTGTCAAACTTTCCAGTTTCCTCCACCACACTTCTATTTCCATGCATTTTGTGGCACTAGGAAGGGTTTCGTAGTGGTTTGCGTAGCAGGTGTTCAGTGGGACTCATTAAAATAGGTAGCATATACAACACTCTGTGAACCTCAGTATCTTGATTAATTATTGTTGGAATCTAACAACCCTTTCCCCTCCAAAATTCTTTCACTTCTGGGTACTTCCACCAGAGGTGAGTTAACACATTTCTTTCTCACCACACTGTTTCTACCATAAAGGAGAAATCTGGACATTCATTTTAGATAGTCAGACAGGGCTTATGTGCCATGTCAGGATAATTGTTAGGGTGTTCTCCTTGATCTTGGCCAACACTATTTTAAATGGTGGCATTACCCAGACCTTGTCCTACTGCTGCTGTCTGCTTCCCATACTAATTTGGCTCCTTGTATTACTGCATATTTCCTCAACAACTAAACAATTTGGTATCTCCACTGCAAAGAATTAAAACACTGTGAGTGATGCTTCTGTGAAGTGTCACATACACAGTGTGAAAGTAAGATAACTGAATTGCTTGGGATCACCCAAACCTCTTTATTTTTCTCCTGTAGTCAACTGGTTATCAGAGTTGACGCTTCCAACAAAAAGCATACTGCTAAAATACTTCATCTGGGTAACTCCTCTTCTAGTTCCCATTCAGCTTTCCAGCTAATTGTGAAAATGAGAACATAGAAATGGATATATAGTATGCAACTAGGCTTGCAGTCCTATGACTTATAGCCACACTAATAGTACCATATTTTTGTTCCAGTGATCTTCACTCAGTGACAGGGAATATATTTATGAAGTTGGTTGGTACAGAGTCAGGCCACTGGTTTAACTCATCCAGTATTGTAACCTCTGGCTAGCAGCAGATTTTAGGTTCTGATTTCCACCAACCTTCTCAGTTGAATCCTTTTAAAACCAGAAATGTTGAAACAGGGTCAAGAATCTTCTGGATGAAAAATGTAATTTGAGCTGTGGCTTATCCTATATCAGGCCTGCCCAAAGTCCGGCCCGGGGGGAGGGGCAAAATCCGGCCCGCCAGGCCATTCTGAGTGGCCCGCGGCTGGCTGGCCCGCCCCTCCCTCCCCCTCCTTCACCCCATGTTTTTTTTAAAAGAAAGTGGGTAGGGCTTGCAGTGGGGTGGCAGGGTCAGGGAGCAACCGGCCCCTGACACATTCTCAGCCACCAAATCTGGCCCTCCTTACAAAAAGTTTGGGCAACCCTGGCCTATATGTAACAGGCTTTTTTCACCAGTTGATACATTTGGAGTTCTGAGAGTTGCATGGTGCTTTTACATGTTTGGCATGGCCACTCAAAAACACTTGCTTTTCATAAGGCAGATTGATGACACTGAAAAGAAAGGTAGCTTGCCAAAATTTAAGTAGGAGACACAGATATATTCCGAGATCCAAAATCCAGTTTGAGAAATCAGTCTTCTGCTCCAACACTTATTTCACAGAAAGCCTGGTTGTGTTTTGAAGACATAGGTATGTGTCATTAAATAATTTTACCACAAACATTAGCTGATCTTTTTATCTGGGCTGCTAAGTACACTAACAAAAGTAGTGCTGGTAGGCACTTCAGTTTTAATTTTAACTACTTTGGGACTGATTTGGGACCTTGCGTGGCTTCTGGAAATAAAATTTCCAGAAAATCCCTTTGAACCATGGCAGCTTTGTTAGATCTATAGAGCTTTTAGCTGAGTCCTATTCTTTACTTAACCCACTGACAGCCTCTTTGCATTTTAAACAAAACTACTGTATATTTTTAGTCAGCTCTAAGACCAGTTGTAAAAAAGAGGCAATATTTATTGGTAGATAAATGTTAAGGCATAGATCTAATGCCCAAACAATTATTGGTGCCACATACTGATTAGGTTAATCTTAGAAGGTCCAATTTAGAAATTTTCTTGGCAAAAAATAATGATTGCTGTCTTTATATAAGGTGGGTTGAGCACAATTCAGGTTTAGAATTATATATCAAATCATTAATACTGTATTGTAGTTACATATGATTTAATCGTGTGTACCTGACATTTTCTTTGCCATATGTTCACCTGTTGCTGTTTACTGACTGAAAAGGACAGCAGGAAAACTATATTAAACCCATTTAAATATCATAAGGCAGTGATAGGCTAAGCCCTTGTGTCACTTCAAACAGGAGAAGGCTCTAGCAATGTCACTTAATACAGAGAGAGCTTGTAAATAAGGAGCGTGCTCTTTGCAAGTCATAGTGATAAAAAGCTGAGATACAACTTTATTTCTCAGCAACACTTTACTGATAACCAGTTACTGTGCACTGCTAATGCCCTGACAACAGCGGATGAGGAGGTAAATGTTTATTTTGTATGAAAGCAAAACTCACTGAAATGATATTCCCCATCATCCTGTGGATATCTTTATAGCTTAAAAAAGCCTGAAGATTAAGTGTCTTGTATCTGTAAATTTCAGAAAAGACCTTATCCAGACATTTGTTGGGTTTACACTACAAACTTCAAGCTGTTAATACTGATCTCATACTGAATCTTCTAGACCTCTAGGCATACTGCCGTAAGGGGGGGCACCCTACTGAATACTAAGGTATCAAATCAATTATGTACTTTGCACTGTTAATGCTTGGACTACAGCTGATGTGGAAGATACTGTGTATTCTGTAGGCAAAACCCATTTTATTCAATATGATGTCCCCTGAGATAAGCACGCTCAAAGAACTGTGTGCTGTGTCGTTACAGTCGTGACCGACCCTTCGTGACCCCATGTCCATGGAGTTTTCTTGGCAGGGATACTGGAGTGGCTTGCCAGTTCCTACTCCAGGCGCCTACAGCATCTGGTATTCCCTGGTGGTCTCCCATCCAAGTACTAACCAGGGCCGACCCTGCTTAGCTTCCAAAATCAGGCGAGATCGAATGTGCTTAGGGGATCTAGGCAGCTCTTCAAAGAACCAGAAGATTCAATTTTTGGAATAGTTATCATTTTGGCAAAAAATTAATATGCTTAAACTAGGCATTGGATGAATCTCTGGATGTTTCATAATTGTTTTAAAACTGTTTTTGTCTTATTTCTTTAAATATTTGTATTTTATTTGTTTTTAAATCTAGGAAACTACAACAATATCATGCAGATGCTGCCTGTTATTATAAAATACCAGTGTTAAATGTCTCTACCCAAATGTTAGTCCAGTGAGTTCAGAGGAACTTATTGCCAGTTAGGCACACATGAGATTGCAGTCTAAGTTTTGTAGCTTTTAAAAAGCCTGTAATATTATAGCTTAAAATCAACACTGCACTTATCCCAACCACCTGCAACCCCTTCCTCACTGTAAATTTCTGGGTAACCTACAAATAATTTCTGGGGGTGTTCCAAGGCTTCCACAGCATGTTTCATTCTGCCTGCTATCTTACAGCTGAGAAAGTAATTATACACTTCCTGGTTCCACTGACTGAAGATGAGCCATCTGGTACAGCTGATGATCACCAATATTCCAAAAATTGCAGAATAAAATAAAAACATGCATTAAAAGGCTACACATTTAAGATATAAATGCATGACAGACTTTAATGCAATTGTGTATTTTATTTTAATCTTAAAACCCTATGTACAGCACATTTCCTTAACTAAGGCATGTGTCACTCTGGCCAGAATCAGACTTCTCCAGGAAGAGGCACAACTTGCACACTGGTTATAACTGTGCAAATGAACTCCTGGCCACAGCTGAAAACTCAGCATCCAGGCTCAGAGATGAATCCCGGAGCCATCCCCACATTGCACACTTGTGTTTTCACAGGGAGCGAAAACCCATCCAGCATAGGCTAAATCCCTATTCCTCAACTGACCAGGAGCATTTCTGTCTTGTCTGGATTAAGTTTCAGTTTATTCATGCTTATCCAATCCATTACTGACAGCAGAGACTGATCTAGATCTGAAACATTAAAATGGAAGTTGCATGAAAAATAATTTCCTTTACTGATTTCCACGTGAAGTGCAATAGAGTGTATATCCAGCTTTATGCCCCTTAAAGCTCACTTTACAAACAAACTTTTTCAGGATATAAACTATTAATATGTTGAATTAAACCCAAAGAAGAGTCTTGTGGCATCTTAAAGATGAACCAGCCGCCTTGGGTCCTTTTCCGAGGAGAAAGGCGAGGTAAATATACTCTAATATAAATAAATAAATAAATTTGTATAAACCTTTGCATGCTACAGCCCATGATAGCTTATGCTAAATAAAACATGCTGGTTAGTAAGGCCACCCGAAACTCTCTCTTGTAAACATTAAAAAGAAACTGCTTTAAGTCAGCCAGTAGATTTTTTAAAAACATTTTTCATGTTTGTTCCCTATATGTCTTCGAGCTAATTTAGAAATATGTACAATATTAGAACCTGGATACAAAAAGAACTTCCACATTCTTAGTGCTAATACGTCATTTTGTTAATCAGTTGAAATTTACAGACTTCCTTAATATTCTACAAATTTGTTATTTAACATGGAAGGCTCCATTATCATATTTCACTTTAATCAGGAAAGGTAACACCTGTGGATTAATCACAAAAGCTTCTTTTGTCAGTTGAATACCTTCAGGCAATGAAACCATTCCCGTTGGTTGCTTGTACCAATGCAGGAAGCACTTCAGCCTCACCAGATGAAACATTTCTACTACATTCTTTTGTCCAGCAGCATGACACATATGACATGTTTTTATCACAGTTCAAGTAGGGAGCCTCTGGAATGCAAAGTAAGATAGGAAAAAAATAAGGTTCTTCTAATATTTGTGAAAGAGACTGGAAATCAAAGTGGCAAATGTGTTGCCTACACTAATGAGTAAACAGAAGAAAGTAAATTGATTTGAAAGAAATCAAAATATATACAGAAACGTCATTTTCTGTTTAAATTTACACACTGAACTGAAAAAAACACCTAACAACCACTCATATTATATGGCTTTGGAATTGTATGTTGACCAATTCATTTCTTCAAACACCATCTAGTTTATGAATGTGCTTCTATCTACACAATTCAGGACACCAGGAAATGGTCTTATATTGCTGCAGATTGTCATATCTGTGTTACCAGCAGGGAAAAGCTTTACACAACAGAGGGCAGCATGAACACTGTCAACACCAATGGCAGCAGTCACAATGGTCTCTACTGGATACCTGCTTTTGCTCCCTACCATCCATAAAACAACACCAAGCAAGGGAAAATTCTGGAAGCTGATTCTTCATCAGTTAACCACTTTTCACCCATACATAAAGCAACTATCAGGGCTGGTTTTTAACAAGTGTGAATACTGTAGTTCATTTTTTGATTTGGGGTGCGCATAACTTGTACACGATATAACAAAGTAACATGCACTCCAGAACACAAAAGGAAGTCTTTCAGCTGCAGGCTTTCACTGCTGGTAACATCCTTCTAGTTGCTCAGGGAATTACCAGTCCCCCACAATAGGATTTGGACCAACAATTCCCATTGCATAAAACAAAATCCAATAATCAAACAATTTCAAACAAAGTAAAAATGTTCAACAAAACATAGTAAGAGTGACTATCCTGCAGCATGGTATTTTAATATGTCCTTTTTCAAGGTTGGTGGGAAAGGCCTTGATCAGCTTAGGAAGAAATCCACCTGCAATGTTACCTTTTAGTTTGAGGGATAATTAAATTTACTGCTCTGTGCCATGGCTGCTATGCATACTGGCACTACTTCAGTTGCCAGGAGAGGTTGATGCTTCTCCAAAAAGTACCTGGTTTTCTCTTGCAACAGCAGGTTCAGCTACTGTAATGGTGATGTGAGAAAGGGTTGACAGAACTTCAGGGATTGTGCAGATCTGGGCAATTGGTTCTGGTTAGCATGAATTAGCAAGTGTTCCTATCATATATAATTTTCACCTGTCCCCAGAGGTGACGATTACATGCTCATAAGCTAGACATAATGAGATCACACATAGGTACTATATAGGAGTTTCTCTAGAATCAGCTCCCAGATGACTCAGCCATACAAGCTGTCAAACCATTTTTAAAAACTCCTTTCCTTCCTACTCCTGTCTCTGGAGTATAAAAAAATATAAACTTGCAGAAGTCAGTTTTGAGACAGAAAGGGAAGGAGGAAGGCTTAATGTGTCACTACAAACCAAGAGATTGGTCTGCTATCTCAGATGTTTGATTGTGGCTGAAACACCCTGTGTGATTGAATCCCCCCCCCCAAGTCTCCAGGAGGGACCAATCCATTACTTTCCTTGGAGAAATGAAGTCTAGAATTTGGTGCATGATGCTGATAAAAGCAACTGATCATAATACTTAACTTTCTGCCCTAATGATAAGGGATTTTTTAATAGCTTGGATCTTCACAATTTGTGTAGAACATTGTTAATTAATAATTACATTTGACTCACTAAGAAGCTCATCTGCCTCTTCCCATTAGTTCAAAATGAAGCAATGTGATTCCTGTCAAGGATGCTTCATTTTCTGTCCTAGCTTCCATTTTATTTTCAGGCTGTGGGATTGAATTTTGCAGGAATGGAGACCTCTCCAAGAACCTTGTGGAGTAGTGGTTAAACTACTGTACTACATAGCAATAACTGTGCTCACGACCTGGGGTTCAATCCCAGGAAGGCTCATGGTTGACTCAACCTTTTATCCTTCCGAGGTCAGTAAAATGAGTACCCAGCTTGCTGGGGGTGGGGTGGGGGTAATATGTAGCCTGCAAAATTGAATTGTAAACCACCCAGATAGTACATTAAGCATTATGGGGCAGTATATAAGACGAACACTTTGCTTTTTGCTCTCCAATAATGGTAATCCTGTTCCTCCCCAATAGTCACTGTTTCTCATTTTGATCACAATACTCAAACTAAGACTGATGTAATGAGCAAATAGTGAGGACAGCTACAACTTAAGAGTTTCTGTTGCTGTTGGTTTTTAAATGTATTTATTTATTTAAAATGTCTACAATCCTTGCATATTCATTTCCGAAAGATGGCTGTGTACTATGAGTCCTAAATTCTCACTGTGCATAGACTGACAATAATTAGAAGATACAATTCTTATATCAGATTTGTAAGAGTGTTAGGAAACTCTGTCTTTTTTTTAAAGGCCAACACTTGGCATCCTTACCAAATTGATTATAATGGCAACTGTGCACAGACCAGTGGAAGAATGGAATCACGTGGCACCACATGGAGATGGACATGATTCCTTTTGAATGTGCTTCGCTTTAAAATGTATATTATGGATGCAACCAAAATGTTCAAGTATTCAATATAACCTACATCCCACACAATCACTACCTCTCTGTAGCTCCTTGGACTGGACAGATGTGTGGACTTTGAATTGTATTTGGATTGCATCTCCTATAACCACCATTAGTAGTCAATGGGGAGAAATTGAGTGGGGGGATAGACAGACAACATCTGCAGGCCAAAAGGTGCCCAGCTTTGAATTTATGTTATTTTTAAAAAGCAATCCTGGTAGTTTTCAATGGATCGAGCATTGTAGAGTTATTTCTGCATGGCAAATGCTTTGAGAAAAGATTTGCTTTGCTCTGTGACATACTGTGGAGTAGGAACCTTGCTGAAACAAACCAATATCCTACACAGACACAATGCTATTTTCTTCCTGAAGCTAATATACTGTAGGCCAGTGTTTTTCAACCTTTTTTGGGCAAAGGCACACTTGTTTCATGAAAAAAATCACGAGGCACACCACCATTAGAAAATGTTAAAAAAATTAACTCTGTGCCTATATTGACTATATATAAAGTAATTCTCTTGAATAGGAATCAAATAAACACAAAGAAAGTATTTTATAATTACTTTATTATGAAATAGTAAGTAAACAGAAATATGAAAAATTATAAAATACTTTATTCAGTGCGCAACCTGGGCCTGTTTGGCTGAACACAAAGCTGATATTCTTCAGCTTTTCCAACGGCACACCAAGCAACATCTCGGAACCAAGGAACAGTGGTTGAAAAACACTGGTGTAGGCCAGTGGTGGCGAACCTTTGGCACTGCAGATGTTCTAGACCACAACTCTCATAGTCCTTTGTCATTGGCAAATACAGGCTTGGAATTCTGGGAGTTGTGGTCCAAAATATCTGGAGTGCCGAATGTTTACCACCACTGGCGTCTTTCCATGCCACTGTTAGTATTTTTTACATAACTGACTATGTTCTTTTATTCATGTGGGGAAATGCCTGTTTATTTGTTTTAACCTTTGAAGTGTTCAGCAATTTTAGCCATTCTGGTGAGACTTGGAACAGAAAACTGTTAAGTATAAGATGCACTCTTCCGTTATCTCTCTCACAAAGTTAACAGGATGTTCCCTAGTCAAATAAATACAGGATTTCTTCATTCACGTACTGTGTTTCCCCGAAAATAAGACACTGTCTTATATTTATTTTTTCTCAAGCAGACACACTAGGGCTTATTTTTCAGGGGATGTCAGCCCTGCGCACAACCAAAGCCTTTGCTCTCCTGTGAGCAATCCATTCACAGATTATGTTTTCTAGCTCAGGAAATAAAGGTTGCCGATCTGAACCACACTTGCGCTTCTTAGCATTTCCTCTGTCCACATGTAAACTGAGGTTATTCTAGCTGCCATTTTTGGACCATTTGGATATTCAACTTCTTCTCTTTGCAGAAAGCCGTAAAATTCTTGCCCTGGGAGTACTTGACAATTCCTTTCTGGTACTCAACAGAATAGCTCTTTTTGCACTCACTTTGTCTGGGAGTACAGATACTCAGGAGAAGCAGGCCCACAGACTGTTGCTGGTCAGTGGGGCTGGCATAGTGATGCGTGAACTCTTTTCCACTAGCCATTTGCACGTGAGCAATAGGATGTCTGCGACCACGGTTACCACACATGCATGTGCGAATGGTTAGAAGGGAATGATGCAGTTGCCACCTGCACACCCGCGCAAGTGCGAATGGATCAGAGAAAGGAGCTGTGGCAGATAAAATGTATGAGTCCTCCCTGAGGACAGTTGTGCAGGCCCACGTGATCTCGAGGATCGACTGCTTCAATGCCCTCTGCGTGGGGTTGCCCTTGACCATTGTCCGGAGGCTCCAGTGGGTGCAGAATGCAGCGGCCAGACTGCTGGTGGATGCTCGCAGATTCGATCACATCACCCCAGTTCTGGCACGCCTGCATTGGCTGCCCATTGCCCTCCGGATAAGGTTCAAGGTCCTGGTTTTGATTTTCAAAACCCTCCATTGCTTGGGACCAGAATACCTGTTGGAGCGTTTCTCCCAGAGGTCAACTGGGATCAGGCCCACGAGAATGGTGCAGGTGCGCTCACTTAGGGTGCCACACCCAGGGAGCCGCGGAAATCGCTCACGCGTAACCGCACCTTCTCTGTGGTGGTCCCCATGTTGTGGAATCATCTTCCTAGTGAGCTGCGCCTAGCACAGTCCCTGCCCGCCTTCAAAAAGGCTCTAAAAACCTTCCTTTTTAAGGAGGCATATGGCGACCTTTATCATTTTATTTTATTTTATTTTTGCCCGCGTCGCCTCTTGCTGAGGGTTTCCCCCTCTTTATTCTATTAGTTTTTTTTTTCTTTTTCCTTTTTACTTGTTTATACACTGCTGGTTTTTATTCTCGATTGTAAACCGCCCAGAGTTCCTTCTGGAAGATGGGTGGTATAAAATGCAACAAATAAATAAATAATAATAATAATAAATTCCAATCTTCCTTACCATTCTGTGCCGACATGCATGGCATGGCTGTGCAGCATATCTGCATAACCCTGCCCATCACTAGGTCTTATTATCGGGGTAGGGCTTATAGTTAACAAATGCACAGAAATCCTGCTAGGGCTTATTTTGGGGGGAGGTCTTATTTTCGGGAAAGCAGTTACCTATTATGCTCATCACAGTGAGTGCAATGGTTAAACTGCTGTACTGTAGTCAAAAGTGTGCTCACAACCCCAAGTTCAATCCCAGGCAGGCGGCTCAAGGTTCATTCAGCCTTCCAGGCTTCCAAGGTAGGTGAAATGAGTACCCAGCTTGGGGGGGGGGCAATGTGCAGCCTACATAATTAATTTGTAAACAGTCCAGATGTTTGAAGCAAGACATGGCAGTATATAAACAACATACTTTGCTTTTCTGCATTACCTTCATCCTGCAATGAATTATGTTGGTGAATTCATAAGGGTGTGAGAAGAGCATAGGCTGTAATACATGATTATGCACAAGTCACTCCTGCCTAGGAAATGAAAGATAATGTGTGATCCCTCAATGTTGTTGGGCTGTGATTCCCATCATCTTTCATCAGTGACTGCTGGTTGGGTTTATGGAAACTACATTCAACACTGGAGATCCAAATATTACTTATCCCTGCTATTATTATCATCTCTCTCTCTCTCTCTCTCTCTCTCTCTCTCTCTCTCTCTCTCTCTCTCTCTCTCTCTGTGTGTGTGTGTGTGTGTGTGTGTGTGTGTGTGAGTGATTGTTTGGTACTTATCAAGGGGCCATTTCAACAATCCCCAGACAAATCCATAATACTTCACACCTCTGCGAAGGCCATGGCTAAAGACTCATACTTTATGGGTGTTGGGAAGGTTGTAAAGGTGGGTCACTGTCTACCTAATGAGCCCATTGAGACTATTGTTTACCTAATGAGCCTGTTCAGTCCATTGTTCATCTTATGAGCCTGTTTCAGACCAGGATGACCTGAGGTCAAAGTGAACTATAAAATGGAGGACTCCCAACTAGCTTTCCTCAGAGTGATGAAGCTATTTGGATGAGCAGCATAACATTTCAGTATCTCAAGAAAATAAGTCCAGTTGCCATAACTCAACTTCCAGATCATTATTTTACAACTGCAGAACTGGAAGAGACCCTACGGATCACAAAGCCCAGCCCCTGACAAGGGAGGCACAGTGGGGAATTGAACTCCCAGCCATCAACTCAATGGCCAGATACTTAAACCATTAAGCTATCCAGCAGTTGAATTATGTCCAGTGGGGTTTCTTGTTTTTTGAGCTTTGAATTTATTTTTATTTTTTGTTTTACTAATGCAAAGAATTTATTACCAGAGTGTAAAACAGGTATATGTTTTGTACATTTTAAAAATTTTGTATGTGCTAGACAAATCCAATTCTGAAATGTTTTTAGTTACCACTGTGGCTGTATTACTGTCTCAGTTACTACAGAGCCAGTTTAAGATGGAACTTATGGCATGTAATATAGCTCATGCACAGTCCATATAGACAGTAAAAGGTTTCTGTCATATGATAAGGTCACCATCATTAATTTTCAAATTATGAGGAGAGACTTGCCAGTTTGGGATGGTCATTACTGCAATATTATGTGTTGTGGATCTTGCCTACACATAGAGTGAACTGTGATCTTAATTAGAACTTTGACAAGCCCTCTCTGATAAAATGATGAGATTATTCGTAATTGATGTCACAATCAATTACCATTTGGTTCATCACAAGCTTACTAACAGGTCTAGCCTTAGTGCTGGCCCCAGGATGTTGATGAGTGTGTGGCTGCCCTGTTCATGCTGTTACTGCGACAGCAGGGCAGATTTTCAGTCAACATCCTAATGACCTCTTTTGAAGTCTATTAAATTAATGACCCTGTCACATTGGCCTAACCTCTTACATCTTCATTTAGAGGGTTTTTTGTGTTGCAAACCAGTGTTTTTGGAGCCCATGAAAGAACAGACACTTGCATTCCCCTCTTTCAATTCCATCTCTGATTGAGGCAGATGTAAAATTAATAATTTGTCATATGTTGAAGAATAAATGTAAATGTATTAGTGGAAACACAGGTATTTCTTTTCAGTAATATATTTATTCTTTAATTTTGATGATTTTCAGGTACCTAAAGGACATGTTTGGCTAGAAGGTGATAATCTCAGGAATTCTACCGATTCCAGGTGTTATGGTCCTGTTCCATATGGATTAATAAAAGGGCGCATTTGCTTTAAGGTATAATCTAAAATGTTATAATTTAACAATAGGCATTTTCATTATCTAATAATGAACACTAGAGTATTAAAATGGTACAGGACAGCACAAACTCTGAACTGTCTACCATGTCAAAAGACATATAAAGCATTGGCCAATGAAGTAAAAACTTACCCAATGCAAACTGAACATTCTTAACATGTTTGACTACATACGTTTCTCAGGAGCATTATAAGAAAAAGAGTGGCAGAAATTGTGTTGTTTAGCAAAGTAAGTTGGACTAAACAATGACTGCTGAATGAATGGGATTTTGGGGAGTCAACTGCTTGGTAACTTCCATGGATTTAAATGGGTCTACTCTTAGTTATGGATTACCAGACTAAGGAACAGAATTTCCGGTGCAGTGTTACAAATATATTACATTGCTGGTTTTGTTTTATTTTTAGTAGTAGTAGGGCCTAGATGCCCTAAGCACATCCGATCTCGCCTGATTTCGGAAGCTAAGCAGGGTCGGCCCTGGTTAGTACTTGGATGGGAGACCATAAGGGAATACCAGGTGCTGTAGGCGCCTGGAGTAGGAACTGGCAAGCCACTCCAGTATTCCTGCCAAGAAAACTCCATGGACATGGGGTCACAGAGAGTCGGTCACGACTATAATGACGCAACACACACAGTATACCTGGAGGCATGACAATTGTGGCATGTTGCTGTGTGTACTAGCTTGTATCCATCATACATGATGGAGGCTGTGTCCACATCACCCTTCCATAGCAGACACACAGGATCTGGAATACACTGATCAGTCACCTTTAGCATTCAATCAGTAATCCAGAATTCCCATAGCCAATTCTTCTGACTAAGACAGGTGTGAGAGAGAACCTGCAGTTAGTTCATTCCATATATGGCACTAATACTTTGCTTCCAATTCTTAATTTTCTACTCAAGTTTCACTCAGCTTCTCCTTTGAAGAAACATTCTCCCACCCCAGAATAACTGAAGTGTTTAACAGTATAGATCTAGGTCCTGCTGACAGCATTTATTTATTTATTTATTTGTTTATTTGTTTATTTATTTAAACTTATATGCCGCCCACTACCCAAAGGTCTCTGGGTAGCTTACAATTAAAATGAACAGTTAAAACATTAAAAAGGCAATGTACAATTAAAAATGATAACATTTAAACACAAAACACTAAAATTGCCACCAGGACCACAATCTATGTTTTGTCAATTAAAAAGCTTTATGTAACATAAACTTCCCCCTCTTCATCACTGCAACTGAAATGGGAATTAAATAGAAGAAAACAAGAAAAAATACAACCAGTACTCTTAGAAGAGGTAGTCATGTTAGTCTGGGCTATCTTATCAGGCAAAAAGAAAAGAAGTGTCTGAGAAAGTGGACTTGTCTACAAAAGCTCATTGAAACATAGCAGTCAGTCTTTAAGGTGCCACAGCATTGTTGTCTTGTGTGTGTGTTTTTTTTTTTTTTTACTGATAAATCAACACTGTAAATTAACTGATTTTTCTCCCACAGTTATGGCCTCTTACTGACTTTGGATTTCTACGTGCAAGTCCCAACAGTCACAGGATTTATAATGACTAACATAATTATGCATTGTTATTTATTCTTTATTACATCTGGAAAAATTATGTATTTTTATATACAATAAACAGTATATGTTGGAGCCTGTCTTCCTTTATCCCATACATTAAATCCTTCTAACAGTCTTGTAGCATTATACTTTTATTTACAGCTATTGACATTATTGTTGTTGTTGATCATTAGAAAGAGCAAATACTATTATGGGTGTCTACATGTCAAAACTTAGTTGTTTTCCTCTCACAGTTTTGTTCTAATTACAGATATTGGAAATAGTAGCAGTTCTGAATGCAAACATTAATGACATTATTTGTTGGGACTATTTTTAAAGAAGGTAAACAGTGATTAAACTGCAGTATTGAAATCAAGGCTCTGCTCACAACTTGAGTTCAATCCTGATGGGCTCAGGGAGACTTCCAGCCTTCTGAGTTTGGTTAAAATGAGTATCCACCTCATGGCTGGTATTTTTTTTTGGAGGGGGGGGCAAATGTGTAGCCTGCACAATTAAACTGTAAGCCACACAAAGTGTTTTAAGTGACTTGGGCAAGTATACATGCAACACTTTGGTTTGCTTTTGGAAATATCATCACTTTTTCTTAACTTGATTAACACCACTTCATTAGCGAAGGAGTCTTTGTGGTGAATTTATTTCCAAGTCTGGCTGTAAAACAGCATCAGTATATGTTAACACAGATATATGCCAACTTATGCCCTCCAGATAGTTCTTTAGGCCACAGTCAGCATGGCTAATGGTTAAAAATGATAACAGCTGTACTCCAAAATATCTGGGTGGAATCAGATTGCCTTGCCTTACTTTGTCCTGGTTCCCAATTAGACACATCAGTTGAGTACACATGTTTCCTAACTAAATTATACTTCCCATTTTTCTAGAAACAATTACTATATACTGCCTTTCTTTTGTTTAAAAATATCCAGAATGTCTGTTTTTCAAGATGCTGTTTTTCCAGTTTAAAATTTGTACTCAAATCACAATTTCTTCTTGGTTACACAATGCAGAATTCTAATTAGAAAGACTAATCCTCTACTCCAAAATAAGGAAATCTTAAGTGTCATTATTATTAAAAGTAAGAAGATGACACAGAAAGCTAAGTCTAAATGCTGATCCCAATTAGAGTAAGACTCATTGAATCAATTGTTGAATTGTGATTTCATAACCTCTGTAAATCTCACTGGTTCTCTGGGTGTACTGACTGGGACTTGCAGTCCTCATTATTTGAATATTATACACTAGGGCAGGGGTAGTTAAAGTTAAAGCCACATTATTAACAGCAGCATTTGCTGTGGGTTTTAGAAGCTCTCAGATGTAAAACTGAAACAGTTTTGATTATTAACATTCACTGTGATTTTGCATTACTGGTATACTTCAGCTGAGCAATTACTTACATGTCTTGCATTTCCTGCATACTTGAATCAAACAGACTGTTGAGTCATTGAATAATCTCTATAGATAGTGAACAAGTGTCACAGCATACTAGTGAACCAACTTCAGCTTCATTTTCAGTGACAATGTATTTTCCACCACAGCGACATGTGAGAGAATAACACCGGTCACCTGTTGCAGTAAAATGTAACAACTTTAATATTTGTTCATGTACCTTTGAAGGAAGAAAAAACCTGAGACTGAGCATCAGAAGTTCCTGAAGTTCAATTTGTGTTATCAAGAAAAGTCTGTTAGTCCTTAAAATAATGTAGTATTTTCCCTTCTCATTTTCCCTCCCTCCCTTTTCTTTTTTCTCTTTTAATTGTGCCAAAATGCAGGGAAAGAACATGAAATATTTCTTAATATATACAAATGTCTGTTCTTTGCTCAGATGTGACGTGCAAGGCATGTTTGATAAAGTCATGGGTTATACTGCTAAATGTAAATGATAGACTACATAAATAAATGAATGACCAAGTTCAGAGACCAAGCAAATGACAGTTCTATGGATATAAATAGCGGAGAAGGACTGTTGTCCACATGTCTGATACTGCAACTAGTTATACAATCCAGGAAATAGGTAGAACTGATGGATTCTTGATATTCTGTTAAGATTCTTATTATTACATAACTACTTAATTTTAAAATAAGTTTGCCATAATGTCTTACCGTGATTCCAGGCCATATCTTCGAGTGAAACCTGAGCATCCACTGGCCATCCTTGAGTTAACTCGTATTCTGTTGGGGGGGGACATAGAAAAATATACAGACATTTATCTATAGTGGTGCAAGACAACAGTTGTGAAGCCGTAGCTTTGAATAATCAATGCATTTCAGAGTTTAAAACAAACGTTACAAAACAAGCAGAGGCTCCTAGACTACCCCATTTTTCATTGTAGGCAAGAAAGATGCTAACTTCAAGATAGAGCTTGGTGAACCTTTTCTGGTAAAGGCTGTCACAGACTTTTAAAAGTGCCTCCTTTGTACCTCAGACCCACTATTAGGCAGCATTTATATAGCACAGCTGAAATGAAAAAACCCAGAGAGGAGCACCCTGACCAGGAACTAAATTGCCTTTAAGCCCCAGCTGACCTGAGATAACAATGGCAGTACCATTCTGAAGTATAAAGAGAAAAGATGATAGGCATTGGCAAATAAACCTGTGGGGATTATGGTAGCCATCACAATGGACTACCACATATGCATGTGGAATGCAAGAGACAACCACCGAATTCTATCTTCCAGGCAAACTTGTCATGGCTAGACTGAAGCAAAAGAAGGTCCTTAGTCTCTGGTAGGTTTTAGATGGTCCAGAGGCTATTTACAATCTTTAGAATTATAGTCTGATTAGGATTCTGGAAAGTGCAAAGTGTGCATAGATCACAAAAAGCTGCAGTACAATTAAAGAAATGAGAGGGAACATTCAGATGGTCGAAGTAACCGGCGTTTTGTTGGCTAGGATGTGGACAAATACAGATACAGACAATATCTGTTTGGTAGGAACTGGCAAACCACTCCAGTATTCCTGCTAAGAAAACTCCATGGACATGGGGTCAAGAAGAGTCAGTCATGACTGTAGCATCACAACACACACAACACGTTTTATTGTATTTTGTTTGATTTTGATCTTTGGTTTTCACATGTTTTGTTTTATGTAAACCACCCAGAGTTCCCTCTGGGAAATTGGTGTGGTATAAAATATAAAAATAAATAAATAAATAAAAATGTTTTATTCAGATAGAAGTGACACACTGCACTGCCATAGAAGTGCAAGTGTACAGTAACAAAAAACATTAAATGCTGCTGTTACAGACTTGATTGATACTCAAGCGGGTATCCAAAAAAGGGATATGCTGCATGTAAGCATAATAAAACTATACTCCCCAACAGCTAACAATGAAATAATTGTAGGGGGGGCAAAGAAGAAATAAAAACATATAAAACATATCTGCTTATGATTTCCTGCAAATGGCATTGACAGGCAGGATATCTCTCAATAGTCAATACTATTTGCAGGGAATCATAAGCAGGTGAAGCCATTTGCTTTGGAATGTGTGTGTGTGTGTGTTGTGCCGTTAGTCGTGACCGACTCATGGCCCCATGTCCATGGAGTTTTCTTGGCAGGAATACTGGAGTGGTTTGCCAGTTCCTACTCCAGGTGCCTACAGCACCTGGTATTCCCTGGTGGTTTCCCATCCAAGTACTAACCAAGGCCGACCCTGCTTAGCTTCCGAAATCAGGCGAGATTGGGTGTGTTTAGGGCATCTAGAAGCAAATGGCGAGCCACTGTGTGAGACAGAATGCTGGACTAGATGGGATGTGGCCTGTTCCAGCAAGGCTGTTCTTACATCAAAAGACTAATTATAAGGTAGGGAAACAAGTCAATTGAGATTTTGTTAGGCTATGAATTGGAAATATAGTGAATGAATACTGCATTTTTTGTGAAGAATATGTAGTTCATAATAACATGTTAAAAGTACCACCAGGGACACTATACATGGATAAATTCTTGTGAGATAGCACTAATAACATATATTGTGAGGAATGAAACAGATTATATCCTTGTTAATTAGAGGTGTAAAAACGGTGTTGCGTTAGTGAAAATGTATCCTGGAGCAGACATAAATTCAGATAATACTGTAATCCTGTTTTTATTGCACTTTAACAGAATGATAAAAGGTCCCCCCAAAAAAAAACCCCATTGTTAAAGAAGGGATTTATGACAATATCAGTGACATCACCCACTTGGATCTCAGATATACTGTAAATACTACTGTCTCTAAACTGACAGAAATGTTGATAAATATGACCAACAGCAACCTCAAAAGTAGAAATGTATATGCAAAAACACGTGTACATGTAGAAAGAAGAAATATTAGAGCTAATGGAAAAGAAACCAAAAATAAAAGAACAAGTGTGTGTGAGAGAAAAAGGGATACAGTCAAGAAGAAACCTTTAACAGAATTACATTTGAACATCCAAAATGTAATTAGGGGAATCAAAACAAAATGTTATCAGGGAAGTCAAAGCAAAATGGTGTCCTAACAATGAACAAAGTTGGAAAACCTGGAGATCCATGATACCATCGATAGACATAAAATGCTGAAGCATGCCTTATCATATATATATTCAAGCACACACACTTGTACCTCCTTGCCCGATATGTACTTCATGTCTTGAAAAATGCCAACATTTCCCCTTCTTTGCATTTAAGTAATTTTATTGGGTTTTTGGGGAGAAGGGAATGAGGAGAAGGAAGGGGGAATACATTATAAAAATTCCATTGAGTATATCAAGCCTAAAATAACAATTTAACATATTTACAAATCATCAAATAGTATCACAATACTAATAAGTTTATTTCTTGCCATCTTTTTTTGGAAATCTCTTCGTAGTCTCCCTTTAAAAAACCAGAGAGCTTGTCGATTTCAATACATTATCTTTTCGTGGAGGTTTCTCTCTGTTGGCACTTCTGGTTGTTTCCAAAATTTCGCATACAATATCCTTGCTGCAACTATTACATGATGAAGTACATATTTCTGATCATATGAGATTATTAATATCTACTATATTTAATAGAAAAAATTCTGGTCTAAGCTCTAACTTAATCTTCAAATATCTTTCTAAAAATAATTTTACCATTATCCAGTATGCCTTTGCCTCTTTACATGTCCACCACATATGATAGAAGGTACCACTGTCATGTTTACATTTCCAGCATTTGGGTGAGTAATTATACATCTTGGATAGACGGTGGGGGGAGAAATGCCATCTATAAAACATCTTATAACAGTTTTCTTTGAAGGCTATAGATTTAAAAAGTTTAACCGTATTCCACAAGGAGTCCCATTTGTTTAGATGAATAGGGTAGCCAAAATGTTCTGCCCATCTTATCATAGTATCTTTTACCAATGTATCAATCATTTTTTTCATTTAGCAAAATGCTATAGAATTTACTAAGAAGCTTTAAATCGCCAGAAGATAGTATTTTGTCGAGTGGAGTGTCATTAGTCATAAATCCCCCCTCTTTGGTGTGATTTTTAAAGTGTGAGTATATTTTTTGGTACTTCCACCAGTCTAACTTGTGACCTTCAGATAATAATTTTGCTAATGGCTTCAAGGAGCAATCAGCATTCAAAAGTTGTCTATAGGTTAGAGGTTGAAGGCTTGTACTTGTAAGACAACTAGTTATCGCTCCTGTCGGAGATAACCACGTTGGTGCTTTAGGATAAAACTGTTTTTTTAATGGATAGCCATATTTTGATTAAGGCATTCCTTATCCAGTTTTTTTTTGAAAAGGGTAGGTATATTACCCTTATACCATACATAATGATGCCAACTCCTGTCTAAATCATAACTCTCAAGCTGCAGTATTCTATTATTTGTCATCAAGATTCAGTCTTTAACCCAAGTCATAGCAGCTGCCTTGTAATACAACACCAAATACGGCATAGCAAAACCACCAGCTTTAGTTCTGTCCTGTAAATAAACATTTCTAATCCTTGCTTTTTTCTTTTGCCATATAAACACACACATACTCTTTTCCAGGTCTGAGATAATCTTAAAGTTCGGTAATATAGGTAGACATTGAAATAAAAAGAGTAATTTAGGTAAGACAGTCATTTTAACTGGAGCAATTCTGCCTATTAGGGATAACTGAAGTCTTGACCAGGTTTCCAGGTCAGCTTTGATTGCTTTTATACCATTAACATAGTTATCTTTAAGTAGTTACAACGGTTGGACACAGTGATGCTCAAATATTTTACCTTGGTAGCATGTTGGAAACCCGACTGGTTGACCAACTTTCCGGTCATAGGTGGGGTCATATTTTTTGTGAGCAACAGTGTTTTTTCTCTATTAACCTTTAGTCCTGAGATTTTGGAGTAGGCCTCCAAAATCTTTAATAGCTCTGGAAGGGAGGTCTGTGGTTCCTCCATAATAACCAGCAAATCATCCACAAAGGCTTGCACCTTATAGACTTCTCCTTTGGTTTGTAGACCTTGAATACCTGGGGCATTTCTTATTACATGGAGTAATATCTCTAACGATAGAATAAACAACAAAGGAGAGAGAGCACATCCTTGCCTGGTACCTTTATGTATCTTAACTGTGTCTGTAAGGTTGCTGTTGACTACGATTCTAGTGCTTTGTGCGGAGTAAATTTGCTCTATAGCTCGTAGCATTCTGTGTCCACACTGTAAATAATCTAACTGTCAAATGCTTTCTCGGCGTCGATGAATGCAAAAGCAACTTGCTTCTCAGGGTGACATTCATAGTACTCCAACGCGTCGAGAAAAATTCTAACATTGGATTGAAGGTGTCTTTTTGGAAGAAAGCCATTTTGATCAGGGGATATCAGAGACGGTAAGATTATCCGCCATCTGTTTGCCAAGATGGTTGCAAATATTTTGTAATCCACGTTTAGGAGAGCAATTGGCCTATAGTTTTGGATCAAGTCTCTGGATTCCCCTTCTTTAGGAATCAATGTTGTATGGGATGATTTCCATGAATCTGGTATATCTTCGCCCTCTAAAATAGATGTAAACAGATTTTTCATGTTTCCGGTGATTATCTCAGAAATTTTTTATAAAATTGTGGACATTTTCCCTTCTTTGCAAGATCACCACATATGTAAGTAGGTCCCTTTTTCTTTTCTTTTTTACATCCCCAGCATGAAGACAGTAGTTTCATTTATGAAATTTATTTTCACAGCTGTTAAGTACCATCTTCATGCAGCTTTATAGCAATTTTCCTTAAACCTTATTTTCATATTTTTCATGATCCTCTTATTCCCTTATTATATTCCAATCTTCTTCCATAATTTCCTGAACTGTCTTGCCATGTTTTCTTTAAAGCTGTTCTGTTATCTGCCTGTGTCAACATCTTTTACATTACCCTTATAGTGCCCCTTCTATCCCTTTCTCTCTTTTTTTCAATTGTGATTTGAAACCACTTCTGGTGAAAATTAAAGGAGAAAGTGCCAAAGGAAGACTGCAGTTGAACAAAAAAAAATCATTTTATGTTGTACTTACTTTACATTTCTATCTCACCAACTAGTAGCAGAGCCATGAAATCATGACTACAAAGAACGACGACTTTAATTTTAACAATGCAGAAACTGAAATTGTTAAATATTTTGCATACAGTATCTTGGTTATACATAGATCCAAACATAGACTGCAGCCAAATAAAGCAAAGCCAAACATGCTGCTTATATACTGCCTTATGTCACTTCAAGCACTCTCTGAGTGGTTTACCAATTTAATTATGCAGGCTACACATGGCACACCCCCAATGAGCTGGGTACTCATTTTACCAACCTTGAAAAGATAGAAGGCTGACTCAACCTGGAGTCAGCTGCCTGACACTGAACCCCCGATTGTGAGTATATTATTGGTTGCAGTACAGCAATTTAACCACTGTGCCCCAAAACAAGAAATCAGAAGTTATCCATTACATTCAATCTGCTACTACAACAGTTAGTTATGAATAATATATTGATAGTGAAATTAAAACACTTATTTTGACAACTCATATCTACCGGTTAAAAAAACTATTCAGCAATTAAATATTAAAGCACAATTTCTCCTCCGTGCAATTCATTAATTACCTGCCGATTAACTAGTATTAAGTTGACCTGTGGTCTCTACCTCCTTTTTACAACATTGTGACTCTAATTTTACCTGAAATCTACATTATAGATCCCCTGAGGCTCAGTTTCATCTAAATTAATCTTAATGAAGGCAATTAAAACAAATCAGACAAGTTAGAGGCAATTACTGGATCAATAAAACCTCCTTGACCTCACCTATTTTGAACACCTCCAGAACATTAAATATATAGGTTAAAACAAAGTTAACCCATTTGCATCTAAGATTCTACTGTTAAAATAGTAAGAAATGATAATGAGGGGAAAAGCAACTTTAGCTTTATGTTATCTACTAAATCAATCCTGATACTTATATTTCCCTCCTCCAAATCAGAAGAAAGACTCCTTAATAATGGAATCACCCAAAAGTGATAGCAGATTTTTCTTTGCTGAACATCTATTTTTATTAGCATATACAGTTCTTCCTACAGGTCTCTCTCTCTCTCTCTCTCTCTCTCTCTCTCTCTCTCTCTCTCTCTCAATTTGTTCTGCCTTTGTCAAAGTTGATTCCTTACCCTGCTTTCATATAGTGGAAGGTAGACACTTAAGAAACCCTCCTTCTGGGAGTTGTTAAACTTCCTCAAAAGGTGGGCTACACATCAATCAAACAATCAATCAATCCAACATCTTTAATTAATAGCTCCAGAATGCAATTGGATAGCTGGTGGTAGGCAATGTAAATGCTTAATTGAGAGACCCAGTCCCTGCATATGCTCTCAAAACCATTTTTGTGGCTTCTCAGTGTCCCCATCACTTTTAAAAAATCAGCACTGTAGTCTGCTTCTAATATCAAACAGCAAACTGCTAAACTGGCTTCTTATTTCAATGTTTTTTCTGCAAGGTTTTTTTTTGGGTGTGTGTGTGTGTGTGTGCATTTTTTTCTGAAAAAGGAAACCTTTGTCTTTAATTACCAGTCTCTTCCCTAGTGTTTCCTCAGCAATACTCTTCCTTAAACCTTGCTTTAAAAACCCACAGGCATTATGGAAACCTTTGTTATTTAAACAAAACAGTGTATGACAAGCTTTTGTTATTTAAACAGCCAGTTGCTGTTCCCCCTGTTGCTTCTGCCCCAGTAAGCAAATTTAAAGGGTATGATTCTTAAAGTTGGTTTAAAACTACTGCATAATTAAATTTATCATTATTTAATGACTTAAATATATTCCTTAATTTATTGTAATTAATATTTAATGCAATTTCAATAGGTTGAGGGCAGAAATGATGAAATTATCTTTAACAAATTAAGACTTATTAATATGAAAAAATATTTATTCTCTGCATGAGTCTTTGGGAAAAATTTCATTTTTCAGCACCAAGAATTTATAATGATAATAATACAAACACAGTACATTTATATTTTAAAATAAAAACATATATCAAATGTCCATACTAAATTTATCAAACTCCACCTCCTCCTTAAACCACATCCATTTTCTGTGTATGGCCCTTCAGCAGCTGGCTGAAAGAAAAGTGGTCCCCAACCTTGCAAAAACTGCCACTGCTTTAAATGCGCTGCAATGGCTCCATTTGCAGTTGGAATCAGGAGACTTCTGTTCAACACTCTGGCTATTAACCTGTTTAATTCTTCTTGCTGTTTAATCTCTTTTATGAAGCCAATGGGCAAGGTCCTCGGCCATTTTTCTTTGACTGATCTTATCACACCAACACTCCATTCTACTTCTCTTTCTTGATGGTTAAGGATGTGCAGGTGCTGGACTGCTACTCAGATGTTGTCATGAGCTTGACAGGAGCCACTAAACTGAGGATAGATCATAACAAGACTGAATTCTGTGGACACCCTTCCCAGATGGGGAAGCAAACTGCTATTAACTGGGCTGCACTCCCTCTTAAGCAGGGGTGGGTAATAAATTGGTTTCGAAATAAATATTACTTGGGAAATGCAAGAAATTATCAAAACTAATCTAGATGATGTGAAAAAACAAATTAAGGAGCAAATTCGAGAATATAGTAGATTGAAAATATGCTTTGGAAGAGGGCAATTGTAAAAATGAAGATTATCCCTAAATTAAATTTTCTTTTTTGGATGTTACCCTTAAGGATAGATGACAAAGAATTAAAAGAACTACAGAATTTTATTAACAGATACTGTAATGAAAACAGAAGGGCAAGAATAAATAAAAAATTGTGGTATCTCCCACAAAAGAGGGGAGGATTGGGTATTCCTGATGTTAAACTATATTATATAGCTAATCAATTGAGACCTATTCCTGAAATTATAATAGTGAAGAATTAATTTGGAGTGATCAGTGGACTAAGGCTCCGAAAACTGCTGACTTCAAAGTCAGCAGCTCGGCGGTTCGAATCCCGGGTGCCACACAGTGGAGCGAGCTCCCGCTGTTCACCCCAACTCCTGCCAACCTAGCAGTTCGAAAGCATGTAAAATGCAAGTAGATAAATAGTTACCGCCGTAAGAGGCGGGAAGGTAAAAACAGCGTTTCCTTGCAGCGATGCCGGCCACATGGCCATGGACTTGCACAACACTGGCTCTTCCGGCTTGAATATGGAGATGAGCACTGCCCCTAGAGTGGGACACGACTAGCACGCATGTGCGGGGGGAACCTTTACCTTACCTTAGAATTTTATAGGATTTGGGATAATGTATTAAATATGTTCTTTAGTGTATATTTAAAAGAAAGGTTAAAAAGTATTGATAATCCCTATTTAAATAATATGTTAGAGTGTTGGACCAAGTATAAAAGAATACTAAGCCCAAGATTTCCCCATTGACTAGAATAGTGGACTTACCAAATTTCCCAGAAAATTTAAAGATAAAAATAAGTAAGATCTTGACAGAATAGAGGGTAATTAAAGATTGGATAAACGCCTTTGATACAGTGAGAATAAAAGTATTAAGGAAAGAAAATCTTAATTGGCTAAGCATAGGGCAGCTAGATAACTGGACTAAGGTGTGGATAAAAAAAGAAGGGAAATGTAGGGCAATGACTGAGTTTGAAGAAATTATTGAAAAAAGGGAAATGTTTGAAGGTCAGTATCAAAGAAAAGGCATCATAAGTCTAATATATAGGATGTTAGTTGAGGAGGAATATAAAACAACAGCACTAAAACTGGTTTGGCAAGGAGATTTAAATGAAGAGATAAAGGAAGAAATTTGGAATGCAATATGGAGGGAAAGAATAATGAAAAATATGTCAGTAAGAATTAAGGAAAATTGTTACAAAGTTATTTGGAGATGGTATTTAACACCAGTAAAAATGCATGCAATAAATAAGAAGGTATCACCCTTGTGTTGGAGGTGTAAGAACGAAAAAGGAACCTATTATCATATGGGGTGGTCCTGTGAGGAAAAACAAAAGGAATGGATAATAGTTTTTGATGAAATAAAATAAATTATAGGGATTGATAGCATTGCCAAAGATATTGTGAAATAGAAAAAGAGGTAAAGGATCTGATTATAATTATGGTAACATCTGCAAGATTAATAATGGCAAAAAAAATGGAAAGATCATAAGAAACTGAGTCTAGAGGAATGGTATGAAGAAATGTGGAGTTTGGCTATTAATGATAAACTGACCTGCAAATTGAAAATTTAAAAAGGGATGGTAAAAGAGAATTTTTTAATCGAATCTGGTATAAATTTCTGGATCACGTATTTCTAAAGGAAAAAGGTTATTTTCCATCTAAAGAATCAATTCAGTTTTGGAAGGAGACAGGTTGTTTAAGATAAAACATGTGATTATAATGAATGAAATGTTATATAATGTTATAAAGTATATTGTTATATAATCCTGAGGGTGGTGGATAATTAAGCACAATGTGTTGTGGGGGATTTATGTGCTGTAAAAAAATAAAAAAAAATAAAAAAGCAGGGGTGGGGAACCTTTGCCCCTACATCGAGTAGGCAAACTGTCATATTGTGAAAAATGCCTATCTCCAAAAATTTCATTCAGCTTATGAAAACTTCATCTTACAGGGCATTCATCTTGCGAGGTACTACTATAAATATATGCTGCAGCTTTGAGGGAGATGTCTGGAGGGCAATGAAAGGTCACAGAAAGTCAAAGACAGGCCTTCTTTGAGGAGTCAAAAATCAGCCTTGCTTTAAAAAAAAGTAAGGGAGCAAAAGGACATTTTGCCTTGTATCTCCAAGGAATTATTAGTATATAAATTTATAAGGCATATTTAAAGTATTTTTGTATTACAAAAGCACGTTCATCCCATTCTGAGTGTGTTCTATAAACAATGTCTCAGAATTTCTGAGATCAAGCTTCCAGATACAAATCATCAAAGGAGAAATCAGCTCCAGGTCTGGGGCAATCTGAACTTTTGACCCTATCAGTCAGGAACCAATTAGCTAACTCTTTGGAGGAGAACTAAACTTCTTCCTGACCAAACAGTCATTTATGCTAGGAAAGAGATTCTGTGTCTGGTGATAACAATATTTTAAGAAATTTAATAAAGAATAAAGAATATCAGAAAGTAATTTGTTTATTCTCTGGAAATTAATAATTTCTGCTTTGTGGTTGGGTATGTCCTTACTTGATGCTAGCAAAGCTTTTGTGCCTATTCCACCCATCTTATCAAAATATATTATGTGCCATCATGTCACTTCTGATATATGGTGACAAATCAGTTACTGATTTCTAGAATGTCCTATCATTAACATTATTTTACTACATTTTATTTATGTACTGCCATCTAGTAAATTACTATTCTGGGAGGTATACAACAGAAACAATATTGTGTTTTTTTCTAGTTATCGTATATACTCGAGTATAAGTCGACCCAAGTATAAGTCGAGGCCCCTAATTTAAGCCCCCAAAACTGGGGAAACGTATTGACTCGAGTATAAGCCTAGGGTGGGAAATGCAGCAGGGCCTGGCAGCCCTCCTTTGTAAGATGGGGGAGCGGTGTGTGATGTTTAAAATGACTTTTAGCCACTGACCCAAGCACTTGCCAAGCCCTGCTGCATTTCCCACCCTAGACTCCCCTGTGATGCAGAGGGGGGGGGTAATGAGAAGCGGCACACAATGTTTAAAATGACTTTTAGCCACTGGCACAAGCACTTGCCTCAGTGGCTAAAAGTACTGACCCGCATATAAGCCAAGGGCCCCTTTTTTTCAGCCCAAAATTAGGGCTGAAAAACTAGGCTTATATTCGAGTATATACAGTATTTCTGTATTTCAAAATTGAGGGCAGTATCAACTCTAATTGTTGTCCCCATCCTGTTGGGTTCTGTCCCATTTATGCACACGACTCTCTCCATCCCCAACATGGGTTCCATTGTGACCAAAACAACAGTTGCTGTGGGTGTGCACGGAGGAAAAGCCCAGTGTGGATGGGGGGCAGAGGTATGCATGTCTGCTCCCATCTTAGAGGGAGCTTTGGAGGGAACATATTTTGGAAACATGCATACAACATGTTCATAGATGTTTTGGTCCAATAAAAGCCTTTGTTCCTCAACCTGCTTATCATTAGGTAGATAGATTTCTAGTCTGCATTTTAATTTGTATTATGTGGAGTGGGCATGGTAACATTACCTGAGGGGTTAAAGAGTGTGTATGTTTCTCCACTGTATGTCTTGCACTCACTCACACTTCTGTTCCACTATTCTATAAACAGTCTTTCAAAATATTTTGGCATACAGGGACTACAGCCACATCCCAGCTATTCTTGCTTTGGTCCTTTCCCAGCAACCACAGTACAGATCATGTTCTCATCTTTTTGAATCCTCCAGCACTAGACAATTCTACATGAGGGAAGATTCTGTTGGAATATGTGTGTAGTTTATTTGCAGTATTCAGTACTTCTGTTTTAAAAGTAAAGAAATTCTGTTCTTCAAACAACCTTTTTTATGAATGTGGGATATTGCGCTTCTGTAGCCACAATTCAAAATGCGAGGAAATGGCTTGATATTGCTGCATAATACTGTGCTATCATTGCTAACAAGGAAACATATGCCAAGTTTTATACAGCAAAGGGCACTTTGAATATTGACAACACCAATGGCAGCAGTCAAGATGGTCTCAGAGAAAATCCCAGGATATGACTCCTTTTTTCATCCAACACTTCTCATCCAAACACCAAACAGGGTTTTCTCCAACTAGTGTGAAAGTTAGTGAGCATAAGAGGGCATCTTGTAGACCATCTTGACCACTGACACCAGTGTTATTGATATTCAGGGTGTCGTTTTGGTGCTTAAAACTTGGCATCCATTTACCTGTTAGAAATGCAAACACTGGATTTATATAGCAATATCGGGCCATTTCCTGGCATTGTGAATTTTGGATACAGAAACATAATGTCCCACCTTCAAAAATTGGAGCTTTTTTGGAAGAACTGAATATATAAGCCAACAGCTTTGCTTCCTCAAGACATTAAAAGCCATCAATTTGGGAGCTTGGAGAGGGGATTAGGAGTTATGAGGGATATAGCATCCCTCCCGGATCAGGTGCAATGGAGCTGAATAAAGGTGCAGAGGGTTCTTCTCCTGCTTCTACAGTTAGTGAACTGAAATCATTAATGCTTATTAGCCCATCAGTATTTGAGCTGCTGTATCTGATACATTTTTTAAGAACTGAGGAGACCTGTGCTCTAATGCTACATTGGCCACAAAGCTCACTACCTTGGCCTAATGACCCTCTCTTTACATCTCACACATACATCCCTGGCAAGTCTTCATTCTGTTTACCTTGTACACCTAAAATACATTGATACACCATGCAGAAACTTAACTGGAGAGTCAGTGCTTAGAAATTCACAAAGTTATTGTGTGCGGTGGGGGTGAGGAATTCCTAAGCTCAAGAAAAAATGAGACACTCATTGCTTGGTGAAAGAGAAGCAAACATAACCACATTCTTAATTTTGGTGTGCATTTGACCTGGAAACTGAACTCACAAGAATATCTTGGAATGGGTTATTATGTATATTTGTACTACTCACATGCACCACCTAGCCTACAAAATAATAAAATACATGGTGTTTTCACATATAAATCCAAGGGAAATTACACAAAAAATAATTACTTTCAAAACAGCTGAAGAAGAGCTCTGCTTTGTTTTGCTTAAGAATGCCGTATAATATACTTTTTAGTTAAAGCGAGTCTGAAATTATCCAGTTTGCTATATTTGTTACTGACATGTATTCATTATTACTAATGAATCATTTGAAACAATTTTTAAAAAAAGAAATTGAAAATGTTCTGCTGAAAAAATTAAGCACAATGAGTGTACATAAAATATCTGTGATCAAATTTAACTCATTTATTCAGCTCTCATTTGATTAGGGTCCTAAATCTATTGAACTGAGTAGTTTCTATTTTGGCAGATGAAGAGTAGCCAAGATTATGTTCTTCTAAAATTGTATAAATAAGCAAAGCTCACATGTTGGCATGGAATTTTAGTACTGGGAAAACTGGGAAAAATAAGGAAAGCCACTCAACACCTCTAAAACATTTTTACAACAGCAAGCAGTTAATACATCAAATGTAGTTAAAACAAAAATGTGTGTCATCTGCAACCTTAGTGATTGCAACAAAAGTTACATGAGTCTAAGGTACTACTATTATGCAACCTCATTTTTCCAGAATCCTTCACATCTCATTAGAATTTCAAATAAAATAAATATTCAGCCACTTTGCTAATACAAGTAGGTCAGCTATAAAATATTTTAAAAAGAAAATCTGTAAGGGCTTTTCAAGCACAAAAATGAAAATCAAGATTGTCCATTGATGTTAAGAATGTGAAAATTAATGATCTGGACTAGTTTGATGATAAATTATTTATTTCAAATCAAGATACAAAGTAGATAAAGCAAAATGCTCCCCCTTTATACAAAAGAAACATTTTCTTAACCATGGGTTTATATTATTTGCTTTCTATATAACTATGTCTATTTCTATTAAGCCTAATGTGATACAACTAATTCAAAAACAGTTCTGCTCTTTAATATGTCTATACCAAATGCCCAGTAACCTCAACAGCTTATTTTAAGAATAAGAAATATAAACAATGGGCAAAATAAGTTTGCCTACTCAGTGTATTCTTTACTTAATTATGCATATTTGGCAGCCACGCTGACTAAGCTTTTGTTTCTCAAATAAAATTGTGGCAACCTTAGCAGCAGGGAAGTTAAAACAGCAAGAGAAAAAGATTTGATGGTGTGCCAACGTACAATGGAAGGGAATTCAATAACATGCTGCAGAGACAGTGAGCTTTTATCAGACACACTGAAAAGTGATGGTAGCTACACGTCAATGCTGGACCAGAGTGTGTTACAGCAGAGTGCAACTGAGTGTTTTCCCCACAGGCAGTACGCTATTATTGACTCCCCCCCATTAACATGGAGGGTGGATATGCATTTATTGAAGGTTCTAATGGAAGGCTGAGGGACTCCTATCCTGAGGCCAGAGCAGAAAGACAGCCTATCACTTCATGTAATGGTAGCCCATGTGTGACAGACCTGACCTACATTTCCTCCTTTCTTTCTCACAACAGCCTGTCACTGTTTAAAGATGCTATTTTCTGAGATGTATTTAGAAAGAGAGAGAGAGAGAGAGAAAGAAAGAAATGCTAGAACTGCGGTTAATGTGGCTTTACTGAAGTATCGTTTATAAATTGCTTAGGAACAGGACAGATGCATTATGAACACTATAAAGCAATGCCTGACCATGGAGTGTTTCTACAGCCAAATGCTATTTTATGTCTTTAATATAAATTAAAAACCTCTATCTGAAATGAAGTAACTGAATGTAGCGATGAACTTAGCTCAAGTAACTAAGAACATTTAATGACACTGCTTTAAATATTGCCAAATTAAGATTGGCTAAACGAAGTCATTATTATCTAAATTCTACATTTATTTGAATTATTAGAAGAGTGACTGCCTAATGCTTTGTCAAAAGTAATCTAGTGTTTTTACTACCTAATGGATGTGTAGTAATCAGTATAGATAATATATCTATATATGGAAGCGAGGTAAGGGCAAATTAATTGTTTCAGTAGAACAAAAAGCATTTTGAAAAAACACCGCTAATCTACCTCTCCTGCTTTTGCTCTCAAGAGCTGCTGCTGCTACTACAGCACTCCTCGGCAGGAACCTACCTCTCCGCTGCAGGTCATACTCTTTTTTTGTCTCTTCATTCCCTAGAATTTTCCACGCTCGATCAATTTCGATGAACCTCTGCATGCGCGCCTCCACTTCTCCTGCTGGCACATCTGTGCTCTGTTTGTCTGGATGATACTGCCAATCAACAAAAAGAAGGGAGGGGGAATGAATGTGGGGAATCAATAGTAAATATGAGATCTATTTTGAGGTGTATGGAAGATATAAAGGTTTGAACTATGGTGCCAAGGAAAGCAAACAAATGGAATAGCGCTGGCCACAAGAGATTGCTGCCAGGTTAATTAGACCACTGGAAAAGCAGCAAATACACCAGTGGCACTAATGTCACAATGTGCACTGACAGCATTTTCTGGATAATTTGCTGATGGAATCATTGGTCTTATGGATGATTTACCTAGAGAGAATGACTAATGCAAACAGAAATAGGTACAGAGAAATAAATAAGAGGGGCAAAATAGGATTATAGAGACATCACATTTTAGAAAGCAAAATATACAAAAAATAAACTTGTTCTATATCTACAAATGACTTGTTTCCTAGTCTGAGTTGAATTACTCAAGCCATAGACAGAAATGATACACATCAGCCATATATATAATATTCTATTTCTGAAAGTGTGATTCTCCATCTTGAATTTATTTCCAGTCAGTAAATAAAAAGCTCTTCCAAATTTCTACAATATTTTGCACTGTTTTCAGTTTTGAATTAAGGATCTAATGACAGGACTAAAAAGTAACACATGGAAGCAAAAGGATATTGTAATATTTCATTGCTTGGATTCCTATTACATAGCATTACACAATTGTTTCAAGACCAGGGGGTGAGCAGAAGAACAGGAGGAGGAGAACAAGAGGAAGAGGGAGTGGGACAAGGTGAATTTTATTACTCCAGTAATATTATTTCATTGTAGATTGTCCCATCAGAGTTTTCAACAGCTAAATACTGTATACAGAAATTTCTTTCCTATTGTCTCCTTCTGTTTAGTACTAACAAGAGTTATTAAGTGTTACTATATTCAATATGAAAGAGCATATCCATTCATCTGAAATGTGGTGTTCAAAGAAAGGTTTACAGGTATTGCAGACTGCCAGAAAGCCAAGTTTGGGCATTCCAAGTTAAACCAAGTTTGAAATCTCACTATTAGTTAAAACAACTAAACTGAAGTGACTGTACTTTGGACCTATGCAAATTTAAGTCACAAGATGCCAGCAACATTAGGAAAAATCAGGAAGATAGTAGGAAAAGACAAAGACCTAATATGAGATAGATGGGCTTAACAAAAGAACCCACAGCATTTGGTAAGGAAGACCCACAGGTGCTTTTGGGGGGCTGTTAATTCATCAGGTCAACATATGCTAGGGGGAACTTCATGGCATATAATATAAATTTACTAAAATTGAGGATCATTTGAAAAAAAAGCTGAGGAAGCTGGATTCCTAATGAAAAACTCATACACATATTTACAGCTAGCAAAATTGAATTTAGAAGGCAAATCTAGCTTTACTTGATCACTTATTTTGCCATCAGTTTGACAACCCACCAGTACTGGCTTAACACTGGTTCCCTACTACATGGTCCAAGTCCCAAGAACTGGAATTTCCTCAACTGGAATTTGGACATTCCCTCCCTCCCCTTTAAGATAAACTCTCCATGGAGCCAAAACATTCACTGTAGAGGATTTTCCAGCCCTCTGAAGCTAGGTTTTAGAGTGCCTGGGGGAAGTGCCAATGGCGGCATAAGCATCAGGATTCAGCAGGCATTCACAACTGGATTCTGGCTATGGAATTACATCAATATGAGCCAGAAAGTAATGATCCAGGCCCCATACTGTAATACAATCCTAGACGATAATGGTCACTGCTTTTATCATACAACTGGGCATCCATTTTTGGTAGCGACTTGAAATATGAACAGAGGATTCAGATGATATTCCAATATACAGCTCTAAAATAACCATGTTTGAATTAGGCTACAGGTCTTTCTAGTCCAACACTATCATCCAGTACTGATTATTATTAGCCTTCCAGCTGCTCAAGACATGGACGCAGATGGAGCCTCCATTTCCCCAGCAACTGAGGCACAGAGGCACCATAGCTTTTGATAGTATTGTAAAGGTATAGGTTGCTCTCTTGATTTACAGTAATTGATGGCTTCAATCTCCATCAATTTAGTTTAGTTTTTTTCCTTTTCTTTTTTCTTTTTTTGGCCCACCATCTTGCTCCTTTTCCTTGTGTTTTGTCTTTGCTTGTTCTCTGTCTTTTGTATTATTATTTTAACTGTAAGCCGCCCAGAGTTCCCACTGGGAAGATGGGCGGGGTATAAGATTAACAAACAAACAAATAAATAAATAAATAAATAAATAAATACCAGTTCTTCATGTATTTCCAATTTTTCCTACATAATTTTCTAGTCCCAAGTTTAGATATCAGCTTATATAAGATTCCTTTCTGTTTTATCCTGCTTTAAAGGAGGGGGTATGTGGAGAAATATTTATACATTCAAGGTATTCTGTTTCATTATGGAACTACCTAGTCAGTAGCCATCCTCCATTCAATCAGTAGACTCAATCCATGTTTATAGAAATTGAAATAGGTTCTGTTAGCTTTATACAGAACAAAAGTGTGTTGACAGCCCATGAAACAACAGGAGCATAGTAGTATTAACCATAATGTGCCACCAAGTCAATTCTGACTTATGGAGACCCTTTTCAGGGTTTTCTAGTTACACAGTACTCAGAAGTAGTTTACCATTCCCATCTTCTGGAGGTGACCTGGGATTGTGCAGCTTGCCCAAGTCTACACAGGCTGGCTTCTCTTGTAGAAGGCACAATGAGGAATCACACTCCCAATCTCTCACTCCACAGCCAAATACCTAAACTGCCAAGCTATCCAGCCAGCTCTGGTAGCATATCAGTCTGCCCTTTTTGTTGCTTATTATAATCCCACAGAAGTGGCAGTCAGAAGGAGGGGCTGTTGTATCCATACAGGCTCTTTATGTGAGCCACAACATGCATCCAAAATCAGGGTTCTGGCTCATGCGGAGAGCCTGTTATCGATACAAGAGCCTCTCCCTCTTCAGACTGTCACTTTTGTGTGTTGAAAACAATGATTAGTGCACTCACTCATTGTGTGTTAAGTATGCATGCTTATAAAAATGCCTAAATAGACCTATTATTTTCAAAGCATTCTTCCTGTTCTGAATCAGATAGCAGCAATAAAACCACTCTTAAAAATTAAATCTTGAACATTTTATTCAGTTTCTTCTCAATTTTCATGATAAGTATATGTAGTGGCATCTTTAAAGCTAGTCATAATAATTTTTGTTATGAAGAAGCCAATGTAGGCATAAGTAATCCCAAACATAAAAGGAAGCATAGAAGGAAAAGGAGAATACATTTTAAGAAAAGAAAACAAGAGACTGTCTTACTTTATCTGGCAACATGTTGTATTGCTATTTGGAATATTCGGAACAGGCCAGAGAGGTCCAGATGCAATTTTTTTGGCCAACTCTCTTCATAAATTCAAGCCTTTCTTGACCCATGAAAACAGTAGGAAGCATCTAGTGCATAGTCAGCTTCTGATTCTTACTTTTTAGGGTCCTACCTCTACCACTACCACAGTATCCATACATATAATTCAAGCCAATTATGAGGAGGTTAAGTTGAAGTTATTTTAATGTTAGTATCAGAGTGTCTAAATCTCTAGCCCAGTCCGGCATGCTTCCTCTATGGAAAAAAAAATCAGAGGGTGGGCACATCCCAGATTATAATTATTGGCACTGGTCAAGTTGGCTAGGGATGAGGGGAGCTCATCTGGAGGGCATAATGTTGGAAAAGGCTGAAACAGAAGCCAACAACACAAATTTGAATATTCTCAATAGTTGTGCTGCTCTGCTAAGATAAATGTATAATGTATAATGCATCTCTGTCTCAACAAATAAACAGCCTAGGACTCCTTCTATTAACCCAGAATACTTGCATTTACTTAGATTGACAACTATCCCTTAAATTAAGCAAAGAATGTTTGAGGATATTACTTCAACATGAAAATCCAATAGAATGCTCAAAGGAGCCAAACAAAGTCTGTGTCTATATTAGGCAACCAATAGAGTGTAGAAGATAGAATGACAGAATAGGACTCAGGATTCAAAACCCTGCTTGGTCATGGAGACTTATGGGGGTAAAACTATTAAAGCCACTCCTAAAATATTTCACCTTGAAAGCCCTTTTAGGGTTGATATAAGTCAGTTCTGACTCAATGGCACATCTCAGACAGATTTCTATTTAGCCAGAAGACTTAGTGTGGCATACTTCCAGAAATACTATTTATTCACACTGCTTATATAGTACTTTTCCACAGAAAACCAAAATTATTATTTAATTCAGGTCAAACTGAGTAATAGTCTTAAATTGTTAATGGAAGATAATTTTTAAGTAATGGTATTAAATATTCACCTATACTCAGAAGTTTAATGTAGTTCATTCTGGGCACTAGCCTTCAGCCCTCAGAGATTCTGTCCATAATACAGTTTCTGAACAATTTCCATAGATCTCTTGCAGTATTTGTTAAAGTAGAAGTAGGGCATGGATACATAAGAATATAAGCAATATTATACATGCATAAAACTCTGGTCCCTGAAACCCACAGTTCATGTGAATTTCCTCTATCTTTGTTGTTGTGATTCCAATCTTGGATCTATAGATCCTATAAAGAGAGTGCTACAAATGGAATTTCTGTTCACAAAATAGGGAAAAGTTCTCAGCAGTTGTCCCATTCCTCTTGCAACATCCTGCACTTCTCACATTGTTTCAGATATTCTCCAACCTTGTGCACCAAACCTCCAATTCAATTCTGAAAATGCCAAGTTCTTATGCTAGCTGTCCCCAACATACATAGATATTCTTCCCATCACTTGCAACAACTACAAGCTAACAGAATGACATTTTCAATGTACTAGATAAACACCTTCTCATAGGCACATTTTACCACTTTGAGAGGGTTTGAATATTTTTGGAAAGTTGAGCACAATAAACAACAAGCAGAAGGCAGGATTTCTGTTACAAATCTATAATCCCAGCGAGGCCACCCAATGTGGAAGGGGTTCACCAGAGTAAAGTAAAGCAAAGTGTTCTGCTTGTATACCACCCCATAGCACTTTAAGTATACTCTGGGTGGTTTACAATTTTAATTATGCAGGCTAAACATTGCTTCCCCCCAAGAAAGCTGGGTAAGATATATCCATCCTCTTCAGGAAGTGACAGAAACATAAATGAGGAAAATATTTGATGGTTTTAATTGTGATGAGGATAGAGAAATTTTGAAGAGCAGTGGGTAGTTCAGCAGCACTAGTGGAAAGTGACAATTGTAGAGGATCTTTCATAGACAATGGTGCTGGAATGCAGTCTCTTAACAGGATTGTGCAGAAGAGGCAATGATACACCATTTCTCCATATTCTATGCTTTGGAAATCATGTGGTGAAACAATATGAAATGAAACAAAAGTCAGTTTTGGAAGATGGGACTCCCAAGTAAGAAAACAGTCAATCAATTATTGTTGAACAGCAAATAATAAACGAAGATGACATGGTTTCTAATGAGGCAACTGGATTAAAGTCAAAAAGACAGATAGATGCCCATGTGTAAAGAGGAAAAAGTACACTTTGATATATAGGACTGGAAAATTTAATGTGTGAGATAGGACTCAAGGAAGTTTGAAACTGCAATAAGAACTGGGGCATTTAAACATTGTAATACCTGGCATGGTTAAACTAAAATGGACTGGAACAAGACATTCTCAGACAGATAATTACAAAGTGTTTCACTGCAGAAATGACAAACTCCAAATAAATGAGGGAACTCTAAACTGAAGCAAGATGGAGCACAAGCAGTTAGAGACTATAATGTCTAAATACTATTAGCCAGACTTCACAGAAAGCCTATCAATATAACCATACCAAGGTAACCATCAATCAAGTTTAATGCTCCAACTGCAGATACTGCAAAAGAAGAAAACAAGAAAATTTCATGTAAGTGCCCAGAAATAAATTTTTAAGATAGGATGTCATAGGTAACTGCAAAACAAAAGGATAGATCACCAGACAATAAATAGAAAATAAAGCATGACAAATCACATGTACAAATGAGATACATCTCAACACCTCCTCAGTTAGTTAAAAGTAAGTTATGCAAACTTTACACAGATGCCAATGAAGTAAGCCATGACTATTTATTTGAGTTACATCCCATTTTTCTCCAAGAAACTGGGATCCAAGGTAGTTTTTAGCATGCAAGATTGGAACAGGGCTGTGAAGTGTCAGAATTCTTGGAAGTCATTAATTGACAGGGTTATTCTATTGGAAGAAACTATATGGCATGTAACAATAACAGATACAGTGGTACCTCGGTTTAAAAGTATCTTGGATGGCAAGCATTTTGCAAACTAAAACTTTTTGCCTCAGATTGCATGCAAGGGGCCTCTGGGGCTTCTGGGTAGGTCCAGCGCTGACTGGAAGTGACTTCCAGGGCGTGTGGTGGGCCTGCGCTGGGCCTCCAGAGCTCGTACCAGGCCTGGTGCTGCCTGTCCGTGGCCTCCGGAGCTCACCCCAAGCCTGGAGCCACCCGTCTGCAACCTCTGGAGCTTGCCCTTGGCCCAGCACCACCCGTCCGTGGCTTCCGCAGCATGCCCCGGGCCTGGCGCTGCCCATCCACAGCTTCCACAGCACACACCAGGCTGGGCACTAACTGTCTGTAGCCTCCGCAGCACACCCAGGCTGCACTGGGACCAGGATGAGCTCTGGGGACTGCTGTGGATCCTGTCTGCGGCCTCCACAGCATGTTCAGGGTCCAACACCACCCAGCGGTGGCCTCCATAGCGCGCCCTGCAGCCAGTGCTGCCCAACTGCGGCCTCTGCAGTGCACCCTGGGCAGCACTGCACCCAAGGCGAGCTCTGGAGGCCACTGTGGATCCCGGCCAAAGCAAATTTGCTCATAGCAAATCATGGAAACCCGGAGCCCAGAACAGATCAGGTAATTTCCATTATTTCCTATGGAGAAATTTGCTTTGATACACAAGTGTTTTGGTTTACAAGCATGCTTCTGGAATGGATTATGCTCGTAAACCAAGATACCACTGTACAAGATAAGAATAACACCGACACTAACAGATAAAAAGACAAGTTGGTGACTAAAAGGAAAAACTGAGGCAGAAATCAACAAATCAGACAAAAACTGCTTTATGCACAGCGACAAGACGAGTTATAGGGATGGCAATCCAAAAACTTGCTCCTAATTTCAGTGTTCACAGAAGTTCTGAGCACATGTATAATGCCTTTCTCTCATGGTTTACTAGACAACACATTTTTACATTCTTTAAATGGACATTAAACTACAGTACAAGAAACATTAGATATGTTCCTCCAACACATGTTTATTGTTTTAAACTTGGCAGATGTTCCATATATGAAAAGCTTGAGGACTCCATAAATTACCAACATCTATAGGAAATTACTGAGAGAGGTTGTGTCACCAGTATGAAAATGATACCCAGCTCTATCTCTCCCTCCCATCTAAATTCAAGGAGGCTGCTTCAGTACTAGAGTGGTGTCTGATGTCAGTAAAGGACCAGATGAGGGTGAAGAAACAAACTTAATCCAGAGAAGACAGAGGTGCTTCAGTCAGTCAAAAGGCAGATCAGATAGTAGCAATGCACCCTCTATTCCCTGGGGCTATACTCCCTCTGAAAATATAGCTTGCAGGTGCTCCTGGGCTCATATCTGAGCCTGGAGACCTAGGCTTCAGTGGTGACCAGTAGTGCCTTTGCAAAACTAGTGTGCTACCTGCATCCATTCTTGGGGAGGTTTGATCTAGCCACAGTGATACATGTCTTACATCCTAGCTGGATTACTGTAGTGCTCTCTCTGTTGGGATGCCTATAGAATGTGTCTGGAAACTTCAATGAAAATACAGTAAAATACAGCAGCCAGATTGATGACTAGGGCTGGTTACAGGGATCACTTAACACCCTTGTTAGAGCAGCTCCAATGGCTGTCAATCTATTTTTCTGGCTGATTTCAAGGTGCTGGTTCTCAGTTATAAAGCCCTAAATTGCTTGGGCTCAAGCTATTGTCAAGGATCAAATTTCTCTTTTGGTGATACTCAAGTTATAAGATCGGGGGGGGGGCTTTTCTCAGCATCTTCATGTGTGTTTGGTGGGTACAAGGGAGAGGGTCTTCTCTCTTGCTGGTCTCAGACTTGGGAACTCCATCTCAGATGAAGACAGGCTGATCTCATCTGTGCTGTTCTTCTACAAGCAGGCAAAAGCCTTTCTCTTCTTGCAAGCTTTCCCTGGGTGAAGGGCTGCCAAATGGAGTTTTAAAAATGGATTGTGTACCTTACTGCATTTAATCTGCTTTGGTTGTGTTTTTTGTATGGTTTATTTTTTGCTTGTGTTTTTGTATGGTTTTTTTATCCTTTTTCTTATTTGTATACTCACTGTTAGCTTAAAAACTGCCCACTAATTTATATAAGCCACTTTGGTTCTTTTTAAGGAGAAAGGTGGGGTAAACAGATTTTAAATAAAGAACAATACACTAGCCAGCTGCTAACAAAATCAGTGGGAGCTCCTGCACAGGGCCAGTTCCTAAGCCAAGTAAAATCCATCTGAAGTGTTTTTCTTTAGCTACTATACAGACTTAATGACTTGCACATAAAAGGTCTTGTATAACAGCTAGCCCGAAGCAACACTGCACTTTTTGCTCTGTGGCCTACATGGTTCATCAGGTACTAATTAGGTAGCATGTTCTGTCAACGCTTTCATGCTTTTCTTCTATTAATTGATCATTCTGCCAAATTAATGACATTGCTGCACCAGCTCTCGATTCCCTTAGCTCCTTTACCTGCAAGGCACACAGAATAAGGGGGGAAATCCCAAAAGGTCGTACGTTAACTGTCCTCATTCAAAATCCGAGACCAATACAGAATAAAAGTGCCAAGTATTTCCAAAAGACTTAGTGTAATACCAATGCCTTAAAAAGCCGGAAGCTTGTCCCTCCACTCTTCAGATGTCTGAATTGAATTGAAATTTTATTTACGGTCAACGACCAAAAACCAAAATAACAGATGTTCAAAAGCATTCCAAAAAGGAATGAATCAAACCTTATTACAAGATATATAGTAAATACAATTTTTAATACAATTTTTAATACAATACAATTTTCAGATGTCTAAAAATAGAGACTAACAGAAAAAGAAAAAGGAAGGGTAAAGGAAATAATTGCATGCAGTATTACTTAGCTTTTACTCATTATGAAGATACTAACATTAAAACATAGAATCCATCTAATTATCAGAGCTCAATTTTTTCCAGTTAAATTTCTACATTGATGTTGAAGTTTTGTGTTTGAATTTTAAGGGAAAGAACAAGATTTATTGCAGCAGCAATTTTGGAAAAAGGTTGAAAAGCTAAACATACTTCTCACATTATTACTGTAAATTGTATGTATAGCAAATAATGTACTGCAACACTATTAAAAAGTCATGATTTACTCTGTTTTAATTACAACTTATTGAGATTCCTGCATTTGGAAGGACGTTAAAGCTTTTCAATCACATATTTTAAAGATATTATAAATAATTAGAACTTAATAAACAAATAAGAGATAAATTTCATCTATTTTTATACATTATTAAGACAAAAGCATTTTAAAAAATTGTAGGGATAAAGTTCCTGTGTCAAATACAACACACTACTGCCACCTAATGCATACTTAAAGCCTACTTCCAAAGGGCTTTCTCCATACTGGAAAAACAGAACACCTTCAATATAACAATTCGTTTTGTACAATTAACATTATCTAATTAATGCTTTCAGATTTATGGTTTCTCTGACCCAGCTGTTTCCCTCAGGCAAGCTTAAACATACATTCTTTCTAACAAAAAATTATGAAGATGGGAACACAAACTGTCAACAAAAATAAACTTTTAATTTGCAGAAACAATTTAACAATGTGCACGAAAAGAGCAAATATGTGCCTTCTAAAGAGCCTGGCTGGCAATGAGAGAACTCTCTGTGAGTATGTGGGGCAATGAGTGCAACCCTAACAACAGCTCCACTTGCTGGAGAGGACCAGGATGCAAAAGGACTTACTGTATCTAGGAGGATGAGCTGCAGTGATACCCAACTATGGCTGCTAAAAACTCTGCACATCAAACATTTGCAATGAGTCCCCAAACAGACTACTTTTGGGTAGGTGAAAATATCCTCAGATCCACTGGATCTCTATGTGAGGTCCTGCAATAATCTAGCATCTGGCTGTTCCATACACAAAGTGGGAACTGGGAAGGCTTCTGCCCTCTTGCAGAAACCAAAGGGAGCTTATTTTAATTTGTGTTTTTAAAAAAGCAATGACAAAAATCACACCATCAACAATAGTGGGAAAATGGTAAGTATCTTATAGGCATGGCTATCAGCTGGACTTCCTGAGATACAATTTCAGTTGCGCGCGCACACACACACACACACACACACACACACACACACACACACACACACACACACACACACACACACACACACACACACACACACACACACACACACACACTGCCTTTAAGAATTCTCTGTCCAACGACAATCTCTAAGCTTTTAAAAAAGTATTTCAAAATCACATTTAGCTTCTTTTTTTCTAGCCTTGGTTTTGCTATTTGATCCAAGTTCACATCACCAATAGTTAAGTCACAGTCAAAACCTCGCCTTGGTCCTGAACTTTAAACTCACTCTTCGGTCTCTACATATCAACTCCTCTTGAACAAAAAGTTAAAGTTCAGAGAAAAAAGCTTCAGCCTTTTAAACTTTAAAAAAATGGTAACTAAATGAGGTGTAATAAAACATTTTGAAAGGAATGAAAGAAAGGAACATCTAAGGAAGGATTTCTATTTTTGTCAAAGCTGAATATATAATTACAAATACTAGATCTATAACATTATGCACACACATTCTTCAGCAGTCACTACACCACATGTTACATTTTGATGTATACAAACTTTGTGAATAATGATTACCTCTGAAGAAAGCTTCTTTTCAAATGCAAAATGATTTAGACCTTCATACACAGATAGACATAAATAAAAGATTTTTGTTTCTGGCACAGAGAAGTCATCAATATCAGGGCTAAGTTGCAATTAATAAATAAGAAATGTTGAGCTTTTAAATAAATTGATGGAAAAAGGATGTTGGTTTCCCTTATATTCCAGTCAACGAGTAACAAAAGGAATGGTTAACTGTTGTGTTTTACAATCAAAACGCTGGGCAAAATTGTGCACCCAGAGGCAAGAAATAACTCTCTCCCTGAGATATAATTTGAGTTTTGGGAAAACTGCACAACTCTTATAGAAACAATTAACTTGACCCATAAGGCAAGGAAAATAATGCCCTGAATTTATTTTCACCATTGCTGCTCAGGGTTCTCTAGGGATGCTTTTTGGATTGTACAGCTGATGGGTGTGAAGGTTGGGTGCTTTTATCTGTGTAAACCACCCAGAGAAGTGGCATTCCACTAGATGGGCAGTTGAAAACTCCAATAAATAAGTAAATGTGAGCATTTATTTATTTATTTATTTATTTATTTATTTATTTATTTATTGACTGTCTTCCTGAAAGAACTCTGGGCATTTAAAAACAGCAATAAACACAACAAATAACAAACTTATGATACACCAAGTGACAGATAAAAATACTCACCAAGATGGTGGGACATTTTTTTAAAAAAATGTAAGAGGTCTAGATAACTGCTCAATCAATGCCTAATGGGCCAGAGATGGAGGTACCTTCTGGACTAGGCAGAGATACTCTAAAATCTCAGAGAACACCCTGTGATACCTATGTAGGGAAGCAAGAAAAACGATCTCTCTGCTTGGCCACACTCTTGCTGCAATAGCTCTTATAGTTCTGGATTAATTTCCTCTTACTGTATCTCACAACTTCTATACCATGAACTACTGAAAGAAAAGAATTTTATTTCTGGTTCAAAACACCTGGTGCTTTTTAGGCTTCCTGCTCTCCCTGATCTTTAAAAAGCTTTATATTTAAAAAAATACAGAGAAGGTTTCAGTGCTTCATAGCCAGACCTCCAACACAATAGTTCTTTTATTTATAAGAACTGTTCTAAGCCCAACATAAATGCTGAAATGCCATCTAAAATAACATTAATTATGAGTCAAGAAATGGACCAAAATTTCCTTAATTCGGGAAGAGATATCTGCACAAATCCAAAGCTGACAGAAACATGAAACATGTCGTACAGCTAATACTCACTGAAATCTTAACGATCCCATGTACAAGAATACATCTAGCTTCAAGATGGGACCCACAACAGGAGCTCTGTTATAGCTGAGATCATGGCAGGTTGATTATATTTATCAAAGAAGCAGGCTTCACAGACCACTGCAAAGCAGCGAGGCTCTACAAAGGCTACTATTTCCATTAGAAAGCGACACGTTCAGACCTTCAGGAAGACTTTTAGCACAGAGTCTATCTTCTGAGCTGTCGTGCAAGGAGACCTTATTAAAGACCATTTAAAAAGACATTTTCCATTTCTTTTCATATTGATATGACTTGTAGAATCCATCATTTTGGTTTGCACAGATTCTCATTGGTATACCTACAGACATGGAATTGTGAACTGAAATTTACATATTTTCATGCAAATTGTACAAAAGCACATTAAAAGGTAAATTAAAAATACATCATCTATTTAAAAATCTACCTCTTCCTATAATAGAGGCATGATCTATAGCCTCTTTGGTAGCTCAGGTCTTGTCCCTGACCTAGATACTTTTTCTGGTTAATGCCTTGTCCCTCTAGATAAAAAAATGCTTTCTTTGTGAACAACCAATGGTGAAAATATTCAAAAGGTAAAATGGCTTATCTATAACCTGTAGCCAATTTGTAAAGAACATAGGCCTGAATCAAATACAGTGGGCCCTCATATAACAAATGGTTTGTATAACATAAAATCTGTACAACATAATACTGGAGATTGAGATAATTTGCTTAACAGAACAGTCTATGGGGCGAATCCGTACAACATAAAAATGGTTGCGATTAGGATTAGTCTGTTTTCAGTGCATTCCTATGGGAAATTTGAATAAAGGAAAATTTGTTTAACATAATTTCATTTGGAACGAATCAATTCCTTTATTCAAGTTACCACTGTAGTGCCATCCTGATACAAGACATTCCATCAGCAGAAGGGAGGGCAGCAATTTCACTTTCTCATGAAATATTCATAATTCCTTAAGATCTGCTTTGCACATTCTCCAGAAGAGATTTTTTTAGCAGCATTGATGGCAAAAGGAGGAAGGAGAAAGGTTCTATGTACTAACAGAGGGCGTTTATCCACAACCCCTAAGCTCCGCCACAAATGGCTGCAAGCTCCGGACCTTAAAAATGTTTCCCCACCAGCTCCGGAGTTTGCAGACAATTAAGTGCGACCCCGCCCACCTAAGCGCGACCCAGCGCACTTTTCTTGTACCTGCTCTTTGATGGTGAAAAATATTTGATGCAGAGAGTGCCTGAACTCTCCTCGCTTCTTTCTGTTGTTTTTCTTCTGCCTCCACCCCTTAAAGAGGAACCAGGAAGTAAACGGAGGTCGGAGCAACTTCCACCGGCACCGGAGGTAAGGCTTTATTCTTTTGTCCCTGTCTAACAGGCTTTTTTCCCTCCCTCCCCTCACGCAGACAGAACAAAGAAGTGCGGAGCGGGTGGGGACGGAGGAACAGCAACGAACCCTCAAGATCTCTGATCCGAATTTAAGGGACCAGCGGATCTTAGGGGTCGTGTAAAAAGGCCCAGAGATTCAATAGCAGAATGTTGGATTCACCACATAAATATATTTGTGATCTACTGTGGCTATCGTGTCTTTGGCTTTTAAAGGCAAAGAAGCTATGGTTTAATTGTGACTGGCATTTCCTTGTCAGATCTACATTAACCTTATGCCATCCTTTTTCTTTGACTCAAAATTTGGGAGTTTCAGCTCTCTGAGGCAGTATTGTCCTAGCTTAAGTCTTAAGAATTAAATCAATGTTTCAGGACAGTGTGGAAGAACTCTTAAACAAATGATGTCTTTAATCAGTGTTAAGAAACTAGATGGTTGAGGAGATGGAGGACCACTAATTGTGTACGAACTACAAGGCCTTGATCAGGAAGAAAAAAGCTCAGGTGCAATCAGAGAATTGGAAACGTCTAATTGCTGCTTCCCAACTTAAGGATTCTGCCGCCTTTTGGAAAGTTGTGTCCGAGGGTATGTCAGACACTTATTCCATCCAGGATTACTGTATCTTCCCCTGCAGTCTGGGAGAAACATTTTAGAGACAGATTTGCCACGGAGCCCTGCAATCAAATGCCACCTCAGGAGGAATTGGCATTTCTAGTGAACTGGCCTCCTGTCACAGCTGGTGAAATTATTTCCTTAATTAACCAACAAAGATCTGGGAAAGCACCTGGTGCTGACCTTATTTCCGCTGACTTACTTCAGGCTAACCCAGAATAGTGGTCCCGTTTTTAGCCTCCTTATTCTCGTGGATTAATTGCACTGCTATAATACCCGAGGACTGGGGCCTGGCTATCATAATTCCCATTTATAAAAAGGGTAATAAACATGATCCGGACAATTATTGTCCCATAAGTCTGCTGAGCACAATCAGTAAACTTTATGCGAGACTTCTTTATAACAAATTAGCAGATTGGTTTAGCACAAATAATATTTTAGCAGATGAACAAGCAGGCTTCCGTTCCGGTAGATCAACTATTGACCAAGCCCTTATTCTGCAGCATTTGGCAGATAAATATGCCTCACCCAAGGGTGGCTCGTTATATGCGGCCTTTATTGACTTCAAATTTGCTTTTGATTTGGTACCCAGAGAGCATCTCTGGAGCAAATTTGAACTCACTTCCATTGACCATCGTCTTTTACTGTTGATGCGACGCCTTTATGAAAATACATGGCTGAAAGTTGTATGTAATAAAGCAGGAACTTTAACAAATTCAATCCCTTCCCTAAGGGGTGTCAAGCAAGGCTGCATTTTAGCTCCCCTATTATTTAATTTTTATATTAATGGGATAGTAGATAGCTTATCAAACCCCAATTTCCACCCTCCTAAGTTATCTCATCACCCAATTTCTATTCTTTTATATGCAGACGACGCAGTTTTATTATCTTTATCTAGTGTCAGTTTACGGCGTCTTTTAAGAGCCCTTTCCTCCTTTTGTGCCAATGAACAACTAATCATTAATTATTCTAAATCAAAGGTACTGATCTTTACTAGAAGAAGAATCAAACATAACTGGTACATTAATGGTAACCTGATTGAGCAGGTCTCTAGCTTTAAATACCTAGGTATTCTTTTCCACTCCTCTGGATCGTGGCTTCCCCACATGAGAAATGCAACAATTAATTCTAGAAAAATCATTACTGTTTTACTTAGATTCTTCTATTGTAAGGGTGGCCAACATATTCCCTCTGCTCTCCAGGTTTTTAAGGCCAAAGTGCTTGCTCATGTGACATATGGTGCTCAATTATTTGTCCAGTCCAACTTGAGTTCCCTTGAGGGAATTCAAACTAAATTTCTGAGAACCATATTTGCAATACCTCCATGTGTCTCTAACAATGCCATCCGAATGGAGGCTGGCCTAACCTCTGTGGGTCTCTGAGCCAAAGTGCAATTATTTAATACTTGGTTAAAATTTCTCTTTTTTCCTGTCAGCTTGGCCCCTTTGATCCTTACAGATCTATTTCATTCCAAGTGGAAACGGTTCTTAGAACATAAATGTATGTCTCTTGGCTTTTCAGTAAAGCATGTTATTACCCTGGGCTATAGTAGTGCCAGAACTGCCATTCATCAAAGGCTCAGAGACATTGAACTCCAACAGAACCGGGGCCTTTTATCTCACTCAAGTAGTACATGTAATGATGTGTTTATGCTCCCCTCCTACCTGAACATAGCTACCCCCAAATTTAGAAGAGCATTTACCTTAGCCAGATTAAATGTGTTACCCTCCAAACTGTTGGATGGAAGATTTCAAGGGGTTCCCTATCATCTACGTTTATGCCCCTGCAACTGTGGGGATGTTGAAACACTGGAACATGTACTTCTGTATTGCAGCTTTTACAGGGACCTACGCAAAGAGCTTTTATATCCAATTCTCCAAAGGTTCCCGGGTAGACCCAGTAAATTTTATATTGAGTAGTTACTAGCCGATAAGAACATAAATATAACTATGATAATGGCCAGATTTTGTGTGGCAGTCATGGCATCCCGTAAGATGATTTTGTCATCAGAATTTTAGATCCCCTAATTTTCTAGTGTATGATATAATACCCTTCCGCATTTTAATATAATATTTAGAATATTTATTTATTATTATCCTATGCAATTATATGTCTATTAATGTTTTCCATGGCTACATGTTATTAATTTTTAATCTATCCAACTATATTTGTATTATTGGTGTTGTCTTTTGAACTTGATTGCCATGTAACATTTTGATCTATGACCGTAAATAAACAATTATTATTATTATTACTAATTGTGTACATAGGTACATTTTTAAAAATTGTTTACCCAGATCTGTAGTTTTATCCAGAGGCATTCCTAACAGTTCTGGATTTAACCTTCATGGTGCCATTGGACTAAACACATTAGTCTACAGCAGACCCACTGAAATGAAGGGGACTTGTTAATTGCCACTTATGTTAGTGGCATTTCAATTCACCTATTCTGTTTTGGACTGACACTGGATTTAGCCCATAAAACAGAGAAATGTTGCAGGCAGAGGTATTCTGAAGTCGTCTAACAAATTACCACAGAACCAGTTTCTTCAGCTCCTTTCAACTTTTCCTATAAGAAAGAGGAGGATGCAAAACCTCAGGACATACTTAGGCTTCTTCCTTATAGTGGTAGTTCTCCCATGGGATAAAAACAGCTACTACACTAAAGCATGAATGACCATAATTTCAAACTAGAGGAGGTGTACTCCTCATATCCTGGAAAGTATACCAGCTGGTTGCTGCAACTAACTGAGGAACATTTGCCAGGCTTCAAGGTTTGCATGAGCACAATAGGACCCATTTAAAAATAAAATTGGAGAAAACAGAGTCCTGCCCAAATCCTTTGGATAGGATCATGCAACCCCCACATGTTGGGTTCTCTAACATGTGACTTTGAAATAAGATTGGCACCGAGCACTAGTTATGAATCTGATTCTAGTTTAGGGTAACAGGAATGAGCAGTAGAATTAATCTAAGGGAAGATGATGTGGTGGGAGTGAGAGTGCCTCTGTATTTGTGTATCTCCCATCATTGTGCATAGTCTACAAGCAACCATACGAGCAACCCATGAGCAACTTTATTAGAGAACCAGTCTAATAAAGTGCTAGAGTGCAGAGCCTTAATGTCCATTCAGCCTCAGCGTTCTTTGACTAATCCTCACTTTTATGTAAAGGCTTCATTTTCTTTTCTATGTAAACCTGATAACAAAAAATGAAAAAGACAGCAAGGAGTGATAATAACCGCAGTGCATCTAGACCCAAAGAAAATCTGTCACTGTTGGGAAGAAAGCAAAATACACAGCTGAGTAATTATTAACACTATTGATTTCAGATACCTGTTTTCAGAGGGCTTTAAGCTTTCCATCCTGAAATTCTGTTGCTTGGTGTAGTAAGTTGCAACACACTAAAACAATGGAATTTGTGTATTTGTGGAGCAGCTGATTCACCAAATCCCCACGGACTCAGTGAGCCTACTCTAGCTACATAACAGGATTTCAGTCAATGAATGCATTAGTAGAAGCCTAACTATACCACATTAGGCTTCCAAAATACAATACGTAGTAGTAGTAGTAGTAGTAGTAGTAGTAGTAGTAGTAGTAGTAGTAGTAGTAGTAGTAAGTAATTAATAATAATAATAATAAACTGAGGAGCAAAGTTTACATTTTAATGTGAATATGCAGACTTATTTTCTGAAATGATACACAAAAGACAGCAGAGGTATAACTCAAAATAAATCCTTTGTTGGAATGTGTAGTGTAATTCTCCAAATCAACAGATACACTGAAAAATTACTGTATCAAAAAAAACTGATATAATAGTATTGTATTAGACAACTGTCTAGACAAAACTGTGTTTTTTGTTGTTGTTGTTGTTTTTGTAAATTAGAGAGTCCTCAGCAGTGATTTATCATCCCTTCTTCTGGGAGTATCCACAGAGACTATATAGTTTACCTATAGCTACAAAGGCTGTATATTCTCCCGGGAGGCACATTAGGTAATCAGTACCAGACATTCCCTGGCTCTGCAGCCTAAACCACTGAACTATCCTTCTGACTTTGAAATTTTGGAACTAGCCATTACTGCAATTTAAATTTCAATAGACATTTTCTCTTATTAGTCACAGATTAGTCAATATGAATTCTTATAGGGTTTTCTATTAAACATATCCAGGTGGGGGAGAGACAGAAGAGGGAAGTAGAAGTAGAACAGAGGAGGAAATAGAGGAAGAGGAGGAGAAAGGGGGAGAGGGAAAAACTGAGGAAAAGGATAAAAGGGGAGCTCAGAGGTGGCAGGCTGGGGATGGACCAAGCTAAAAGACCCCTGGTCTCACAAGATGGCTCCTATGAAACTCCCTATAGAAGAGAGAGAGAAAGGGCAAAAAGTAAACCCCCACCAAACTGTCATATTTGGGAGAAAAGGAAAGAAAGCAGTTATAAGAGAGAGTGCTACGGTTCAACTAGCTGAACCAGAACAGATAGAATGGACACTACTAGTCTGTTCCAAGAAAGGAAGTCCCAGGAAGAAGGAGGAATCCAGGGAGATGAATCCAAAACAGGAGAGAAGCACCAAAGAGAAATGACACAACTCCCTTTGTCACAGGAGCCTGTATGTTGCTGCACACACCTAGGCTGACCTAATGGACCAGGAAAGGAGATTTGATAGAATAACCCAATAATTTCTAGAATATACTGAAACAAAAGAGTTAATAGACAGCTTGTCCAGGTTTCCTCTGTTGTTGGGTGAAGATAGACTCAGAAGTTCTTGCTGAAAATCTTCAGTCATGGTTAAATAAAAATATGTTGAGAGCACCAACCAGGTACTCTTTTGTCAGGAGGAAGAAAGGGGAACTGTTTGGGATGAGACTCTAACCTGATCTCATCAGGTCAACCAGGAAAAAAAACAGAAAAGGCCTGTGTGGCCTTGATAACAATACCAATGTAGCCTTTATTAGACCATGAAAAAAAATCAAGCAAACAGCTAGTTTTCAATGGTAATTCTTCTTCAGGCTGTGAACCAAGTTCTTGTAGGCAAAAATTATATAATTTCTAAAAAACTGCAGAGTCTAATGGTCACTGTCAGGGCTAGGTTAGCTTGACAGACAGACAGACAGACAGACAGACAGACAGACAGACAGACAGACAGACAGACAGATAGATAGAGCTGGACACCGCACATTCAACAGTGAGTAGACCAGATGGTTTGGGGGGGGGAATGAAATGGGTGTTCGCAGCACTCATGATGCTACAATAAAAACTGCCCATGTCTAATTGTAAGCCTGCATCAGAGCTGGGATTACAATTTAGTTCAATCACTATAATTTTAGCCAAATCAATAGTGTTACTTCATGGATGCTTCCCTCACCGTGCAGTACTGCTTGACTGGTGTCAAGAGTCTGTGATGTACAAGAATCCACATGGTTCTTCATTTGGTGTATTGACTAGTCATTCAATGGTATCTTACACAGATTCAATAGAACATTAATATTGTTATTCCTCTAGAAGTCCTCTTTCTGAACATACATATTCAAAATGACACATTCAAAATAAATACTTTTAGAAAACACCACAGTCTCTATTCAATAAGAGGGGAAGGACTGGAGAGAATCTTGTTATCAAACAGAAGATTTAATTCATCTAATATATGTGTAGGCAAATGAATAAACACAGGTAAAAACAAGCCTAGCTAGGTTCATCAGTCATGAGATGAAATCCCACAATTCTTCTTTTTTCTTAGAGACTGTCCCACCTGGTGATGGGGGTCCACTATTCTGGTTATTATGAAATTTAATGAGATGAAATCCAACAATTATATGCAGTATGCCGTCAGAGCTGATCTTCCACTCTTCAGCTGTATACAGAGTCCAGGGCTGGATGTCCACTATGCTATAAGGAACACATTGTTACCAAAACAATGGGTGCATTTCAGAATGTCCAAATATAGTCAGATTTTATCCTTCAACTACTGGACTCAAGAATTTTTTATCTGTATTTTATGTACATATATCAATCTAGATCAAGTTTAAGAAAACAAAACGTAATGGTATAATTCAGTTCAATCACAATTGGCAGTGATTTCATCAATGCTGGCAGGTTTAATTTTAGATGTACCAGCTGGGTTAAAATACATGCACATGTGATTGTGACACCCCTAAGTTCTGCCTGTCTACTGCTTTCAAACAGAGTGACTATCAACTTGAACAACAGTCCTACTGTCAGACATACCCTGTTTTTAGGAAAACTCAAAGCCTCTAACTTTGTTATTTTAGAACTTGCCATTACCGCAATTTAAATGCTAACAGCTATTTGGCTGGAAATGGCGTTTCTCAAGGAACAAAGGGCTCAACAAATGGACCATGAATTCTACATTCGATTAACACATATAGTCCTTTATATCCTGGATAATCTACATCTAAAAGTTTATACACATACATCTATAGATTTGCTTTTGACTTTTACCACAGTAGCTCCTTTTGTGCAAACCGGTAAACCTCCTTGGGGTTTGGTTGCATAATCAGTTCATTTATTACAGTGGTTCTCAACCTGTGGTTCCCCAGATGTTCCTGGACTGCAACTCCCAGAAATCCTGGCCAGCTCAGCTAGTGATGAAGACTTCTGGGAGTTGCAGTCTGGGAACATCTGGGGACCCACACTTTAAGAACCACTGATTTATTATATTAACTATCATTTTTATTTTTATTTTATATTTTTTATCCCGGCTTTCTCTGTTAAAAAGGACCCAAGGCATTTTACTGTATATTTACTGTATATTTTGTCACACAGTACAGATTGTTTAAATTGAATGGATGAATGATTACACACACACACACACACACACACACACACACACACACACACACACACACACACACACACACACACACGAAGACTGTTTAGTCTTAAATGATTAAGAACTATCTAAGAATCACTAGTAGTGGTTTGATCAAATAAAAACAAAACTTTGTCCATCATGAGGCATATACTGTGGATCTTGCAAGCTCAAGGTGACAATTAGATTGTAGAATATAATAGAAATATATGCCTTAAAAGTAAAAAAACAAAACCTATTATTACTTCTTAAGTCAGGCCCTGAGCAGGAAAAACTATGAATTGTTATGAATCCAAGGACATACTATTCATACACTTTTAAACAAGAATATTGACATGGGTTACCTTCCTCTGCCAAAAGAGTTGCCATATGGAACACTGCTCTTTTTCAGGCTTCTAACCAGCTAGGCAGCCATGGCATCTCCTGGGATATTCCACACTATTTCCCACTTCTCAGTTTTCCATGTCCTCTAGCTATAACACAAGGAGTACTCTGAGGCCCACCAACATGCTAAGTCCTTCCTGGAATGTTTGAGGGTTAAATCCTTGGCAAGGGGGATCTTGAGCTTTCTTCCTAAAGACACTGTTAAACTTCTACAAGAGGTGGCATTTGAGTGTCTACTGCCCTCATCTTATGTCTCAGTGGGCTATTCTGGCTACATATTCATTAGCACTCAGCAGCTGACTTCACTGTCAGGTAAGATAGTATACAAATTCATTCAAATAAAATTACAATACAATGTTTGAAAAAGAATCTTCTAAGCAAATGTGCTCTGTGAAAGGTATTGGAGGTCTTTTCCAACAAAAACATTACTAAAAGGATCACATATTTCGCCATCTTGCATAGCAAAAACTCTGCTGCCTAGTATATATTATTCTAATTTGTTTTATTGAACCCAATGGGGTGAATCATTTGGTCTCCAATTTTGAGCAATAATCAATCAATCAATCAATTTTATTTTACAGCCAAAAGGCCCGATAAAATACAGTATACATTCCAACAAGTACACATTCCAATAATTAAAGGAAACTTAAACTTAGTTAATCACCAGAATTCTCTTTCGTGTTTTTGGGGCTGAGAGAAGGAATTTGGCCACAAGTTCTGTAATGGACTTATTTCTGTCTTCTAGAAGATATCTTGTATACCAGTCCAAGGATCTGCCTGGTAGACCTCTCATTACAGGGTAAAGAAGCCTGATACGCTCGTCCCTGTAATAACTACATATAAAAAGAACATGCTGAAATGTTTCAATTTCTTTATTGAAGAAGTAGCCATATTAGTTGTGGCAACAACAATATGTATTATGGGACTGATTGGATATATATAACATACCCAATGGACAGCACATCCAATGGACAACAGAGGCTACAGAATTGCACAAGTCATTCTACAGAGATATGCTAATAAACACAAAAACTTAATAAACCTTTATACATCTTTTATTCCCATTACTGTAGTTTTAACAACACGATTCTGCAGCAACGGGGAAACTATCTTTCAGTCAGTGCCTCATGCTCAATGTATCCGGTAATGCCAGGCTAGTGCTAGTGACATTGTAATTGCTGCCATGGTAGCAAATTGTGAAGTCACAAACACTGATTGATTCATTTCATACTGCCACAACTCAGTAGGGAAGGTCACACAATTTCCTTAATTAAGACAAAGAACCATTTACAAGTTTGAAGATAATTCTTCTGCAATATTTTCATTTCACATGTGACTGAAAAACAGAAATCAGATTCATATGCATTCTCAGAATGTCAGGAAACTTACAAAATAGCCAGTTATTTAAAGAAGAAAAAGAAATTAGTTTCAGTTATTTCTATTAAGCCACCTGTACACACAATATAACTTACTACATCAGTTCTCGTTAATGCAATATTCATTAAGCAAATGTCATTTTAACAGTATTTATTTGTGTTCTAGGCAACTTAATATATACTTACCAATAATACCAGACTTTGATATTTTCTTTTCAAGTTTGTTAAACTATCTGATGGTCCTGCACCAAGAATGCGGTACCAGTCCTTCTGTGGCTGCTCTCCTAAAGCCATCACATAAATCAAGCCGTTCCTAATATCTGTTTAAATTACAGAAACAAAATATTAAGCACACTATATCTATATAATGCCCTACTAAGCCCTAATACTTTATGATTGTGAGTAAGTAGTGGAGTGACAGTAACATTGTCAATACAAGAATTAAAATGATAATTGTAGGGTTCCACTAAAAATATGTCAATTATTTTTGCACTTTTTTCTTTCTCCTTTTCATGGACTCAGTGGATAAATATAGGCTAAAAACTGGCTTCTGTGTTTTCTCAGAATAAATGTTGTGGGATCATGACATCTCATTTTAAAATATGAAAGCAAAGCAAGCAAATGCAAAGCGTTTTGCTCATATACCGCCCCATACCACTTCAAGTAGTCTCTGGGTGGTTTACAGTTTTTAATTACAGTATGCAGGCTACACATCCCCCTCCGCCCCACAGCAAGCTGAGTACTCATTTTACCGACCTCGGAAGGATGGAAGGCTGAGTCAACCATGAGCCGGCTACCTGGGACTGAACCCCAGATCGTGAGCACAGTTTTACCTGCAGTAGAGGCATTTAACCACTGTGCCACGAGGCTCCCTCATCGTATGAAATCAATTCAATACTAGCTAGAAAGTGTTATGTGCTAAGATTAGTGAATCTGTACAGGAGGGAAAAGGCTAAGAATTCTATGAAAAGCTTAGCCTTTATATTAATGAATGAAACTTCCAAATCAATTGCCACGTAATGCAAAGACTTTTTTTTTTTAAAAAAAAGGAATACCTGTACCAGATTTCTGAAGCCTCACATGACTACACCCTACTTCTGTATTTGGCAAGTATAGAACAAATTTGGTGGCAATAAAAAGTTTTTCTCAAGATAGTATTTTACCATTACATTTGCCAGAAGTTTGAGTTTCAGGTTTATATCTGTTAGACAATATACCACCGCTTCTCCATCGTGGCCTTTGTGAAGTCACACAAATGGGTTTCCCAGGCACCCCTGCGCCAGAGGTCGGACTTCCCCAGCAATAGGAAAGTTCATTAGTCTCCGCCCCCGCACCCTACACATGTGTGTTAGACAATATACCACCACTTTTGAAGGTGGAGGAGAATAGAATTTGATGAGCAGTTTCAAAAGGTCTAGCCTTGATCTAAAAGCAGGACCCAAGAGGTATTCAAAGTACTGTATTATATCTTACAAAGTACTAATCTCACTACTTTCTCGAAAATTTAAATCTCAAGAGAAATTTGAACAATTTAGGCACTGGACTGAGATTGGACTCTATAGAATCAGATACAGTGGTACCTTGTATAAAGGAATTAATTCGTTCCAAATGAAATTCTGTTAAGCAAATTTTCCTTTATACAAATTTCCCATAGGAATGCATTGAAAATAGTAATCCCTAATCACAACTATTTTTAGGTTGTACGGATTTGCCCCATAGACAATTCTGTTAAGCAAATTTCTCCTATCTCCGGAATTTTTTATGTTGTACAGATTTTATGTTATACAAACCGTTTGTTATACAAGGGTCCACTGTATTTATTTGCATCAGGGAAGCCAGTAACGATCAATCAATTAGAACAGAGAACAAGAGGAATTAAAACTAATTGACTACAATTAAAACAGGTAAGAAATTTTGCAGTGAAATTATACAAAATTCAAGGCTCCATTAGACTATTAACAGAGTTTGAACAATGCTGTATGGAAAAAGGTAAAAATATAAACAAGTGGTTAACTTCAATAATATATAAATGTATTATATATAAATAATTTACCCGAGATTTAGGGTCTAAAATTGTCTTGGAAATAAACTTAAACAGTACTATACCAAATAAAGTATGGGCAAGGATTTGGGCCAGACATCTTTATAAATCAATTTCAGCAAAAGCTAAGGAAACAGTCTTAAAGGTAGTACATGGTATTTCTCCCACACAAAATTGCATAAAATTAACAGAAAGATCTCAGATGCATGTTGGCGTAATTGTGGGTGTAAAGGTTCTTTAGATCATGTGTGGTTGGCATGCCCAAATATAGAAATATTTTTGAATAAAGTTATTAACTGGATAGAGAAAATAACAAAAGAGAAAGCAGTTCCGAATGAAATATTATTCTCATTATTTACTGGGGAATATGAAAAACTACCTAATAAATAATTAATAGCAGAATGGAAAAGGCCAGAATAGAAATTACTTGGGATTGGAAATATGCCCAGGATCTATCACTTACAAAATTTGTAAACCGAATATGGGAAGTAGCAGCTATGGAAAAACTGACTAGTAGGTTTAAACTATACAGGGGAGAGATAGAACATGTTAAACTTCTGAAAATATGGAAACCTCTACTGACCTCAGATCTTATACAAAAAACTAAAATGGATAAATCAGAATATGGATTGGACTGTTGGATAGTTTAAGAATGTTTAATTTGTTGTGTTATTCTGTATTATATGTGTAACAAGCTAAAAAGAAAAACTAAATTCTTGAGAATTTTTCCTTAGGAAATGTGAAAAGGATTTCAACTTTATTATCAGGATGTACTCTACCCAGTCCTAAGAAACTTTCAGACAAGCTCGTATGAAACTATTTCGTAAATTTTCAATAGAAACATGAAGGAAAAAAGAAAAATCAGGAAAGCAAACAGAACTATCTTCCACTGTACTTAACCAAAGAAAATTGTAATCCTGATGCCTCTCCTCAGTACCTAATATAATAGTGTCAAGCAATGCGTAACAGCTCATTACATTAATGAACAGCAAAAAAGAAGAAGAAGAAGAGAGGAAACCTTTGTAACATGCTGACATGATAATGACAGCTTCTCATTCTCATTAAGCACACATTACAGAAGTTTGGGGCCAAGGAGACAATGATTCAAGGAACTGGAAGACACAGCGAACAAATATCCATGACACTTGCAAGCAACCAAGACTATGACACGCACAGTCACAGAAGGCACTCATTCCATCTGACACATCTTCTGAACTATTAAGGAAAAGTCTTTCCTGAACAGCAATAAAGGTTGAAGAAAGACTTTCAGAAATCTTGAGTAAGCAACTATCTTTCAAAGTGTTTTGAAATATAAGTAGACTTTTTCAGTAAATAACCAGCAATAGAACTATGACTAATGAGTGACTACAGTGTTCTTGTACTGTACAGTATTTGGATCAACTCTTTGCTTGATATATCAGCATGAATGCAACAGGCATGTGAATGTCTCGCCTAGAATGGTTAATAATTTTATTGTAATGCAAGACTTTTAAAGAAACTGCTAATTATCCTCAACAAGAGGCAAACTAAATTGTTTCACTACAGCAATCCCCCACCTATTGTGGGAGTTAAGGACCCGACCTGTGATAATGGAAAAACTGTGAAATACAGATGCTGGGTCGGGTTGGGACTGGAGGGCCTCTATGGGGCCTCCTACACTTACTTACCTGAGACCTGACACTGCTCTGAACGGGCCTCTAACGGGCTTCCCGGGCCTGTCAGAGGCCCCAGAAGGGGTTTCTGATGATCCGGAAGTCACTTCCAGTTCATCGGAAACCACTTCTGGGTCCTCCAACAGGCCTGGGAAGCCCGTTGGAGGCTGCAGAAGTGATTTCCGGCGAGCTAGAAGTGACTTCCGGTTCGCCAGAAACCACTTCTGGGGCCTCCAACAGGCCCAGGAAGCCTGTCGGAGGACCATTTGGGGCAGCCCCAGACCTGGGGTAAGCGCAGAAGGCCCAGTGAAACTTGCTAATCTTTTAAGGAACCTTTAAATTTAGTCCCTCAGAACATTTTTTTGTTTCTGCAGCTCAGTGACTACCTCTGGAGCAAATTTATTTATTTTAAATATTTCAAACCACCTTTCTCCTTAAAAAGAACCCAAGGCAGCTTACATAATTAAAGTACAATGTTTGAACCGTAAAAGACACTATTATACAAATGATAAAAAGAATCAAACAATATCACAATAAACACCAAGACTAAAAATGGATTCAAAACAAGGCAAATTCTCATTTTTTTTAAAAAAAAAAAACACCCTCAGATGGCCAATCACTAACAAAAGCCTGTCTGAAGATAAAGGTCTTTGTCCACCATTTCCTCTAAGATGCTTGTGTGCACAGCAGCAGCCAAGGTTGTTCCCAAGGTTCACAGACCCCTGGTGCCACCGCCACCCTGTGCACCCACTGTGACAGTTTTTCTTCTGGTTCTGATGGAATGGGGGTTCCACTCACGCACACATGCACAGAAAAGATGGAAATTAAATCACACATCATTACATCCAGGTTTAAGATGACAATACCTCCCCATGGGTACAAACAGGTGAGGCTCCAACACAGCTGGGTTGAAAATTAGAGGGAACATTGTCTTTGCCTCTCTGCATCAAGTCAACAAAGATGGGGCCAATCTGCCCTCCTGTGAGAGGGAGTTCCCAATTCTAGGTGCAATAACAGAAAAGGCCCTCTCCCATGCCCTCACCAAGTGTATCTGAGAAAATGGAGGGGTGACAGAAAGCCCCCCTTTTGAGGTTCTTAATACTCAGGCTCATTAAGGGAAAGGGGGTTCCTTGAGATAGCTTGGACTCACAAGGCATATACTAAATGGTTTTCTAGAATAAAACCAGTACTTTGAATTGTGCCCTGAACTGGATAGGCAACCAGTGGAGCTGATGTAATTTGGGGGTGGGGGTGTTAGGTGAGCCATGTAACCAGACTCAATCTGGCAGCAGCATTTTGGTTGAAGTTGCAAGACATATAAGCAGTACCTTCACAACATACTGAGAATAGAGGATATTAGGTAAGGAGGACTCTCCGAATTCAAAAGCATGCAGAAAGTTACTACGACCTGACTTTGCTTTATTTTGGTCCTGCCCACTCCTAGTACCTAGTGGCGTAGTGGTTAAATGCCTGTACTGCAGGTAAAACTGTGCTCACGACCTGGAGTTCAATCCCAGGTAGCAGGCTCAGGGTTGACACAGCCTTCCATCCTTTCGAGGTCGGTAAAATGAGTAGCCAGCTTGCTGGGGGGCAATGTGTAGCCTGCATACTGTAATTAAAAACTATAAACCACCCAGAGACTACTTGAAGTGGTATGGGGCGGTATATAAACAGAACACTTTGCTTTTTGCTTTTTATTTTTAACCTCTTAACTGTTCCTAACATTGTTATGTAATGTATACATTTCAAAAAGAAACAAGTGCCAAACAAGCGGCCTACTGGCATCCTGAAGAAATAATGTGTGGCAGTGACTATCTGAGAAACAGACATCAACTCTAGTACCTAAGAAATCGTTTTCAGGGATTCACATCAGAAGCCATGCTGTAGCTGCTGTATCGTAATGGGGCAATAACAAATATTGCCCCTTTGAATGCATCACAGGTATGCTGAAAGCTCTTTACTGAAAGAAAAGGAAACCTTCCCTGTTCTGAGGAGGGGCAGCATTAGGAACAACGACCAATTAAGCAATATATATGTAGAGGAGGTGGTGGGTCAGCGGACTAAGGCTCCGAAAACTGTTGGCAGCTCAGTGGTTCGAACAGTGAACAGCCATTAACCCCAGCTCCTGCCAACCTAGTTGTTCGAAAGCATGTAAATGCAAGTAGATAAATGGGTACCGCCGTAAAAAGCGGGAAGGTAAAACAGTGTTTCCTTGCAGCCATGCCGGCCACGTGGCCATGGACTTGCACAAGACTGGCTCTTTCGGCTAGAATACGGAGATGAACACAGCTCCTAGAGTCGGACACGACTAGGACGCGTGTGGGTGGTGGTGGTGGTGGGGAGACCTTTCCTTTTACCTGTTATGTGGAGGAGGAGAAAGATTTGGCCCTGCTTTGGAGTTGCACGTGGGCCTATAGGGCAAGCCCAGTGCCACGGCGACCCCCCCCCCTCAGCCCTTCGCTCCCCTTCACGGCCCAGGAGGCCTGGCCCAAGGGAGCCGTGCGCCTGGGGCCAGCGTGGAGGCCAAGGACGAGGAGGAGCCCTATATGCTCCGCGTGCAAAACAAGCCCCCGAGGTTTCCTGAGCGGAAAGCCACGGGGCAACCCACGCGGCCGAGCAGTTCTGCTTGAAGCAAGGAAATACACCACTCGCTTCAGGAAGAAACGACTTCGAGCCAACGTTAAAAACAACAACACAAAAACCCAAATCCAACGACCCACAAACCTCTATCCAAGCCTCGGCCACCCGGACCGTCTTACCTTTTAGGAAGCGATCTGAGACCTTCCAAAGAAACCCCTCGCGAAGCAGAGCTGCTGGCGTAGAAATCAGAAGCCGGGAAGCCGCCCATGACAGCGGGCAGGCGGTGTCGCTTTCTCCCCGCCCGAATCTCCTCCGACCGGAAACGTCGTCGTCGTAGTAGAGCGAGCAAAAGGCGCTAATAAAAGACAGGAACGCGTCTCCTTGCGTCGTTGATAGGAACGCTTTGCGCGGGGTCTTTGTTTCTAGCCCGGCCCCAAAGAACGACGGACACACAGGAAAACCCGACCGGCAGGGAACAGACGCTGTTGCCATGGCGACCGAAAGCCGCTCTGACCCGATGGAGGGCTCGGGACCCTTTGTAAGCAAGCGTTTTGGTTTTTCTTCGCCTTGGTGAACCTTTTGTTTGTATCAGATCGATTGATTGTATCAGATCCCTTTCTTTACCTGCATGGGCTTGATTTAGCGTTAGCTTTTCTCAAGGAATTATGAAGAAAGTTTTGCTTGTTTTATCTGCCCAGGCCAGTAAGGTCCCATTCGGGAACCTGGGGTTTATTCCTCAGCATTTTGCCTGTCCTAAATTCTTGCTCTTTGCAGTGCGTCTGTCTCTTATCTTCACGAAAATGTGACATTCTTCAGGGAAAAGGGTAGCTGAGTGTTTTTTTTACATAATAAACTTTTTCACATCCCTTATAAAATAGTTTGGACATAGTGGGTGTTCCCAACTACAGAAAGTGTGTAAATAAAAACGTATAGAAACACAAGTTATTTTAAAACAGGCCATTAATACCTCATTTTGTTGGGAGTCTGTGCCATGCAGTTCATGAGTTCGACACATCTGGCTCCCAATAATGTTTCATCATTTGTATTTAGTATTCCAGTTATGCAGAGGACCTGAGCCTGAAAAACAGCAATGACAGCATTGAGACCCTGGCAAAGGTGAGATTTTTAACAAACATGTCTCCTTCCTCTATTTCTAACTACATTCTACAATCATATGGCTGGCTCACCCTTAATAAGAAAATGTGACATTATTCAGGGAAAAGGGTAGTGTGTTTTTTTTTTAACATAAGAACACTTTTTCATATCCCTTATAAAATAGTTTGGACATGGTGGGTGTTCCCAAGGATGGAAAAAGTACAGAAAGTGTGTAAATACAAACATATAGAAACATAAGTTATTTTAAAATAGGCTATTAATACCTCATTTTGTTGGGACTCTGTGCCATGCAATTCATGAGTTCGACACATCTGGCTCCCAATAATGTGTTTCATCATTTGTATTTAGTATTCCAGTTGTGCAGAGGACCTGAGCCTGAAAAACAGCAATGACAGCATTGAGACCCTGGCAAAGGTGAGATTTTCAACAAACACGTATCCTCCCTCTATTTCTAACTACATTCTACAATCATCTGGCTGACTCACTGTTCATAAGAAAACATTTTCTTTATTGCAGCTTGTAGCTGTGATTCACAACTAGGCATTCCTGAAATATATTTAGTATGGATAAAGGATGACACACAGCACTCAGAATAAAATGTTAGTGTTGAAGGAGCAAAGATCTTTAAAATAATACACTAGCTAGTTCATCAAAATGTGGCAGGATAAAATAGGGATTTTTGTATAGCCGAGTTCTCTGTTAGAACAGTGAAAATATAATTTGCTCACCTTGCTTCAGTTTTCAGCTTTCTTAAATCAGCCTTGTTCATTTTATGATTTACATTCCTAAAAGAAAAAAAGCTTGATTTGCATTTTAAACCAGATGATTTTTGTCTTTTAGAAATTTAAAAAGAAAAGGTGGGACTGAAGAAGTACTGCCTAAAGCCAGGAAGTGGAGAATACAAATTAATTATGAGGCAGGGGAGATGTCTGTGACCATTCATGACTGTTTTCCATTTTGAAGGATCCCAATGTAGATAGTGGCAAATATTGGTTTCATGCACCTTGCAAATGAGTTCAGAGACAGTCTACTGCTCCTATTGGTGTAACATCCACCTAGCTTACCAGTTGGTACCCTGGCTAAGCTCACTGAGGTGATATCTGGTGCTCAGAATCCATGATTTGGAATCCTTGAAGATTTCAAATACAAAAGTGGAACAGGTGATACCTTTAGACTACTAGAAAATTAACAAAAATGTTGCTAATATTTCGAGGGTGAAACCCTCTTCAATTGGAAATACTGTACTGAGATACCAGGAATGATGACCCCTCAGGGGCCATTGGCCTCAAGCAGCCACATGTAGAGGTGTGAATATGTGTACGTGAGCTGTGACATGTTTTGGAAGGACTAGGATAGTAAAACTCCTCCCTCCACCTTGGATGCAGAACATCTAAGCTCCGAATCTCAACTAAGAAACTGCCTGACATTTTTTTCCATCTTGCCAAGGACTTTACATCTAAGAAATAACTCCTGGCAAATCCATCTTTTGCCATGTTTTAACCTATTGGTACCGTTCTGATGAAGAGGGTTTCACCCTGAAAATATTAGCAACATTTTTGTTAATTTTCTAGTAGCCTAAAGGTATCATCTATTCCACTTTTGTATTTGGGTTTTTTTGATAACTACACGACTCCTCAACTTGCTTTGCTTCACTTGAAGATTTCAGTATCCATTATGATTCTCCCTCTTGTGGCTTAGTTCAGGAACCCATGGAATCTATGGAGACTGTAAGCCTGCTTAAGGTTCAAATATACTTTGGACCTACATTTCTGTACTGAGCAGCTTGCTAGTGGTCTCAATGAAGTACTAGAAATTCAGCCTGCCCCATTGTCAGAACATTTCCTTGTTAATGTCAAAATGGACATAGTTTCTCAATCCCACAAAGGTGAAAACATTATTTGAGTAAGTGGATTGATCCTATACGTTTCTCTGAAGCCTTGGAGGATTTTGAAGTCATAGATGGTGGCAAGTGACGTGTCAAAGTAGAGAAAAAGTTAAAGATTAATACAGTGGTACAGAACCTCAACTTACAAATGTAACCTGTTCCGAATGCATGCCCTTAAGTCAACCTACTCTTAAGTCAGGGTGCCTATCTAAAAAATTGAAAAAATATGTTAAAAAAATAAAAAATGAAAAAAAATGTAAGTCGAGCAGACCATATGTAAAATTTGTAAGGCAGCAGTTAAAACGACTAACAGTTTTCCGCTCTTATTACTCTTAAGTCAAGCTGCTGTTAAGTCAGGGTGCCACTGTATAAGCAATTTATCAGTGCCTATTAACAAGCAATTGTAAACACTAAAGTAACATACTATAAAGGCAGAATAGCAAGATTCTCTAATGGTTCAAGAGAATTATTTAGGTGTACAAGAATACAACTAGAAGATCAAGGTAATGGGTTAAAGACGGCAATATTTGAAGACAATATTTGAAGACTGTTGAAGACAGTCAGCAATATTTTGATACATTCACTCCATTAAAAACAATCTAGTGAGTGCAGGCTGACATGGATTGGAATTTAGTCCCTTCTAAAAGTAGAAGTTTCCAAGGCACCACCTTGTCATTGTTATTTGATCTGATGTTCTTAACTTTTTCTCACAGATGCTGATATAATTTTGATTGAAATCTACCCTCAGTTGTGTGGCTCAATGTCCCTCATGGTTACTTACTTAAGGATTAACTAGAGAAAGTGAGGGACTTCCTACTGGTTGTAATTAATACTTCATTCTCAAAGTGGTCTAGAGACCCCTAGAGGTCCTGAAAACAGAAATTGTAATTCTGCTTCTATAAGTATTTATTTTTATCTGTTGATCGATTTTATTTGTAGTGTAATTGTCATATTTTATTATTATGCTGTAAACCATCCAGAATAATACTTTGCACTAATGAGCCAAAATGAAATAAAATAAAAAGATAGCTATTAAAGAAATTTACAATTTTATTGGCAATTTCCAACCTGTACTTTTGGGGCAAGGTTTCTGAAAAGGTGGTGGGAAAGCAATTCCATAAACACCTAGGAGGCACATCCATACTGGATCCTTTGAAAGTCCAGCTTTCAACCTAGCTGTGGTTATGGTGGCCTTTGTAGATGATCTCCATTCTTATCTGGAGAAAGGGAGTCACTCTTCCTGATGTTGTTAGATTTTTCAGCAGCCTTTAATTCAGGGTATCTTATTTATTTATATATTTATATATTTATATACCTCCTGGTATATAAAACCGGTATATATTGTAAACCTCTGGGCGGTTTACAATAATACAATAAAAATAAGAGTGCAAACAATAAACATAATAATAAAAACACATTAATAACAAACCGGCAGGCAGTCTAATTTTCTGGTACAAAAAAACCTATTAAATGTCACCAAATGCCTCTCTAAAAAGCAGCATTTTAAATGCTTTCTTAAAGGAAGGCAGGGACTGACTTTAAGACATATCTTTGAAGATACTAGAGAGAGGTCTTGCAGAATCCACACTGCAGTAAAGAGTACTCAGAGAATAATGCTTGTTAGACCATGTCTCCCCAGTGTTAACAACCTGACCCACCAGATGACCAGATGACAGAGCAGACTGGTGAGGCTGCTCCAGGTGGCCACCTAAGGGAGGCCCATTTGTGAGATAAAGCTGCATTAATTAACACTGGCCGAAGTTTAGCAAGCAGAGACTTTGTTCTGTCTCAGGCAAAATATATTGATAGCAACCAAAAACAAATTTATCTTGGGTTCTTATCTCTTAGAAAATGCATGATATCTTCATCTGAAAATCATTCTTCTGAGACCAAAAGTCTCTGATAAATAATATGGAGCTTTATTTATCAAACATTCAATAAGACACCATTCTTTTACTGCTTCTCTTCTCCCCCCCCTTTTATCAATCTCCTGCCATTTTTATCTCCATTTTTAGCCTAATTGTAGTTTTTCATTGTTGATTTATGTATATTTTGTTTTATTATGCTCCTGTATTTTTTTTTTTTTTAAATGTATTCCTTTGTTAATTGTCATGTGATTCCATGTTGTAAACTGCCCAGAGTAGCCCTAGGTCTAGATGGGCGGTATAAAAGTCAAATAGATAAATAAATAATATTTCTAAATTAAAATACAAAATGAATTAGTACTGAAAAAGGATCCAAAAATCATCAAAATTCCTAATAGACTCAAGGTATTGACTTATTTGCCTAGCAAAATAACAAAAGCTATGTTATTCTCTCTATCTCTTTACAGATATCCATTTTGGCTATGCTAAATAACTCTGACTCTAACTAACTAATTAGGCAGCATTGCTTAAAGCAGGTTCATGGGTATAATGGCAATTGCTTCTTTCTTCTTCCACAGAAATTTCACTGCAACGGATCACATGTGATACGAATTGTCCAATGGTAGCTCTCTTGCTTGCCTCTGGAAGCTTTTTGTGTCTATTTCTGCATACCTAAGGCTTAGATAACATTTCCACTGTAAGGGGGAAAGTGCTTTTATTAGCACAGGTTGAGAAATGACTCTATGGCCTATCATCCTTAATTTCCTTACATGCTTGCCCTTGAAAATTAAAAATGTTTAAGATTATTTATTGGGTTTTTTACTGCTTTAACAACATTTTTCGGCTGACCTTGTTGATAACGTTATTAGCAGCAGAAAACTGACCTTGGGAGCTGTGCTTGGAGGCTTCTTGCAACTAAGGTGCCAGCTGCTTTGTTTACTTACTTAATTGTGATAAAGCTCCGGTGATTTTGAACTGCCCTCTCTGTGAATTCTGCAACTCCCTGAGAGCTTTCTTATGAGGAACTCAAATACAACTCTAACATCTGCTGAAGTATTGCTTTAAACAAACCTGAGTGAATACTTCATATTTATTTACACTGTATGATATGGAAATCTTCAATCTCACCCTAACTCCTCCAGTGTTAAGGCAGCTACAGTGCAATACTCCAATATCAATTACGCCCTTTTCTGATCTGGGAACCAGCAGAATACACAGCTGTAATCAGTTTTCCAAGCCCATGCAGTCTTCAGAGTGTGACCATAGTGATTTGTCTTTCCCATTTGATTTTAACATGCATTCTGCTAAACATGGCAGTAAAGCTGGACTCTACCCTGTGCATCCAAGGAAACTGAGGCAAGTTAAGATGACTGACTATATTACCTCCCAGAAAGTCTTAAAAATTGGCAAAGAGAATCCTATTTCTCCTCACATTGACTTATCTGATAGCCTTTTGATGAATGATCAGCTACTGGATGGACATCAGTCAATTGGTAGCCTGCTAAGCAGCACAGTGAATGCAGACTTTGGCAAGTTAAAAATGTCAGATTTTGTGTCTGAACCAGTTTTGGGCTTAGAGGGTCCGATGCAATCGAATGAGCCAATAATCTTTGGTCCAAGGGAGGTAAACTGTAGAAGTGTTAAGAAGCCGGAAATTACAGATACCACATTTATAACAGGGAACCATGACTCTTTTCATTCCTGCACACTAGTCTCCTTGGCCTCTGCTAAATTAACCACACCAAGTGTATCAGACAGTTGCAGAATACAGTGCTTTTTAACAGAAATTAGAGATATATTAAAGGAAGTAAAGCAATCCGTGTCTACCATAGAAGGTTAGAGAGAACCGGGAAGGAGCCAGTGGTCATGGTACATGTTGGTACCAATGATGTCGGGAAGGCCAAGCGGTCAGTCTTGGAAGCCAAGTTCAGGTTGTTAGGAAGAAGATTGAAGTCCAGGACTTCCAAGGTAGCATTTTCAGAAGTGCTACCTGTTCCTCGTGCAGGACGCGCCAGGCAGGCAGAGCTCAGAAGCCTCAATGCGTGGATGAGGCGATGGTGTCGAGAGGAGGGCTTTAGATTTGTCAGGAACTGGAGAACATTTTGGGACAAGCCAAACCTGTTCAGGAGGGATGGGTTGCACATGAATCATGATGGGACCAGATTGCTGGCACTCAACCTCAAAAAGGCTGCAGAGCAGCTTTTAAACTGATAACTGGGGGAAAGCTGACAGGAGCTGTGTGGCATCCGGTTTGGAACACCTCATCCACAGGGAATGAGGTTGGAAAGGGTAGAGAATCACATAGACATGACATAGCAGGTATTAGTACTGGGAGAATAATGGAATGTGATAGTTCATCTACTGAAAATAAAACTGTGGGGGGAAAAGAACAAAGCAGCAGCAGTTGTTGCAGAACCCACCGTACAGGTGCTTCTACGCCAATGCTCAAAGCCTCCGACCAAAAATGGGAGAACTCAAACATTTGGCAGCTAGGGATAACATTGATATAATAGCCATAACAGAAACCTGGTGGAATGCAGAGAACCAGTGGGATACAGCAATCCCAGGCTATAAACTCTATAGAAGGGATAGAGAGGGGCGGGTTGGAGGGGGAGTGGCCATCTACATTAAAGAAGGGGTAAAATCCAGCAGAATGGAGATTGACAGAGGGTCTGACTCCACCATAGAACCACTGTGGGTTAAACTACCAGGTCCAAGCAGTGATGTGATAGTTGGGGTATGCTATCGCCCACCAGATCAAAAACTTGAGGGGGACCTTGAAATGAGGAGACAAATCATGGAGGTGTCTCAGAAGTACAGGATAGTAATCGTGGGGGACTTCAATTATCCCCACATCGACTGGGCCAATGCGAGCTCCGGGCAAGAAAGAGAAACTGGGTTTCTCGACTTGCTGAATGACTGTGCCTTAGAGCAACTTGTCATGGAGCCCACCCGAGAACAGGCAACTCTGGATCTAATACTGTCTGATACTCAGGATCTGGTCAGGGATGTGAATGTCACTGAGCCTCTGGGGAACAGTGACCATGCTGCAATCTCCTTTGTCATGTCTGTTGGAGGAAGAGTGTCAAGCAAATCAGACATAAAAATCCTTGATTTTCGAAGGGCAAACTTCCCTCAGATGAGGAAACTAGTTAGAAAGAAATTGAAGGGGAAGGTTGGAAGAATCCAATCTCTTCAGAGTGCATGGAACCTGTTTAAAACAAAGATAACAGAGGCCCAGCACAAGTGCATACCACAAAGAAATAAGAGCTCATTTAAGTCCAAGAGGGCACCAGCATGGTTAACGAGTGGAGTTAGAGAGGCTCTAAAGCGCAAGGAGAGGTCTTTCTGTAAATGGAAATCCTCCCCAAATGAGGAAAATAAAAAGGAACACAAACTCTGGCAAAAGAAATCTAAGAAGATGATAAGAGAGGCAAAGAAAGATTTTGAGGAACGCATGGCTAGCAATATAAAGGGTAATAATAAAAACTTCTTTAAATATGTTAGAAGTAGAAAACCTGCCAGAGAACCAGTTGGCCCTCTGGATGGTGAGGGAGGAAAAGGGGAGATTAAGGAGGACTTGGAAATTGCAGAGAAATTAAATGAGTTCTTTGCATCTGTCTTCATGACAGAAGACCTTGAGCAGATTCCACTGCCTGAACGGCCCCTCTTGACTAAAGAATTAAATCAAATACAGGTTAAAAGAGAAGATGTTTTAGGACTAATTGATAAATTGAAGATTAACAAGTCCCCGGGCCCAGATGGCATCCACCCAAGGGTTATTAGGGAACTGAGAAATGAAATTGCAGATCTCTTAACGGTAATATGCAACTTGTCTCTTAAAACGGCCACAGTGCTGGGGGACTGGAGAACAGCAGATGTCACACCAATTTTTAAAAAAGGAAGGAGGGGGGACCCAGGAAACTACAGGCCAGTTAGCCTTACATCTGTCCCAGGGAAGATGGTGGAAAGCCTCATCCAAGAGAAAATCTTAAAACACATAGAAGAACAAACTTTGCTGAGAGAAAATCAGCATGGCTTCTGCAAGGGTAAGTCTTGTCTGACAAATCTTGTAGAATTTTTTGAAAAGGTCAGCAGGCATGTAGATTTGGGTGAACCGGTGGATATAGTCTATCTGGATTTTCAAAAGGCCTTTGACACAGTCCCTCACCAGAGGCTGCTGAGAAAATTGCACAGTCAGGGGATAAGAGGGAAGGTCCTCTTATGGACTGAGAACTGGTTGAGATCCCGGAAACAAAGAGTAGGTGTCAATGGGAAATTTTCACAATGGAGAGAGGTGAAAAGCGGTGTGCCCCAGGGCTCTGTCCTGGGACCGGTGCTTTTCAATCTGTTCATAAATGACCTGGAGACAGGGATAAGCAGTGAGGTGGCCAAGTTTGCGGATGACACAAAACTTTTCCGTGTGGTAAAAAACAGAGAAGATTGTGGAGAACTCCAGAAGGATCTCTCCAAACCGAGGAATGGGCTGAGAAATGGCAAATGTGTTTCAATGTAGCCAAATGTAAAGTAATGCATATTGGGGCGAAAAATCAAAACTTTATCTATCAATTCATGGGCTCTGAGTTATCCGTGACAGATCAGGAAAGAGATCTTGGCGTGTTGGTGGACAGCTCCATGAAGGTGTCTACCCAATGTGTGGCAGCGGTGAAGAAGGCCAATTCCATGCTAGGGATTATCAAAAAGGGGATTGAAAATAAAACAGCCAACATTATAATGCCATTATACAAAACAATAGTAAGGCCGCATCTGGAGTATTGTGTACAATTCTGGTCACCGCATCTCAAGAAAGACATAATGGAACTGGAAAAGGTGCAGAAGAGAGCGACCAAAATGATTACTGGGCTGGGGCACCTCCCTTATGAGGAAAGGCTAAAACATTTGGGGCTCTTTAGTCTGGAAAAAAAGGCGCCTGAGGGGGATATGATTGAGACATACAAAATAATGCAGGGCATGAGTAAAGTGGATAGATGGAAGCTCTTTTCCCTCTCACAAAATACCAGAACTAGGGGACATGCACTCAAATTGAGGGCTGGGAGAGTAAGAACAGACAAAAGAAAATATTTTTTCACCCAGCGCGTTGTTAGTCTATGGAACTCCCTGCCACAGGATATGGTGATGGCATCTGGCTTGGATGCCTTCAAAAGGGGATTGGACAGATTCCTGGAGGAAAAGTCCATCACAGGTTACAAACCATGATGGAGATGTGTAATCTCCAGGCTTAAAACCAGGGTACTTCAAGGGCCAGATGCAGGGGAGTGCTATCAGGAGACAGATACCTAGTCTCATGCGCTTCCAAAAGCATCTGGTGGGGCCACTGTGAGATACAGGAAGCTGGACTAGATGGGCCTTTGGCTTGATCCAGCATGGCTCTTCTCATGTTCTTATGTTCTAAGGTTACCTGAAAGAAAATAAGATGTGCCCAGTAGGAAATCCAGAAGACCTGTTGAACCAGAGACAGACCATACTTCCACAATGTCCATCCAATAAGATGAATTATTATAGTCTGTCACCCAAAACCATTGACAAAATTGACAAACTTTCACTGGAAGAACTACTACTATGTGTAGGTCCTCAGACAGGGGTGCAGGGGAACCCTAATGTCTCTGTACCAAACACAGTTGACTTTTTCAAGCCTCCACTTGTAACTGTCTCTCCAAGCATAAAGCACAAACCTTTGGGGAAGGCCACCTCAAAGATCTGTGAGAAGGCTCCTGCCCATCCTCCAGTGGAAGACAAGTTGAAACATGTGAAGACAAAGAAGACAAAGGGGATCCGGAAACAAACATCCAAGAAAAGAAGAAGCATGAACTTCAAACCCTTATTTAATTTATTAGAATCTTCTGAGCATACAGTAAAAGGCAAGTCATCTGGGGCTAATGTTCAGCAAGCTGATAGTCAAATTCCAGCATCATCAAAGGACAATTCTAGAACCAAGAAGGCAAGGTTCCCTATGGATAGTGGTATCAAACAGCTCACGGACCCCACCATTTCAACTTCCATCCAATCCTCCTCTACTCAGGGGTCCCAACCCTCTGACTGGGGTTCATTACAGCCACAATCCACAAGGAAATTATCCACCATTCAATCCAGTTCGATCTCCAACTCAACAGTAGGGAACCCAATTCCAGTCAACGTAAGGAAAAGGAGTACGAATGTAAGATTTAAAAAGAGAAGTAGGTGGAACAATGAATTTCCAGGTCGAGTTAACTCCTGTGGACGTCAGACCCACATCCCTGGCATGGGATATGATTACAGTTCAGTTTGACATGGAGATGGGAGATGCTTTCAGGGGAAGGATGTTCCAGTGGTCCCGGTGTGCGAAGGTGCTGGAGAGAGACTCTGTGATGCTGAGCTTTGTGATGCTGAGCTCATTGCAACTAGTGACACAGGAAATGATGTTAACATGCAGAGTTATTTTAAAATAGATAGATTGTTATTTCCCTCTCAGTTACATCCCACTTCTTCCCATGGCTTTGGTAATGTTTCTCCTCTTACTCAACAGCTCTGCCACACCCTACTTTTCATCATAAGAGATCTGTAATTAAATGTTCGTCCTGGAACAATTCCAAAGCAGAACAATTAAACATACCAGTCGGTATTGTTTCATGGAACATTGCTGGGTGGAAGGCAAGTGGAAATAATATGAGGGTGAAGTCTTTTCTATCCAACTACTCAATATTAGCACTCCAAGAAACATGGCTCCTTGAAACTGAAAACCCAGTAGTGCCAGGTTTCAAAGCATGGGTAAATCCAGCACAGAAAATAAATGGGAAAGGAAGAGCCATAGGGGCGTTAGCTGTTCTTGTGAAGCAAGATTTAGGTTGGGAGAGTAGTATGGTTGAGTCACTTACCTCTGACAAAAATGTGTTGACAGTTAAGATGCAGACTCAAGATTTGATGATTATTCTGGTAAATGTGTATATACCGCTTGTCTCATCCCAGTATTATGCTCCTGATATATGGTTACATTTGGAACTTTTGTTAGAAGATCTTAGAATAAGATTTCCAAATGCGTTGCCTATAATATTGGGAGATTTCAATGCAAGAATTGGAAATGACCTGTCAAAAATTGCAGAGAAATGTGGAATTTTTGATGAAGATACTTTAGATTTGGATTTAAAATATTGGAATTCCCAGGATGTGAAGATAAAATATGCTGGTGTAAACCTGTTTAAGCTGTTATATATGTTTGATATGCAAATATTAGGAAATAACAATAGCAGTTCCCCATATCCATACACTTATTTTTCCCAAAGGGCAGGGAGTATGCTAGATTATGTATGTGTTCCAAGAATAAAGGTTCATTTATTCTCTGGCATAACTGTACACCCTATGTCGGACAGTGATCATCAGCCTATAATAGTGGAAGTAAAAGCTAAATCAGACCAGAGGAAAGTAAGTCCACAAGATAAATAGCTAGCTCAAAATTTAACTATACAAGGGGAGAGGAGACTGAAATGGAAAAAAGTGGAAGTAAACAAAATTTCAGAATTTCAAAATTCAAGCTACTGCTTAAAATTAAGAAATATAATTCTAACCCCAGATGATAACATAAACACAGTTATGGAAGCATATTTTCAAATCTGTGAGAACATAAGACCTTTTTTAACAGCAGATTCACATCTAAAGCCACCAGAAGATACAAGGTCCCCATGGTTTGATAGGGAATGCAGATTGCGGAGAAAGGTATTGAGGAGACAGATGAGGAAAACTCAAACAATGTATGATCAGGAGACACATAATAATGTGTTAAAACTCAGACGTGAATATAAACAATTGATTAAATCAAAGAAAAGGCAGTATCAGGAAAATATGTGGGCAGAGCTAGAAGTAGCCACAACAGGGATAAATGTAACACATTTTTGGCACTTAGTGGCTGATAGAATCAATGAGGCAAAGTCTGTCATGGATATTCCTATCCCAGCTGCCACATGGGAATTATATTATAGAGAACTATTTAAGGAAGTGAAAGATGTAAAGCAGACTGACAAACTTTTAGAAAATGAAGAGCCAAGTCTAATTCCTCAGTGGTCACCTGTAAAAATGCTTGAGATTAAAACGCTTATCCAGACACTGAGAAACAATAAAGCCCCAGGAAAGGATTTCCTACCCCCTGAATTATTTAAAAACTATTTAGACTGGTGGGCCCCTATATTGTCTGGATTGTTTACTCACATAAATAAGACAGGCTGTATACCCATAGGCTGGAAAATGAGTATCATCATCCCACTATTTAAGAAAGGCAATCAATATGATCCCAGTAATTACAGGCCTATTAGCCTAATTGATATTCCAGCAAAAATTTATGCAAGACATCTCTTGAATAAATTAGAGGACTGGGGAAAAAAATTCTATCTTTGTTGAGGAACAGTCAGGTTTTAGGAAGGGACGCTCAACCCTAGACAATTGCTTTATATTACAACACCTAATAAATAAATATACCTTTAAGGGGGGGCAGCTTTTTGCAGCCTTTATTGATCTAAGTGGAGCATTTGATTTGATAGAGGACGCCTCTGGGAAAAATTGGCAATGAGAAATATAGATCCAAGATTATTGCTATTGCTCAAAGCACTGTATACAGAAACCACACTGAAGGTGAGAACAGGTTTAAATTTTGCATTGACAGACTCTGTTCCAACATATAAGGGTGTCCGCCAAGGATGCATCCTATCTCCATTTTTATTTATTTTTTATATAAATGATGTGCCATTTATACACAATCAGAGTTATCATGTGCCTAAGATTCTAAATAGAGAAGTAAATATATTATTATATGCTGATGATATGATATTGCTATCAACAACTCAAGTGGGTATGAGGAGACTTGAAAAGGTTTAATATCTATTGCCAAGAAAATGATTTATGCATTAATAATGATAAATCCAAAGTGGTGGTATTTGGCAAAAAAAGAAAAACCTCATAAGTGGTCTATAAATTCTAAAGACTTACAGCAGGTTAAATGTTACTGCTATCTGGGCATTAACTTTGAGGCATAAGGATCCTGGGCATTGCAAATAAAGAAAAATACATTAAAAGTACGGGCCAGTTTACAATTGGTTAACAAACTCTTAAACTACAGTTACCCAGGCACTTTAATCCCAATTTAAAAAAATTTTAAAGCTAAGATAATTCCTATGTTAATTTATGGTGCTGAAATATGGGGTTTTGCAAACCTTAAGAAAATTGAACAGATTCAAACACAATTTTACAGGGCTATCATGGGAGTTTCACGTTCTACCCCAGCACATGTAATAAGAGCAGAACTTGGTGCAAAAACGATTTCAGGTCTGATTCTTGTAAGAATGGTAAAGTATTGGTGCAGAATAAGTAGCTTAAGTGAAGAAAGATTGCCCAAGATTTGTTTGGAGGAGCAGTGTGTTTCTAGGTATGAACATTCTTGGTTAATGAACCTGTTTAAGCTCTTTCCAAAATTTGGTTTTTCAGCTCAGGCTTTAAATCCTTTACGTGAAGATACAATTCATATTTTTAAGCAAAGAGTTTTTGATGTTGAGGCACAGATGGATATATCTGCTGTTGCATCTACAAAAACAACAAAATGGTTGGCTAATACAAAACAGCTGCATCATTATGAACAATATTTAACTGTCCCAATGAAAATGCAATATAGGAAAGCATATACTCGCTTGCGATTTGAACAAATGGATACTATGATGAAATGGGGTAGGTTTCAGGGTATCCCTATAGATAATCGTTTATATGTTTGTGGAAACCCTGCCCTCGAGGACTTAGCTCATTATGTATTAGACTGTCCCCTATATAGCAATACAAGAGAAAAATATTTACAGCACATTTTAAAGAAAGTGGAAAACAGAAGCATCTCAGAGAAACTGAGTTTTTTATTACAAACATCCAATCTAGATATAATAAACAGAGTTGCAATATTTGCTTTTAAAGCCGCTATATGCAGAGCTAAGTATTTGGATGGTATAGGTGTAAAATGCTATAAAGATTCAGAGGTTTGAAGACAGCCTCTTAGAATGCAAATTAAATGTTTTATGTAAAGGTTTTAAAACTGTAAAGTAAATACTTTTTAGGGGATTTTAGTAAATTGGCTTTAAGTAAATAATATTTATACTAGATTTTAAAGCATTAATATTAAAATGTTTATTTTATTGTATAAATACTGATTAATATGGCATGATAATATGGCTTGTTTGCAATGATCTGATGATTATGCAATAAATAGTTTTATTTAAAAATGTTTAAATGCAATTTAAGATTTTTTTAAAAAACAAGCAAATTACATGGATTATAAATGTAAATGTAATAATATAGAGGTACATAAATATGATACAGAGACAACAAAGTGCAATAAAAGCATTTAAGCTGGAGGTATACTATGAATACAACAAAATATATGAATTAATGATGAATTAATGCTTGCAGATTTCTGAAACACTTGTGCTAAACTGAGATAATTCATCTATGCAAGGCTCTATAATATCAAACAGAAACCATAATGAACTTAAAATTCAATCAGGAATAAATGCATCTTCTTCAGGTGTAGCTTCAGTTCTATAATGCATCCTCAACAAGCTGTCAGCTAAAATATTTTGAGTCCCTGGAATGGGCTGAATTTGGAACATATCCATGGGGGATTATTTCCAGGACCCCCTGCGGATACAGATATCCACAGATAACATCGCTCTTATCCGGGATGGCAGTGGTGATGAGGAGGGAAGTGGAAGGAGGTGGCAGTGGTGGCCAGGCCAGAAGTCTCTTCTGAAGGGAGGAGGGAACCTCCTCAGCAGTGGTGGTGGCAGCTGAAGAGGTGCCCATGCTGCACCACTCGCCCAGAACATCAGGGGTGATGGCAGAAGGGGCGCCCATGCCACGCTGCTCACCTGGAATATTGGTAGTGGCGACAGAAGATGCACCCATGTGGACTTGCAGATGCCAGCAGGAAGTGCAAGCTTTATTTCCACTGCTGCCCCGATGTTCCGGGCAAGGAGCACAGCGTGGGCGCCTCTTCTGCCACCACCCTTGGTGTTCTGGGTGAGCAGCATGGGTGCCTCTAAAGTGGGGTGGTCACTTTAAGGACCCGCATGGCCAACTGGCCTTTTTACTTCCTGTTTGGGTCCCAGGAGGTAGACCGGAAGTTTGAGCATGAAGTTCAAAATTTTCAGTCCAGCGGGGACCCAAGCGGGAAGTTCAAAGGCTGGCTGACCAGACGGGTCCTCCACCCCTCCGGAGGGTGCCTGGCTGGCCCGCATTGGCAGCGAGGAGGAGAGTGGACGGTATCAGCAAAAGTAAGTTTTATTTTATTTCCCCCCCTCCTTTCTGCCCCTACCCCCACTGATCACCAATGGATAACTGAATCTGTGATTGTTGAATCAGTGGATAAGGGGGGTTGTGCTGTAAAATCCTGCAGTGACAGACTCCACATTAGTAAATGTTGGTTACTTGCTCTCAAACGCACCAACCATTTCAAAGTTTGATTATCTGTTTGCAAAACAAAGTTAGTATCCCATAAATAAAGTCTTAGCTTATTGAATGCCCACACATCTGCCAAACACTTTTCAGGTACAGAATAGGCTTTTTCTCATAGTAGCAGGGTTTTTTTTTTTTTTTTTTGCTGAAAAAATATACAGAATATAACATAACCTCTTTTTCTTGTAACAAAACACAACCTATACCATACTCAGAAGCATCAGTTTTTGAAAATCAGGTGCAATCAGAATAGGTGATTGTATCAGATGACTTTTCAAAGTATCAAAAGCAATTTGGCATTCTTGAGTCCACTTCTCTTTTACTGGCATCCATTTAAGTCTCAGCTCAGTTAAAGGTGTGGCTATGTGATTGAAGTGTGGAATAAATTTTTAATAGTAACCTACAAAACCCAAAAATGATTGGACTTGCTTCTTGTTCTCAGGAATTGGCCAAGTTTTAACCATTGGCACTTTGAAGCTTTGACAGTCAGTCCAGCTCCTCTGAGATGTTTCAAAAGAGTACGGAGGTGGTCTATATGTTCTTCAAAGGTATCTGAAAAGATAACGATGTCATCTAAATAAATAAGCATTAGCAAAAGGTAGGCCATTCAGATCGATATCCATCAGTCTCTGAAAAGTACTGCTACCATTACACAACCCAAACACCATTCTCTTGAACTCAAAAAGACCTTTGTGAGTGATGAAAGTGCTCTTCTTGCAGGATTCTGGGTCAGGTTCTAATTGCCAGTATCCTGAAGAAAAATCCAGACATGTTAAAAATAATTTTCCAGAGATTTTCTCAATTAAATCTTCTGCTCTACGCATTGGGTAAGGATCTACAACAGTCAGTTAGTTAAGCTTACAATAATCTACCACAAAAATGAACCTTGGGTTGTATTTGACCATCAGGCATCATCTTAGGCACAATCACAACAGGACTAGCCCATGGAGATGTGCTAGGCTGTATGATGTCAAGATCCAGCATCTCTTGAAGTTCTTGTTCAATCTGCTTTGCATGTTCACCAATGACTCTGTAAGGTGAAGAACGAATAGGTGTGCCATCTTTGGTGTTAATCTTGTGAGTAACTACTGATGTTCTACCTGGTATTTGACAAAAATGGATGCTTCTTGAAGAACTTCAGCAATTTCATCTTTAAGTTCAGCAATTTCATCTTTAAGTTCCTTGAGAACTCGTGGAGGGATGCCATCTGGTCCTGGTGATTTGTTAGCATTTAGTTTAACAAGACGTGCAAGGACCTCCTCCCTGGTTATTTCTATCTGGCTTAATTCTTCGGTTTCCCTCCCTACGAAGGTGTTTGGGACATGTGGTCTCTGTGTTCTTCAGTGAATGCTGAAGCAAAGAATTCATTGAGTGTCTGTGCAATCTCTGTTTCCTTTTTAATGATTCCTTGCCATTCATTGTCATCTAATGGTCCAATGGCCTTCCTAGTTGGGTTCTTACTGTACTTAAAAACTCCTTGTTATTACTTGGAGCATTTTTAGCTATACACTTCTCAAAGTCTTGCTTTGCTTTTCTGATTGTTGCCTTGCATTTGTTCTGCCAGAATTTATGTTTCTGCCTGTTGTCTTCATTTGGACAACCCTTCCATCTTCTACATGAGCTTCTCTTGCTTTTGATCATTTCCTGAACAGCTCCTGTAAGCCTCCGTGCCTCTTGGAGTGTTTGGACTGTCAATTTTCCTTTCAGCTTCTTTTTTTACTACTTTCCTCATCTTTGGGAAATTTCCTTTTAAAGTTTGAGATTATCTCTCAGAGATCAACTGGACCAGGCCCACGAGAATGGCGCAGGCATGCTCACTGAGGGTGGCCACACCCAGAGAGGCGCAGAAATCGCGTACGTGTGACCGCGCCTTTTATGTGGTGGGCCCCATGCTGTGGAATCATCTCCCCAGTGAGCTGCGCCTAGCAGAGTCCCTGCCCGCCTTCAAAAGGGCTTTGAAAACCCACCTTTTTAAGGAGGCATTTGGCGACCTTTCTACTTAAGTTTTCCCCCGCCTTTTTTGCCGCCTGTGTCATCTCCTCCGGAGGGTATTGTTTCCCCTCCTTTTATTGGAATTTGTTGTTTGGTTTTCTTCTGTCTTGTTTTATTGTTAGCCGCCCAGAGTTCCGATCCAGAAGATGGGTGGGATACAAGTGTAAATAAATAAATAAATAAATAAATAAATAAATAAATAAATAAATAAATAAATAAATAAATAAGATCTCTGTGTTAGATTTTATCAGTGATTGGCAGTCTATGGTTAAGCTAAAAGTATTTGTGTTGTGGTCACTGTTCCCTATTGGATCAGTCAGATTAACATTTTGGACCAGGTCCTGTATATTACTCAGGATCAAGTCAAGAATTCTTATACCTCTAGTTGGGTCTTCAACCATTAGTTCCAGAGAACAATTATTTAGCATATCTAGGAACTTTATCTCTTTATCATTTGCTGAACAACAGTTCACCCAGTCTATGTGAGGGTAATTGAAGTCCCCCATTATAACCAGGCTTCCCTTCTTGGATGCCTCCTTTACAACATTCTCCAACTGCCAGTCCCCCTCAGGGGCTTGGGTCGGAGGTTGATAGCATATGCCTACTGTTAGGCCATTGTTGTGGCCTGCTAGTCTTACCCACAGAGTTTCTAATGGTGACCCCGTATCTCCCAGATATTCCACTTTGTACGATTTTATCACTTCTTTGACATACAAGGATATACCACCTCCCATTTGCTCCTTCCTGTTCTTCCTGTACAGTTTGTAGTCTGGGATAACCATATCCCATTGATTAGCATCCATCCACCAGGTTTCAGTGATAAAATCAATATTTTTATCTATTGCTAAGTATTCCAGCTCCCCTATTTTGTTCCGGAGGCTTCTGGCATTTGCATACAAGCATTTATATATGCTTTGCAGTCCTTTGAGTCCAGTTGCATGATTAGACTGCCTCTTGCATCCTTCTGCTGGAGTGCTGGTGATTAGCTCCTCACTCTACTTAGTAATTTTTGCATCCTCCTCCCTACTTAAGTAGACACTTTCCCGAACTGGATGCGGAGCAGCTCCTGTTGGCTTTCCCCCAGTTATCAGTTTAAAAGCTGTTCTGTAGCCTTTTTGATGCTGACTGCCAGCAATCCGGTCCCATCATGGTTCAAGTGCAACCCGTCCCTCCTAAACAGGTTTGGCTTGTCCTAAAATGTTCTCCAGTTCCTGACAAATCTGAAGCCCTCCTCTCGACACCATTCATGCATTGAGGCTTCTGAGATCTGCCTGCCTGGCAGGTCCTGCACGAGGAACAGGCAGAACTTCTGAAAATGCTACCTTGGAAGTCTGGGACTTCAATCTTCTTTCTAACAACCTGAATTTGGCTTCCAGGACTGACCGCTTTGTCTTCCCAACATCATTGATACCAACGTGTACCATGACAACTGGCTCCTTCCCAGTTCTCTCTAGCATACTACCTAAATGTCTGGTTATGTCTGCAACCTTTGCATCTGGCAGGCAAGTTACCATACAGTTCTCACGCGCATCACAAATCCATCCCTCTGTATTTCTAATATAGACTGGGTCAGGGCTGCTGGCTCCTGGCTGCCCTGATGCAGGAAGCAGGCAGTTGTCAGAGTCACTGTTCACCCTCTCACCCTGTCTGGGCCAGGAAAGCTTGGATCTGATCCTCAATTGCAAAAAGGCTTTCAGCTCCTTTGCTGGGGTGCCTTCTTGCAATCAATTTTCCCCCTCTCTCAAGATGCCCAGCACCACAGGGGCCCCCTGCAGAAGGTGGACTTGGGTGCCCCTCTGGTGATGGGTAATTGCTTCTGGCTATCTGCACCTCCTTCAGCATACCCGAAGACATGCCCCCCGCTGCTTCAACAGCCAGGTGATTTTGACAGCCTGGTACTTGCACTGCTTTCGAAGGCTGTAGAGCTGTCAACAACAGCTGGCTGTTGGCGCAACTCCGTGTCTTCGGATCCCTGCTCCCTGCCTGCTTTCTGGCAATGCGCTGAAGGAGAAAGCACCACGTAAGTCGGGGGGAACAACAGCTAATTTTTCGTAACTAAATTTTTTCCCATTCTGGCCAATTTCCCTTCGTAATTCACATTTTTTTTATTCAAGGCATTCATCATTCAAGGCATCACTGTACTTGAAAGATTGTCGTACAGAGGAGAGGCAGAATCTGTTCACAGTCATCCCAGACTGCAGGGCATGTAACAATGGGCTCAAGTTACAGGAAGCTGGATTTTGGTTGAGCATAAGGAAAAACCTCCTGTTAGAGTAATATGAGAGTTGAACCAATTGCCTCCGGAGGTGATAAGCACTCTACCAATGGAGGCATTTAAGAGAAAATTAGACAACCATCTGTCAGATATACTTTGAGTTATATTCTGATTGCTACAGTGAGCAGGAAGTTGGACTTGATTGGAAGGCTCCTTCCAATTTCATTATTTTAGTGGTCTATAAAATTAAAATCCTTTCCCTGACTATAGTAAGTGGATCTATCAGGTATGTTCTCAATGGCATGATGGTACCCTCCTCTTTTCTTCTGTCTCTGTAGATTTGTTTTGATGGCAGAACTATTTTAGCTCATTTTCAGAACTCACTGTTAATTTGAGTGAGTTAAGTCTCATAGGCATTTCATGTACAGTAATACCTCGGATAAAGATGCCTTGGATAACAAATTTTTCGGATAACAAATGAAAATTTCCAGGTATAGGGCTGCCTCTGATAGCAAATGTTCCCTATGGGCTGCCTCAGATAACAAATGTTTCATAATGCCTTGCAAAAAATGTATGCCCTGCATGCTTTGCAGGATGCATAGTTTGTGGAGGGGTGGGAGGTGTTAGAGCATTTTTTCACTGTGTTTTGGAGCCATTCTGGACATGTTTTACTGAGGGATTTGGACCTTTCGGACTTGGTAAGATAGGAAGCTAGCTTTTATTAATCTTTGCACTGCTTTTCTTTGCAGTTTTGGCTGGAGGAGGCTGGGCTAGTCTTGCTGGTTTCATTTCTCCATGTTTGCAGTATTTTTTCATTGCTCTGCAGGCAAAAATAGGCTGGATTTTTCTTCCTGCTTCTGTTTGTTTGTTTGCATTTTTCCCCATTGCACTTTGGGAGGGAACAGGCTGGGGTAGTCTTGCTGGTTTCTCTTGTCCATGTTTGCATTGCACTGCAGGGGGATGTTCTGGAGGGTGTTGCAGCACTGCAAGCCTTTAAAGTGCATTTTATAAAGAGGTCTGGACCCCCCCAGCTTTTTTGCCTTTTTTGGACATCCAGAATGGATTAATCAGTTTCCCATTCATTTCAATGGGAAACCACGTTTTGGATAACAATTTTTTCCGATAACAAATTGCCTCTGAGAACGAATTAAATTCGTTATCAGAGGCACCACTGTACTTCTAGCACAATGATGCTGCCAAAGAAGTAATTTATAAGTTTAATTTGTAGTAGTAGTAGTAGTAGTAGTAGTAATAATAATAATAATAATAATAATAATAATAATAATAATAATAATAATAATAATAATAATAATAATAATAATACATAATCCTAAATGCTTGGGAAGCGTTCGACTAGTGATTAGTATTACAAAATCCAGCGTAGTTAGCTGTGTGGTTAATAACATTATTATTATTATTATTATTATTATTATTATTAGTAGTAGTAGTAGTAGTAGTAGTAGTAGTAGTAGTAGTAGTAGTAGTAGTAGTAGTAGTAGTAGTAGTAGTAGTAGTAGTAGTCCAAACCCCGAGGGAGGCCCGGAAAGTTGTAACAAGGAGTAGGGCCTTCTCGGTGGTTGCTCCCAAGTTATGGAACCATCTACCCCCTGAAATTCGGCTGGCACCCTCGCTTCAAACTTTTAAAAAACTATTGAAGACCTGGTTCTATAGAATGCCATTCCCTGATTCTTCAAACATGAATGCCATTTTTTCCCTGATTCATTTTTCAAAACATTTTTGCTTCATTTTAGCTTCATTTTAGTTTTTGTTGTTGATTTATGTATATTTTATTTTTTTAAACCTTGTATGTGGGTTTTTTTTTGTTTGTTATCTCATCTCTCAGAGTAGCCCCTGGTCCCCATTTTATCAAATCTCTTGCCATTTTTAGTTTCATTTTAGCTTCATTTTTTATTTTTTATTGTTGATTTATAATATATTTTATTTTATCAAATCTCTTGCCATTTTTAGCTTCATTTTAGCTTCATTTTAGTTTTTTGTTGTTGATTTTTAAATTTTATTATTCCTTTGTTTTTAAAATGTATTCCTTTGTTTGTTATCACATGCTGTAAACCGCCCAGAGTAGCCCTTGGTCTAGATGGGCGGTATAAAAGTCAAATAATAATAATAATAATAATAATAATAATAATAATAATAATAATAATAATAATAATAATAATAATAATAATAATAATAATAATAATAATAATAATAATAATAATAATAATGTGTCAACCTAAAAACTTGTTAGACAAACTGGAGCCCACTGTCATGTAATGAAGATGAGAAAATGCAGGGTATCTGCAAGCATTACAGCTACACTTTGTGAATGTACATACATAAGTATGTCTGACTGTCTTGTCTGAGAGGGATGGGGAGTGTGTGGACCTCCATATGGACTGCAGCTCACTTTATTTCTCATTATTAGCTGCATTATCTTGGGTTGATGGGATTTGCAGTCCAGCAACATCTGGAGAGCTGTATGTTCTTTCTGTGTATAGTAGTATGAGAAATTATACAATCTGTGTGTAACCTGTTAATATGATACGCCTACAGAATGTAGAAGTTAACAGAAAGCTTCTGAACAAGTGGATTTCAGGGGAGAAAAATCTCATCTAGAAATATGGTTGTTGTGTGTTAGATGTTTATCACAATAGTTTCAACAAATAAACAATCAAATAAATAAATAAATAAAATTGAACATGATAATAAAAATCAAGGTACATAAATAATGAATATTTCAAAAGCACATAATTGTATATAGCATGGCAGATATTAGTATATAGTGTTCTATTTTATTGATTGAATTTAAGGCACTCTAGGAGCCTTCATGTGTGAGCAGCATAATAAAATGCTTTAAAAATAATAATAATAATACAATTATTGTTTAAAATAAATTTCAGGACACATTTAGTACCATATTTTGTAGCTCATTAGCAATTTCTTTAATGAGTTTCTTTTTTAGTGATAGTTAAAGTAACAGACAAGTGACAGATTGTTTGTCTTTAATCATTTCCCTATTTCAGGCCCATTACAAAGCAATTAGAAACCTGACAGCATTTTCACTATGCATTACTGATTATCTAAAGTGATGAGAAACTAGAGGTGATGAATATTAATTGTATATTTTCATATGATTATCATAAATTATTACCTTGTCTAATGTGCTGCAGGTGAATTAAGAGCAAAAGGAGGAAATTCAGTCAGCTATGTTAATTTGAAAGATAGTAAGAGTTTGGTTTATAACACCATCACAGTGCCAATTTATCTATATCTTTTCCCTATTAAACATCTACCATTTAATCTGAATTCAAGATACAATGTTTATCAGATGTTGTCATTCTAGTTCTAGACTATTATTTTATTATTTTTAATAATTGTTATAAATTTGATTGTGTTGAAGTATAAATACAAATTGATAATACACTGCAGATAGGCATGAAACATTAACTAAAATCTGCTATTTTAAAGTGAAAAACTATACATGAAATACTTTCTCTCAGTTTAAAACAAGTTTACAGGAGTAACTACGCAAATCCCCAAAAGGTCACGAAAAAGTATCAGCAGTCATGTTTCAAGGAGCAACCTGACTCAAGCTAACTCTTATTCAATTACTGCGCAAGTTTTGATTGAATTTGAAGATTACATGGCAAATAACTTCTGAAAAATTTAGTTTTTCAGGTGACTCTGCTGCCCACCAGCAATAGTGATGAGAAGTAGTCAGTTTAGTAGTGAGTTTTTAAAGTTTTAATCAGTGATGCTTGACACTAGAATAAAAAGAAAATATAGAATTTAAAAGAAGAAAATTTTGAAGAATAAAGTACAGTGGTCCCCCGCCCTTTCGTGGTTCATATACTGCAGTCCCACTGTATCACGGACCACAGTATATGAAAAAATGTCCCCTGGGATAAGGGGGGAAAGGCCTGTTTCAGGCCTCCTGTACTTACCCCAGGACTGGTGCTGCTCCAAATGGGCCTGCGGGGACCTTCCTGGGCCTTCTGGAGGCCCCAAAAGTGCCTTCCTCTGAACCGGAAGTGACTTCCAGTAAACTTCTGGTTGGCAGGAAGGCCCTTGCAGGCCCATTCAGGGCAGTGCCAGGCTGGGGGTAAGTACAAGAGCCCTCAGCTAGGCCCCCCAGGCCCAAACTGACCTGCATCCACATATCGCAGATTTCCAATTATTGCGGGTTGGCTCGGGTCCCTAACCCCCACAATAGGTGGGGGATCACTGTAGTTGGTGTTATTTGCATATGATAATAATATTGTGTAAAATATACATTTAATAGAATTTTAAATATATAATTGTTCTAATTTTTATACTATGCAAAATGGGAGAAGGGTCAGTATTGCATTTGATTAAAGTCTTGTGGCTTAATCCCAGGTAGCAGGCTCATGGTTGACTTCCATCCTTCCAAGGTCGGTAAAATGAGTACCCAGCTTGCTGGGAGGGGGGCAATGTACAGCCTGCATACTGTACTTAAAACTGTAAACCGCCAGAGACTACTTGAAGTGGTATGGGGTGGTATATAAGCAGAACACTTTGCTTTGCTTTGCTTTTGCCTATATCCAAATTTAAGTTGTTTACCTGTTTCACACTCAAGAGCTAAAATGAAATAAGTACAATTTTGAAATACACCTTTAACTGTTTATTGGCCATAAATGTTATATTATTATAAATTTCTTTTATGTGACAATTTAATTTGACATTGTTAGAGTTTTATAATAATTTGCAATAATTTTATAATAATTTGCAAAATATTTTTTATAATAATGGCAATATGTGCTACAATAAATTTCAATTCCAACCATTTAGAATATTGGTGATCATGCTTAAACTATTTTATGTCCCTAAAGCCTGTTCTTAAACAATGTGTCACAGCTCTTATTGAGGTTGATTTGAATGGAATATTCAGATGTTTTGTCAGCTAACACATAAATTGCTTGTTAAATTATTTTAAACTTTTTAATAGGAGTATAATTGTTCAGATAGACCTATAAAATGTTGGCTGACATTTTTAAATAAATGTATTCAACTTCTTGCTTATGGGCTCTAGAACCATGCTCAAGCATTTTCCTGTGCAGTTGGATAATTTCTTATGTTTATATTACAAAAATATTGTAGAAAAATACAACTGTTATGTTTCTTTGTAGTCATATAACATACTACATTTTCTGTGTATCTAAGAAATTATTTGAGATGATGGCCCATACAATGGCTTCATTGTGCTTTTTGCCAGTCATGGAACGCACACCATAGGCCTGGTAGTAGAGAAGAATGTGCATTGCTTATGTTGTTCTTGCATATGCCTACTGTTGGAAATATTCACCTTCAAATAGAGGTTTAGTGCTCCAAAACTGTTATCCTGATCAGCAGGGTGTTCCTTTCCCATCAGCTCAAGCCAATTAAGAAAAGAGAGATGCATCAAAATACAGTAGTACCTTGTATAAAGTAATTAATTCGTTCCAAATGAAATTATGTTAAACAAATTTTACTTTATACAAATTCCCATAGGAATGCATTAAAAATGGAGTAATCCCATTTTTATGTTGTACGGATTCTCCCCATAGGCGATTATGTTAAGCAAATTTCCCATATCTCCAGAATTTTTTATGTTGTACAGATTTTATGTTATACAAGCTGTTATACAAGGGTCCACTGTATACAGTAATACCTTGGTTTATGAGCATACCTCATTCCGGAAACATGCTTGTAAACCAAAACACTCTTATATCAAAGCAAATTTCCCCATAAGAAATAATGGAACTTCAGATGATTCATTCTGGGGTCCCATAGACCACATACTGTACACACAAATGCCATAACTCACGAAGTTGGCTAGACATCCATGTCCACACCGTGGTTTAGGCACCTGGCTGCGGAATCTGCTCTGCTTGGGACTAACAACTGGATTTTACTCTGTTTTTTTAATGGGGCAATAATAAAGTGCAGTTTTACACACTTAACTAGCTGCCCCATGAGACTAGAAATTATTTGAAAAATAATTTTGGAAACAAATTAAAGAGAAAAATAAATATAAAGAAAAATAAAACTCTAACCTGCACTCCCCTTTGAAAATGTTCCTGGCTGGTACAAGGCAGACCTCCATTCCTCTCTTTCCCCTCTGCTTTGGAGGTCTGTCTGAGACAAAACGCTCCAGACAATCACTCACAATCCAGCGCGCGGGGGGGGGGAGCCACCATTGTGCTAATGTGACCTGCTCCATTGCTTGTATTGCAAGACACTGCTTAGTGGCAAAATTTAGAAGAATTTTTTGCTTCTCTTGCAAAACGTTCTTGAACCAAGTTACTCTTAAACCAAGGTGTTACTGTAATATCAAAACTATGCCTTTTCACAAACATTATTTAAAAATTCTTAAAAGTTGCAGGTATAGAGACCTGAGTTTCACAAGATAAGTTCATACCCCTTCTGTCTTTCTCTGTTTAAGGTGTATTTGTTATATTGTTTTTATTGCTTATTGTCTCTTACCTGTTACTTTATGTTTGTTTTTCTGTGTCTGTACACTGCCTTGAGTTGTTTTATACAAGCAGGCGTATATAAATGTCAAATAAAGTAATAAAATGGAGTCAAGATACAGAAAATACTATATGAAGCATTTTAAACTGCTAAATATTAAATGAGAGGGAGGCAAGAGTATGGCTGCTGTACTTGCCAACTGTCACACACTGATGCAAGTATGTACTCCTAACCTGATGTGAGAATTACAGGGCCATCCAACCCCAATTCAGACCTAATGCACTGGGGTCACAGACCCAGACACCAGCAGACATCATAAGGTGCCCTGAAATCCTTGAAGCCCAGCAGAGGAACTCTATTCTGCTCGGGAGACTGGGGCCCAGAGGCACTGGTAGTGATGGTAGCCCTGGGATAATAGCAAGCCCCCTAGAGGAAAAAGCACTACCTCTCTGTCCTTGGTGGTTGAAAGTTATAAAAGCTGTCCTCCTACCATCACAGCCTGAGAGACAGGAGTGAGTCAGTCAGAGTAACAGGAAGTAAGTTCTTGAACAAAGCTGTCTGACAAATGGGTGCTAGAAATTTCAGGGACAGAAGCCAAGAGTGTTGCCAGAACTTCTGAAAGATAATGCCCAGGGTCCATGTGGAGTCAGATGAGGACTCAGGAGAAAGTGCCTGGGAAGACTCCTAGGAAGAATGGTCTGGGAACAACTGGGCCAAAAGATGGGTCAGACCTCTGAGGTAGTGGGAATACATCTATAAATAGGATCCCGGATGGTTGATGCTCATCCAGCTTCAGGTTCCCAAAGGGGAAATGACCTAGTGAGAGCATCTCACTCCTCTTACTCATCCCTCTTACTGTGGGGAAAGGAAAAGAAAACAGGTAGTTCCGACTGGTGATCCAGCTCCACATAAAACCAGTGCTGGCATAGGAAGCACCAGTGAGGCCACCAGGATCAGAAGTCAAAGAAGCAGAGGGAACCAAGGAATCTAGAGGGCCATTGACCCCATGCAGGAGAATCCTCACATAGCTGCCCTCACTGCCAGCATACTAACCCTCACTCTGGAGAGCAATACTTGGTGTGAGCTAGTTGGCCAGGGGTCTTGATCTGAACGGACATGTAGAGAGTCAAACTGGACTCTCAAGTGGACTGCCAATCCTCCTGGTGGAGGGAACCAGTACGGCAATAAGCTTGTTAGGAATTGGGAAATCAGTATGTTAGGAATTGGGAAATCAAAAGCCAACTGTTGTTAACTCCCTCCAAAGTTCAATAAACTATGTTGTGTTTCAATTCAACCTTTTTGTCTCATATATATATGGATTATATATTATATATATATATATATATATATGGAATATATGTATGAATATATGCTGAAAAGATGGCTCCAATTTCTGCAAAAACAAAACAAATAAAATCAAAACAGAGGAGTGTTTTGGAAAGACAGAGGGCAGTGAAAGAGCTTCCAGAAAGGAAGGGAAACAGCGGGGGCTAGACATGGGCACGACTCGGCGAAATTTCTGTTTCCGTTTCCGTTTTACAGTAACGGTAATTAAGCCGTCAGAACTCGAACTCGAACCGAAAAAAGAAAAATTTGGTCGGGTTTTTCGTTTTCGTTTGTGGCATCGCGGCGATCGCGCAATGCGAAGCACAGAAAAAGTTTTAAAAGGTTTTTTAAATAAAACCCGACTCCCGGCCAAAAAAGCAGGTGAAAATATGCCTGCCTGAGGCTTTGCCACCTACCAGAGGGGTGGTTTTTTGGGGGTCCCCGGCCTTTCCCCCCCTCTTCTCCTGTCCTGGGCTGCTTGCACCAGGCTGGGGGGGGTCATCCTCATCGTCTCGCCATGCCATGCGGTGAGGGGGGATCCAAAATGGCGACAGCAATATTTCTTTTGAAATTGTGGTCAAAAAACACACCAAATCACCACAGAAACATGTGAAATTTATTTATTTTAAATGCCTGAATTTTAATAGTAGCAGCAGTGGTTTTTTTATAGCAATAAAACGTCGTATTTATTTTATTTTATTTTATTTTATTTTTTATTTTTTTATACCTGCCCATTTGGGCTGGGCATGGGATGGGACGATGCAAATTTTTTGAACCATTCCACCAATCGCATCGCCAGGTTTTTGACTGACACTTCTGGATGTCTTGGAGGGCATAAAAAGCTGAGGCACCTTCCAGAAATCGCAGTCGGGTGTATGGATGTGGTTGAGGGAGGAGGGCTGGCTGCTGGTGCTGGTGTGATCCGATCGAGATTGAGGAGGGAGGCTGGAGGCTTTAGGATTTAGGTTAGGCAGGCAGGGAGGGAATTGAATTTAGAAAATATTTTCTTTGATTCCCTGAAGCTTTGTCTGCTGAAGAGAATAGCAGTTTATTCTTTATTTCTTCTCTGGCAGTTTGTGAGGATTTCTTTCTGATATTGAATAGAGGGGGAGGTTCAACTGGGAGTGGGAGGTGTGGATTTATTTTAAAAAATATTATATACTACCATTTATTTTCTATTTTCCCAACTTCAATTTGCTTGCACACACACACATTTGGGGTGCAAGCCAAGAACAGAACCTCTATCCTAAGTGATATCCTAACTGCCCACTCACCCGCCCGCCTGCGCCACCACCCGCCTGCGGCCCGCGCCACCGCCTGCCCACTCGCCCGCCCGCGGCTGCCGCTCGCCCGCCTGCACCTCCCCCTGCCGCTGTCGCCGCCTGCCCATGGCCCCCCGCCACCACCGCTAACCCGCACCTCCCCCGCCGCCCACCCCCGCCCCGCCCACCACCTAGGGCAAAAAAAACACCTAGCGCCGGCCCTGATTGCGGGATGCCCCTATGCTCTGGGAAGTCAAGTCGCACTAAATCGCAGTGGAAACGACAAACGACAAACGAAACGACAAATTTTTGAAAAATTTCACGACAAACGGAAACGACCCGAAACAGACCTGTTCCGACAAACGAAAACTCAAAACGTCATTTTTTCTGGTTGTGCCCATGTCTAGCGGGGGCAGTGAATCAGCTGAACAGAGTCCCTGTCCCACTGAAGTTTTCCTTTCTTTCTGGCAGCTTATTCACTGCCATCAGTTTTGGTTCCTCTAGACACACACACACACAGACAGACACACACACACACACACACACACACACACAGAGAGAGAGAGAGAGACACACCACTGTTTCCCTTTCTTTCCGGGAAGTTTGGTACCAGGCATCTGGTAATGTCATAAAGATGGGAGTGGTTACATGAAGCCCCAGCCTACATACTGTAGCTTGGGAAAGACAAGTGCAGCAATCCATTATTGCTGAGCTGAGGTTAACCTTACAAGGTTTGAAGCCATTCTGTTTCACATGTGGATAGAAGGGGCAGTTTTGGAAGGAGTGCCCTCTCATGTAGTGTTCCTGGAAATATATCTTCGCCACAGCCCATGCGGGTGGATGAGGAAGCCCTGGGTAGTAGACTATGTAATATCAGTCTTTTGCTCTTATACAGTGGTACCTCAGTTTACAAGTACCTTGCTTTTTGAGTATTTTGCAAAATGAGCAAAATTTTTAGTAAACGTTTGCTTCGCTTTGTGAGCAATGCTCCTGTTTGCAAGCAATCACCGGAAAGATCCAGGCCACGCGGTGGGCCCACACTGGCCTGTGCCCAGGCACGGATCAGAAGTGGCTTCCAGGCTGCACAGAATGGACTTCCGGACTGCACAGTAGGCCCATGCTGGCCTTCTGGGTCTCAGTGCAGGCCCACCCTGGCCCGGAAGTTACTTCCAGGTAGCGCAGAATTGGCCTCTGGGACATATGATGGGGTCCATTGGGCTTCTGAGCCTCAGCGCAGGCCCAGCACAGACTGGAAGTCACTTCTGAGCCGTATGGTGGGCCCACACCAGGCCTCTGTAACTCGCCCCATCCCCATCCCCAGCAGTCTCCCAAGAAGGCAGCAGGAATTGTGGAGGAGGAAGAGGTGACCCAGGCCATGAGAGATGGAGGAAGGAAAGCAAATATCCCCATAGGAAATAATGGAAACTGGGATGGCAGAACAAATCAGGTAAATCTCCATTATTTCCTATATATAAATTTGCTTTCATATATGAATATTTCAGTTTACAAGCATGCTTCCAAAACAGATTATGCTCTGAAACCAAGGTACCACTGTAATTGTCTCTTTTAGACTATTAGTTTAATTTCACTTGAATATTATTCTGCTTACACACATACTGTCATTGCCCCCAGCGAAGGGAACTTAGACCAGTACTGGGAAGTGGGATTAAGGAACCCAATCTGTCTGAAATACCAGTTGTTATTCATCCCCTCCCAAGTTCTATAAACTGTTATGTTTCAGTTTGTTGGTCTGGAATTTATAGATCAAAAGTGTTGGCAAGATTAATTCCTAAACATGGATTTTTCCTTCAGCATGTAGTCCCCATATCTGTTTTTACACTATACCATAAAGTCAGTATTTGCTTGCTCATAGGCATGCTGTTATTTCATACAAGTGAGCTTGGCATATGCAAGGTTGCATTTTCTTTTCCTTATTAAGATACCAAAAGAGTAAGAAATATATTTCTTTTATTTCATCTGTTCTGAACTATGGTGTACATGTTTTCAGATGTCTTGCAGACTAGTAAAGGTGTAAGTGAAGGAATTTTTCACATATTTGGGGTATTCTAAATATATTTGGTAAAATATACTAGATAAATAGGTATGTTTAATGTCACTCTGATTACTTGTTAGCGCAAACTGCAATTTAAAGACAACAGAGTGTTGAGGGTGTTGTCTTTACTGCTTGTAAGCATGATAGATGGACACTATTTCACAGTTTACATTAGAAAATATCTTAGTGAGAAAAGTAATTATCCAAAGATTATTAGAAGTTTGGATATTAAGATTTTCTGTTTAAATTTTAATTGGTTTTTTTCAAGATAATTGGATTTATTCCTGCATATTTGTGAAAAGGGGCACTGGGCTAATTGGCTCTGGTGCACATATGTATCTTAAGAAAATATATAATAATTCTTAACATTTGTCTTGTGATTAGTTTCTTTTAAAAACATAAACATATTTTGCCAGATATAAATAGCAAATCATTTACATTTCCTGAATGTCCTTCTTTAACTCTTTTCCCTACTACTGAAAATATTGATACTGTTTTGTATTGTGAATTCCATTTCAAAAATCAGATGAAGCTGCTTTTGCAATCTATATAAAGTTTGGACTAAGTGGGATAATAGAATAAGCATTATAATTTGGAGCATTCATGTCAATTGATTTAAATATTTATTAAATTTATTCATAGTGTTAATCAATGCGGTGCCCAACTTTATTCCAACCAACCAAAAGTTTTTATTGCATGACACACAAGCCATTGCAGAGTACATGAATTAAAATAGTACAATATAATACAATAACAAGGAGAAAAAATAAATGGTAAATCAAGACAGCATAATTTCTATTACACCTAAAATTTCTAATCTCTTGGAGAAAGAGCAAGGTGAGTACTAATCAGTATTCAATAGGCAGTTCCAGTAACATGTCTATAGAGTGCTAAAGATATGAAAACATAGGATTCGGCTTAATTATTAATAGTAGGAGGAGCAGATTTCATTTTTATAAGTATGGAGAAGAACCTTGCCATTTGGAATGTTACAAATTTATCACTCTCAGGGAGTAGGTACCTAAGCATATCTTGATCAGGTCATCCAGGGAAATTTTCCAAGATAGAGTTGAGAAGGCTTTCACGGTGGGATGCAAATCAAGGGCAATAAAGCAAAACATGTGCTAAGTTCTCAACTGATTTTTGTTCCTAAGAGCAGACTCTCTCATGATATGGGATTTGTTTATAACAGCCTTTTAGACTGGCAAGTGGCAACATATCGAAATGTGGCCAAGTAAAGGCTTTTCTATAGTTGAAGCTCATTAGATCAGCAAAATAAGATGGAAGATTTAGAGGCAGATGTGAGATATTTTTATAGAAAGGTGATGTTTTTAGATTGACTAGTGAGCCTGTATCTTTTGAATGTAGAGATAAGATAATCTTTGCTTTAATAAGAGTTTTGCTGCCGGCAGTCTGAGGTGCCTCACATACTCTTCAGAAAAACCCAGTTTGGCTGCTAGATTCAATACAAAAAAATTCCATGATCCAGAGTTAATCTCCCCATAGGATGATGTTAACAATTCTGACTAGATAGACATAATTTTAGCCAGTAATTAATTATTGATTTAGTGACTAATGTCATTACTGACATTAAAGCTAATTCTAATCTAACTAATGCAGAGGGAGTTGAGGGAGGAACTGCCAACAATAATCTGACAAATTTATTTTGAATTACTTCTAGGGGATATAAATTTCCAGTTCCCCAAATTTCAGCACCATACAAGATCTGGGGGAGTAACTTGGTTCTATAAATGTCACAGGCAGGTGGGACCATATGTCCTCCTCTTGTCCTGCAGAATCTAAGTGTGCCAAACATGGCCTTTTCGAATTTCTGTTTTGCAAAATTCTTCTGCGGTGCTCAGGAGCCGGACAGATGAAACATCACACCTAAATATTTAAAGTGAGTTACCTGTTCCAGCATTCTCCCATCCATTTTCCATTTATGAATTTGAGGTCTTCTGTTAAAAACCATAATTTTAGTTTTCTCATAATTGATATTAAGGGGATTTTCTTTTCAGTAGATACTAAATTATTTCAATAACCTTCTAAGACATTTGTTTGTGGGTTATTCACAAAGTATATTACTAGAGTAATATCGGAATAACCCTTCCACCTACTCTTACAGGAAAAATTGTAATCCTGATAACCCAACCACCATACTGTTGACATACAAATTAAAATGCATGGGGCAAGAATACAGCCTTGACGAACATATTTAGATGTTTTGACTATGTTGGCTAATTGGCCAGAAATACTGGCTCTAACCTTTAGGGAAGTATCACTATACAAATATTTAATTCTTCCTAGCAATCTAGGGTGTACATTAAGATTTATGACTTTTTCCCACAAGTGACCTATTGAGATGGAGTCGAAAGCAGCTTTGAGGTCGATATATGCCACATATAATTGACCTGAGGATCTTACAGAGTATTTGCTGATTAAATGGTTTAGGAAAAGAATATGGTCGAGCGTGGAATGCTCTTCCCTAAAGCATTTCTGCTCAAGGGCTAAAAGATTATTTTCTATTACCCAATCTTCCAATTTTGAAAGGAGATGTCTTGCATGTGGTTTGCCTATCACATCAAGGAAACTTATAGGTCTGTAATTAGCTGGATCCTTTCGTCTGCCTTTCTTATAAATTGGCACAACGATTGAAGTACAGTAACCCCCGCACCCTTTCGTGGTTCATATACTGTGGTCCCGCTATATATTGGGACCACAGTATATGAAAAAAGCCTGCCTGGGTTAAGGGAGAAAGGCCTGTTTCAGGCCTCCTGTACTTACCCCAGGACTGGTGCTGCCCTGAACATGCCTGCAAGAGCCTTCCTGGGCATTTTGGAGGCCCCAAAAGGGCTTCCATGTGAACCGGAACTGTCTTCCGGTAAACCGGAAGTGACCTCCAGATCACCGACAAGCATTTCTAAGGCCTCTGACAGGCCCAGAAGGGCCATTGCAGACCTGTTCAGGGCAGCACCAGGCTGGGGGTAAGTACAAGAGTCTCCAGCTAGGCCCTCCAGGCCCGGCCCGCCCCGACATGCATATGCATATTGCAGATTTTCAATTATCGCAGGTCGAGTCGCGTCCTTAACATCCGCAATAGGTGGGGGGTAACTGTAAACGATTCTTTTGAGATGTTGCTCTCTATCTGTGTAAACAGAGTGGCCAGGGTTGGGTCCCACCAGGCCTGAAAGCATTTGAGTATGTCAGGGGGAATAAAATTTTCTCCAGGGGCTTTATTGCTCTTGATCAATGAAATGAATTATATTATTTCTTTGATTGTGACTGGAGGCTACCTTGGCAAACTTCAGGGAGATAATGGTAAAGTTAGAGCATTTTCAATGGTAGAAAGTATATCATTAAATAGTTTGTAGTAGTGCTGTTCCGAACATTTTGCGGGTACATAGGAATCAAGATTGTGGTGAAACCTCCCTTCTGCTGATGCCAGCAGCTGCCAGAAGGTTGACATATCGTTCTGGAACAAGGACAAGGCAAGATCACAATAAGATTCTTTTATTGAGGCTTGTTTTTTATTTTTAAGATACTGTTTATAATTGTTATGTAGATAAAAAAGATCTGGGTAAGCTTTTACACTGATTTTGTTTGTGCAACCTAAGAACCCTATTTTAAAAAAATCTTTCTAATTGGATTCTGAACTTCAGAAGCCAACCCATGGGCGAGCAATAGCGCCACCCCAGCCTGCCTTCTGATTCCAATTAGAAATATTTTTTCCTAGGGGCACCCCCCTTGGAGCTTCAAAACTCAGCCCCCTGAACCCCAAACCTTTCCAAATTTCAGGGGGTTACCTAGAATTGCTTGAGGAAGCTCCCCTGCCATTTTTGTCTTATAGGACCCAGGGGAGCATAGCATTTCATTTCGCTACATACTGAAACTTTTTGACTACTCCCTGGTCAAAAGGTGGTTTGAGGAAGTGACCGGGGCAGCCGATCGGATCGCCCCCAAGCGCCTGATCCGGTGCCGAGCCCGCTCTTCTCCTTGGTTTACCAAGGAGTTGCGGGCAATGAAGCAGGAACGGAGAAGGCTAGAGAGCAGATGGCGGAACGCTCGGACGGCTTTGAATTGGGCTGCGGTAAAGGCGTTGACCAGTCGCTACTCTCGAGCGATAAGGGCAGCTAGGAGATCCTTTGTTGCCCTGAGAATTGGTGAGGCCTCGAATAGCCACGCGGAGTTGTTCCGGGTGGTTCGAGACCTCACCAATCCTGGTCCGCCTGGGCCTCCTCCTAGTGATTTCACTAGTGAGTCATTCGCAGCCTATTTTAAAACCAAGATAGAGGCCATCTGTTCTGAGCTGGACGCCGGTTGCCCTGATCCACTCCCCGGTGTGGCCGATACTGGGCCGCCTCGGTCGCCCCGGTTTGTTGAGTTCAGGTCTGTAACATCTGAGGAGGCCTCCAGGGCCCTGGGACACTGCAGGCCTGCGGCCTCTCCGTTCGACCCTTGCCCGTCCTGGCTGATTAAGATCGCAGGGGGGAGCATGCCAAAATGGGCTTCGCTAATTGCCTCGGCCTCCTTCAGGGACGGGATTTTTCCCAGTCTGCTGAAGGAGACGGTGGTGAAGCCCATTATTAAAAGATCTGGCTTGGCTGCGGACAACATGTCCAACTATCGTCCCATAGCCAATGTTCCCTTTTTGGGCAAGGTGGTCGAGCGAGTCGCCGCCCTGCGTCTCCAGTCGTTCCTGGAGGAGAACCATGTCCTGGATCCCTTCCAATCTGGGTTCAGGCCGCGTCATGGGACAGAGACGGCCCTGGTCGCTAACGATGATCTGTTGAGGGGGCCGACAGGGGTTGCTCTACCCTGCTGGTCCTCCTCGACCTGTCAGCTGCTTTTGATACCGTCGACCACGGTATCCTGCTGGGGCAGCTCTCGGAGGTGGGGATTGGGGGTTCGGCCTTTGGCTGGCTCCGTTCCTTCCTTGAGGGCCGTACCCAGCGAGTGAGCTTGGGGGTGAGTTGTCGGCTCCCTGGACACTCTCTTGTGGGGTGCCTCAGGGGGTCGCGCTCTCCCCAATGCTCTTTAACATCTATATGAAGCCGCTGGCCGAGATCATCCAGAGTTTTGGAGTCTGCTGTCATCAGTACGCTGATGACACGCAGCTCTATCTCTCCTTTTCCACCTGTGCAGTGGAGGCCGTCGAGACCCTTGATCGCTGCCTGGCTGCAGTTTTGGACTGGACCAGGACCCACAGACTCCGGCTCAACCCTGGAAAGACCGAGGTCATGTTCTTCGGGGGCGGCCCCGATGGGTACTGTGGCCCTCTTCCCAGTCTGGATGGGTCCGCCCATCCAGACTGGGAAAGAGTGAGCAAAGAGTGAGGAATCTGGGCGTCGCCCTAGATCCTGGTCTGACCCTGGAGCTCCAGGTGTCAGCCGTGACCAGGTCGGCCTTTTATCATCTAAGGTTAATCGCTCAGATTCGCCCGTACCTTGACGAGAGCTCCCTGAGGACAGTGGTACAGGCATTGGTCATGTCGAGGCTGGATTATTGCAACGCCCTCTACATGGGGCTCCCCTTGAACCTTGTTCGGAGACTGCAGCGGGTCCAGAACGCGGCGGCCAGGCTGGTGGTTGGTGCGCGTCGTTTTGACCGCATCACTCCCATCCTGGCTCGCCTCCACTGGTTACCCGTTGCCTCCCGAATAAGGTTCAAGGTGTTGGTTTTGGCTTACAAAACCCTCCATGGCTTGGCCCCTGTTTATTTGGCAGAGCGGCTTCACCGACAATTAGATCGGGCCCGACCCACCCGTTCATCTCTGGCCCTCTCGCTGCAGACGGTCCCTCCGAGGGTGGCCCGCAAAACAAGCACTCGTGCGCGGGCCTTCTCGGTGGCGGTGCCGCCTATGTGGAACAAGCTACCCAGCGAGCTGAGGCAGGCCCCAACGCTGGCGTCTTTCAGAAAGGGCTTGAAGACTCTCCTTTTCAAGGACGCCTTTAAAAATGACTAGAGGTTTTGTTTTTTTTTTCCTCCTGCCCATATGCTGTAAGTCTGCCCCGCCGCTGTTGCTGTCTTTGCCTTCTGTGTTTTCTTTTGTGTGAACCGCCCTGAGTTCTCGTTGGGAAGTAGGTAGCGGTATATAAGTGTAAGAAATAAATAAAATAAATAAATAAATACAGTACTTTAAAAATTCGGTACAAATGAAACAAAATCTACTACAGAAATGAAACAAAACCCTATTTTTCTGTTTTGTGCCCATCTCTAATCTACATCTTACAGCAATCCTAGTCAGGACGATCTTAAAGCAAATGCATGATAGGTGAAAAGGTTATTCTGGATAATGGAATTTTTAATGCCTTTCTTGTGATGTGTTTGTTTGTTTGTTTTTAATTTTTTTTATTGAACATAAAAAAAGACAAAATAACAATGATAAACAATTATATAAAAAAACAGTAATAGACAATCATAAACAGTACAAAGTGCCCCCCACCCCCAAGAAACCGTCCAGTATTCTTGCATCTTCTCTTTCTTCTTCATCTTTTTTTTTCACTGGCTTGTGATGTGTTTGTTATGTCAATCCATAACTCATATCAGACTGATTGTTTTTAGAAAAGTTGCTCTGAAGAGAGAACTTCAGGGAAGAAGGAATTAATTCCTACACATTCCATGTATTTCTCACCTAGGAATTTTAACACATCAAAGCCAGTCATGTCTATATTTTAATCATTTTGAACTTTGTAGTGCTTTAAACCGTCTAGCCATTTTGTTAACATCGTCTCTCAAAGCAAGACACAGAAAGGATTAATGGTAGTTAAACATCATGATGAATGAAAAGGGATCGTACATGTGTCATAATACCTTAAAGAGAAAAAAATATTCATCAAGATCTTTATTAACCTCATAGTTAAATGTGACATCTTATCCTTTAATGTTGTACTATTCCAAAGAGGAACAACAGCAATCTAAGCATTCTTTGAATGTCCCAAACCTATAAGACAAATATGCTATATTATCCAGTAATAGTCAGTGATCAAGATGATTACTACCTTATGGCTGGTACCTGTTATTTTCTTACTTGAGCCAATTTTATGCTGGCCACACATCAGATTATTAGGTTTTCCAGTCATGTTTTATTGATTTAGAGAAACTTATACTGTATTTGAAATGTGATTGCATTTTTTCATTTTTAATAAGCAGGAAATGGAAGATAGTGAAACAGAAAGCACTGACTCTCTTTATGCATTCTCAACGGAAAGTTCAGAAAGAAATAATGATGTTTTAGCTCCATTACTGTCTTCACATCAAGCAAGTAGCAGTTCTACAATACTAAGAAAGTATGTGAGTATAATGAACCCAGCTTTAAATTTCTTACTATATTGCAACACATAAACCAAGTTTTCCTTCACCCATATTATCTGGAAGTTGAGTCATGGCTACTGGACTTCTTTTTCTTGAAAGATAGAAACGTTTCGCTGCTCATCCAAACAACTTCATCAGTCTGAATACAGCTAGTGCGAGTCCTCCATCTTATAGTCAGTTTTGACCTCTTGTCACCCTGGTCTGAAATAGGCTCATAAGATGAACAATGTCCTGAATAGGCTCATTAGGTAGACAATAGTATCCATAGCCTTAAGGTGAACAATGGCCCAAGGTGCTGAAACCTATAAAGAATGGGTTGTTAGCTATGGCCTTGGTGGTGAAGGCTTTTTGATTTGTCTGGGTACTGTTGAAAGCACACCCCGATAAGTAGCAGATAGACTATGGCTGAGGCAACCAGCTCTTTTGAGGGAAGGACTTTCAATGCTCACATAAATGGCCTCCCTGACCCCTCTCTCAAACCACTGATCTTCTCTGTCTAATATGTGTACACCCATATATTCTAACATTTTACAAGCGTGGAGTGCCTTTTAGCTAATTCCACTTTCTCCAGATTCACCCATTTTATTTTGTTTTACATGATTGCCTACCACCTCCTGTCTTTGTTCTAGATACACTGTGCTCACTTGCCTGTTTCTCTTCTTCATTTCTGTAATTTATCTATATACAGCTAAATAATGCATGCTGTCTTTGTAACTCTTCTCTTGTATGCCCCTGGGCATATCTAGAAAAAAAGTTACCTTTCTGTACTTAACAAGGCCAACCCCCAAAATGCAGTATTAGGTGATCAGTCAGTTAGCATTGGGTAAGCAATTACTGATAGGAGGCAACAATCTAAACAACTTTTAAACAACTTCTATAACTTTTGAATAGGTTCTTGAATCAGGATAATATCTGGCACATTATAGGCAATGTGGGTGTGACAGGGTGAGCATGGCAAGTATAGCTAGCACACTCAAGGTGAACTGTTGGGCCCCTTTAAGATGGCTGAGCAGGCTCTGTCAGGGGAAAAGGGTAAGGCACAAGGAAAGAGGGAGGGAAGACAGCTGGGTAAGTTTCAGCGGCTTAATGAGGAACACCTGCCCAAGGCAGCCAGGAGCCAGATAAAGAAGATGGAAGAGAGGGCTCTGGGAAGCTGCTGGTCAATAAAGAAGATGCAGCAGCAGCAGCTGCCACCTGGGGGTGATGCCCCAGTGGAGCTGCCACTGCTAGATGGAACTGTAAGAGTGGTAGGACTTTCCTCTCTCTGAGGGGCAACTGCAGCTGACATTTAGCCTTCCCTGGTTATCATCCTGGACAGGCAAGGCCTGGGCAAAGGGACTGGCTGGTCTACCAGAACCTCCATAAAGGACAGCACAAACTGTCTTTAAACAAGGTAAAGTCTTGCTCTAAACAAGGTAAATCTTCTGTGAGGTTAACAGAAAATCATGCTGAGGGAGAGAGTATTCAAAGACTGGTGAATATCAATCACCCTACTACACCTCTCTAGGGTGTACGAATTTTGCAAGGCTATATAACTACTCTGAATAAAGTACCCATGTGTATGAACTCAGAAGTTGAACCCATGGAATTTGTACCAGGCAACCTAACTGTGGCCAGCTCTGTAGTGCTGGAGATTGTATTCACAACAGGCTTGTTTGTGCCAAATTTGGAGATTAGCATTTAAAATTTGATTAAAAACAAACAAAAATTCCTCCCTACTGTCCCAGTGACTGCACTCTGCCACTTTTTTTTTTGCATCTCACAGCAAATCCCACAGTTCATTCTCAAATGTGTACTACTGCATCCTGAAAAGTAAATAATTCCTGTTACAAGCATTTTCTAAAATTTAAAGTTGATCACTCCATTCATTTATGGGACAATCAATGGACATGGGGTCACAAAGAGTCACGACTGTAACGACACAACACACACAAAAATGTTATTTTACATAGAGTCAGGATGCATGTGCTTATTGAATATTCCACAGACATTGCACTTCTTGCTAGTACTTCAAGAAACTAATGAATGTCATTGAAGTGAATGGGGCTTATGTCTGGCCAAGATGGTAGCTAGAGTACGACTCTATCATTAGAGTCTTACTCTATCTCATTCATTAATTTCCTGAAGGAAGAAAGAGAGATTGATAGGAGATGGGGAGCCACAGTCAGTGAGGGTGTGTGTGTGTGAGAGAGAAAGAAGCTGAGGGGAGCGGGCTGAAGAATCATAATGAGGAGTGGGGAGAGGGAAGAACAACACACAGAGAGAGAATTGCAGGCAAAAAAACAAAACAAAACAAAACAAAACAAAAGGCACAAAACATGTGGCACCTTAAAGAGTAACTTTCATATTTTAAGGTAACGTTTCGTGGACATGTCCACTTCTTCAGACATATAGCAGCAGAATGAGGGGTGTAATATAATATGTGAAGAGATATAACTGGGAGTTGAGTCATGGCTACTGGACTTCTTTTTTGAGAGATAGAAACGTTTCGCTGTTCATCCAAACAGCGTCATCAGTCTGAATACAGCTAGTGCAAGAGACCTTCTTATAGTCAGCTTGACCTCTTGTCCCCTGGTCTGAGTGGCTCATAAGATGAACAAAGCCTGAATAGGCTCGTTAGGGAGACATTAGTGTCCATGGCCTTAAGGTAAACAATGGCCTAAGGTGCTGAAACCCATCAAGAATGGGTCGTTAGCTGTGACCTGGTGGTGAAGGCTCCTTGATTTGCCTGGGTACTTTGGAAAGTACTGCCTGATAAGTAGCAATTGTTGGGGACAGTTGATATAGTAGAGGGTTGCATGTCATCAAGGTTACAAGGGTTACAAAGATCAGATTGTCTTCTTTTAATCTCCTGGTTTTGCTTGCTTGGGCATAATCCCAGCACGGAAGGACGAGATGATTCCTGGAAGACCCTTGACAATCCGATCGAGTACCTAGCTAGAAGGTTTTTCATCTTAAATAGCATGGAAAGTATTACAATTTGATCGAAAGTTAAAAGCAGCCTCTGGTGGTTCCTGTGCACTGGCAGCCGTTCGATGTCCCTTAAGTCGATTTTGTTTGGTTGTATATTTAAGAGTTGGCCCAGGGAGTTTGTAATAGCATTATGATTTTTCCATTTACCATTATTTACTTTGAATGGTGCTATTGATAATAAAATTCGGGTTGGTTGGAGTGTCATTGTTTGTTTTGATCTCTTATTGGCATAAGCTTTGCCTTTGGAATAATCAGCTTCCTCAACTCTCCCATCTACCTTAAAGGCAGTGTTCATATATTGAGTTGTATTTGTTTTGTTGTTAAAGGTGGAATTGGTAGTATGGGATCCTACTCGGGGAGCAATTGTTGATTGAGACAACGCCCCTGCCAGTCTTTTGAGGTCAGCCTCTATATTATCTATTTTATTCCTTGTCTCCTGGAGAGTGTTGACGATTGCAGTAAGGGTCTCAGCTGTTAACACAGCATAATCACTCAGCAGAGTGTTGGTGAGAGTATCAATGATTTCCTTAGGAGGAGGGAGTGTAGGTTGATCAGTGAATGATTCATCTCTTGTAATATCTTTTGGTAAAGATGCTTGAGGGGTTGGTTGTGTGCTTATAGGAGGGTAATGGGTCAGGTGTTGGTCTGTTTTTGTGTGCTTGATCGTTCTATTTTGCTGCAGGTCTGAGCTCCTCCTCCGTCTCTTCCCCTTATCACAGACCTCACCCTCCACATCTCTTAGCTGGCTGCCTTCTTGGCCTTCTTGGCCTTTAAGTGGAAGTCCAGAAATGGGGGAAGAATCAGTCAATGCAGCACTGCCACACAATAACCCCGAGGGGTCCTCCTCCAACACTGCAAACTTGTTTGGTGAGCACATTTTAGACAGCTCGGCCACAGCTTCAACCGCAGTTCGTTCCAACATTTTATCGAGACGCAGCTGCTTCACTGCTGGAGCAAGTGAGCCAGATAAGGGCCTCTGTCTTCTCTTCCCCTTTCCCATTTTACCAAGGCCTTGAGAAAAATAAAACAGCAGCTCCTACTTACTTCTTCCACGGTTATTATCAGTCCAAGAAGAAAGGGAAGTTCCAAGGAGATTATTAGGTTAAAACCACCAGATAACAGCAGCCTTTCAAGGGGAAAGAAGCAATAAAAGCAGAAAAGTAAAATATACTGAGTGGAGCTCAGCATAGGTGTTGCTTTCCCCTGGTCGCCATGTGGAGGAAGCTCTTCGTAGAGTGATATGTTCTTGTCAAGGATGGGCCGGAGTTCATTTAAGATGTGTTTGAGTGGTCTCACTTGTGGACTGTTAAGTGACAAGTAGAGGTATGCTGTCATTTGTCCCTTTGGATGAGAGAGAGAGAGAGAGAGAGATTGCAGCTAGAAAGAGATGGTGCCAGATAGAAAGAGAGCATGAGAGGAGTGACAGAGAGATTTTATTTATTTATTTATTTATTTATTTATTTTTCTATACCACGCCCTTGCTGCAAACTGGCAGTTTACGAAAAAAGTCAATCATAAAGTACAATTAAAAGATACAATTAAAATACAATTAAAAGTCATATACAGTAAGACCCCCTGTATCCACTGATTCATTATCCACTGATTCAGATATTCACAGTTGGCAGAGGAAAAAATAAATAAATAATTCAGCAGCCACAAAGCAAGCTACTGTCACAAAGAGCAGCTGTAAAGCAAGCTACTGTTGCAAAACAGCAGCTAAAAAGCAAGTTAATATCACAAAACAGCAGTTTTGGGGACATTTTGGTGTTCTTTCTTACCCACGGTTTTCATTATCCACGGGAAGGCTGGGAACCAATCCCCAGTGGATACTGGGGTCCTACTGTAATACACATCTAAATTTAAAAATGCCCATAAGAAATTTAAAATGAAATACCCCCAAATTTTGGAGGCCAAATAAAAACCATAAAAAATGTCTCCCCACTCAGATGGCTGTTGGAACAGGGGAGGGAAGGGGGGGGAACTAGGGAAGGCCTCTGCAAATAAGTAAGTCTTCATGGCCTTTCAAAAGGAAACTAGGGAGGAAGCCTGCCTTATCTATGCTGGCAGATGGTTCAACATTTTAGAATGTTGTTATTGTCTTTTTGGCCTGCTGTACCTCGGGATGGCTGCCTGCAGCAGAAAGGATTTGGAGGATCAGGTAGCACAGGATGGATTTCTTGGTGGGGGGGGGATACACTCCACCAGATACTGATGTCCCAGACCATGTAGGGCTATACATGTTAATGTCAGCACCTTGAACCTGATGTGGAACACCAATGGGAGCCAATGCAGCCTGGCCAAGGTTGTGGTAATATGCTGGAACTTTCTCACACCCGTAACCCACCTCACCACCACATTTTTCACCCTCTGTAACCTCCACATCAAATCCAAGGCCAGACCCACATAGAGCGCATTGCACTAATCTAATTTGGAGACTGTCAATGCATAGGTCAAAGTCTTTAGAGTGTGGGAGAAGTGGAGAGCCTGCGAAGGGGGGAAAGAAATAGACAGAAGCCACCGAGAAATGGAATAAAACAAGAAAGGGCAATTCTCTATAATGTATTGTGGCCATATGATTCTGAAGCAAAGCCCCCCCCGCCCGCTTCTATATCTTTGTTGTATTTAGATAGAGTAAGCCAGTGTTTATATATTTTAGTCATCCTCATTCCATTTAACAGGGCTTATTTTCGAGAGAAAAAGTAACATGAAGTTTTGTGCCAATGAACTCAGTAGTAAGTCTGTTTAAGATAAATGAGTATTTCTTCTAGGCAAAGGTTTCTTCTGGGCAGCATTACAACAAGAATAAATGTAACAGAACTTGGTTGAACTTCCAAGTATGCTTGCAGACAGATCACTTGAAGACATAGTCTCCTGAATTCTTTGCTTCTTGTGTTGACAATACATGATAAGTACACAAAACAATTGCTGCTGCACCCAGACTCTGGAACTCCCTCCCACTAGAAGCCAGGACTGCCCCATCTCTGCTGTCTTTCTGGAAACAGGCAAAGACCTTTCTCTTCAGACAAGCTATCCCTGAACCTATTACGTATCTTTATATGAATCGATCATACATGACTACACAGACTTTGTGTTTATAACCACTTATAACTTTGTGTTTTATCTCCCTTGTGTGATTGCTTTGACACTATATTTTCAATGTTAGTCTCCATCTCCCATAACTTTTGGATGGTCTACCATGCATGATTACATGGAATTTTTACTCTCTTTTAGACATGGGCACGGAGCGGTGAAATTGTCGTTTCCGTTTTCGGTTATCGTTAATTACGCCACTCCAGCTTGAACCCGACAGGAAAAAAGAAAAATTGGGTCGGGTTTTTCGTTGTCGTTAATGGCATTGCGCCGATCGCGGCGATTGCGCGATGCCAAGCAGCACAGAAAAAAAGTTTTAAAAAGTAAAAAAAAAAAAACAACCGACTCCCAGCCAAAAAAGCAGGCAAAAATATGCCTGCCTGAGGACACCTACCAGAGGGGTGGTTTCTGGGGGGGGGGTCCCCAGCCTTCCCCCCTCTCCTGTCCTGGGCTGCTTGCACCAGGCTGGGGGGGTCATCCTCGTCGACTCTCGCACGCCATGCGGTGGGGGGGATCCAAAATGGCGACCACAATTTTTCTTTAGAAATCATGGTCAAAAAACACACCAAATCACCACAGAAACATGTGAAATTTATTTATTTTAAATGCCTGATTTTAATAGTAGCAGCAGTGGGTTTTTATAGCAATAAAATGTTGCATTGATTTTATTTTATTTTATTTTTATTTTTATTTTTTTAGACCTGCCCATTTGGGCTGGGCATGGGATGGGACCATGCAATTTTTTTTTAACCATTCCACCAATGGCATGGCCAGGTTTTGACTGACACTTCTGGATGTGCCAGAGGGCATAAAAAGCCGAGGCACCTTCCAGAAGTCGTAGTCAGGTCTTGGATGTGGAGGGTGGAGGGCTGTGTGACTGGCTGCTGCTGGCTTATTGGAGGGAGGCTGGAGGCTTTAGATTTAAGTTAGGCAGGCAGGGAGGGAATTGAATTTAGAAAATAATTTCTTTGATTCTCTGCAGCTTTGTCTGCTGAAGGGAATAGCAGTTTATTCTTTTTTTTCCTCTGGCAGTTTGTGAGGATTTTTTTTTCTGATATTGGGTAAAGGGGGAGGTTCGACTGGGAGGGGGTGTGCGCCAGGACGCCCCCATGCTCTGGGAAGTCAAATCGCGCTAAATCGCGGTAGAAACGACAAACGACAAACGAAACGACAAATTTTTGAAAAATTTCGCGAAAAACGGAAACGACCCGAAACGGACCCATTCCGACAAACGAAAACTCAAAACATCAGTTTTTCTGGTCGTGCCCATGTCTACTCTCTTTAACTGCTCACGTTCTCTTGTAGCTTTTATGTTGTCTTTTAATGCTGTAAGATGTCCCTCAACTCACTGTTTTCAAACTTGAATACAGTGGTACCTTGTATAAAGGAATTAATTCGTTCCAAATGAAATTATGTTAAGCAAAATTTCCTTTATACAAATTCCCATAGAAATGCATTGAAAACAGAGTGATCCCATTTTTATGTTGTACGGATTTTCCCCATAGACGATTATGTTAAGCAAATTTCCCCTATCTCCGGAACTTTTATGTTGTACAAATTTTATGTTATACAAGCTGTTTGTTATACAAGGGTCCACTGGTATATCTTAATTGTACTGGACTGTATATTGCCCCTTGTGTAAGCCGCCTTGTGTCCTTTTCCAAGGACAAAGATGGGGTAAAAATACTCTAAATAAATAAATAGCCAGAAGGAAACCCTGCAGAATTAAGTAGGACCTATTTTTAAGTATAAATGATACTGCAGCATAGTATAGAACTTTAAATTATTTCTTCCACTGTAAATTTGGATTAACTGTATTTTTTTTATTTATATATAGCTTGTATGCTGCCCGCTACCCAGAGCTCTCTGGGTGGCTCACAATCAAAATAAACAATTAAAACATCAAAACATCAAAATTACAATAAAATCAAAACAATAACAACATATAAACACAATAAATACAATACATTAAAACACAATACTAAAATTGCCATCATCAGTTTAAAAACTGGAACAGGAAGGTTTTTACCTGGCACCAAAATGTCATCAACATCGGCGCCAGGAGGGTCTTACTCGGGAGGGCATTCCATAGTCTGGGGGCAGTTGCCAAAAAGGCCCAATACCTGCAAGCCATCCCTCTCACCTCCTTGAGGGATGGCTCTTTCAGGAGGGCTCCCTGGCTAGATCTTAATTGCCAGGTAGGTTCATATGGAAGGAGGCACACCTTTTTTAGGGCCTTTATACACGACCCCTAAATGCCGCAGCAAATGGCTGCAAACTCCGGACCTTACAAGTGTTTTCCCACCAGCTCCGGAGTTTGCAGTAGTGTGACCCCGCCCACCTAAGCGTGACCCAGCTGCACTTTCTTGTACCTTTTTGAAAATCCCCAGGTCCGGATTTAATCTGGTCAGTGCGGGGCTCTCCTGGCTTCTGCTTGTGTTTTTTTTTTTTTTGCCTCCCGCCCCTTTAAGAGAAGAGGTGGGAGGGAAAAAAGCAAGCGGAAGAGAGAAACGGAGCTCCGGGAAGCTCCTCCAGGTGAGCTGCATTTTTTCCTCTCTTTCTCTGGTGGGGAGGAAGGAAGAGCAACGAACCCCTAAGATCTTTGGTCCGAATTTAAGGGGCCAGCGGATCTTAGGGGTCATGTGAAAAGGCCCTTAAATAGCATATGGTAGGGAAGGCGTGCCTTTTTTAAAAAGTGTTTGAGCAGTCTGGGCAAGCGGCGGTAGTGGGTCGGATCGGATTGGATCCACCACTGCCACTTGCCCAGGCTGCTCCTGCGCCTTCCTTGCACTCACCTGCACACACACCCAAGCTCTTTGGCGATGGCAGCAGTGGAGGCTCCCCCGCCCCCAAGCTCTTCGGCGGGCAGTGGGGGATTGCCCACCTGCCCACCCACCCTCCAAGCTCTTCAGTGGCGGTAGTGGCAGTGGAGGCTCACCCCCCGCTCCCAAAGCTCTTCGGCAGCGGCAGCAGCAGTGGAGGCTCGCCCGCCTGCCCAAGGTCCTCGGCGGCGGTGGTGGTGGTGAAGTTCAAGTGCAGCCCAGGTCATAATCCTTTGGCTAATAATGACTCAAATTAAAACCAAACCATTTTACAACAAATGTCCATATTTTTCCTTTAGCCATCTTTTTAAATCTATATGTGCCATGCTTCACTTTACTGTGCTACATAAAGGAGAGACACTGTGGTGTATTGGATAGAGTATTGCACTTGGACTCAGATTACCTTCTTTCAAAAGCCCACTTGGTCTTGAAATGCATAGGGCAAGGAGATAGTGACAATAGTAGACCACGGTCTTCAATATCTTTTTAAAAAAACTATTAAGGTCACAATAAGACAGAATTTATTTAAATGTTTATTTAAAATATTTTTACTGTACTATACTCTGCTTTTTTCCTTGAAAGGACCCAAAGTGGCTTATATTGTTGAAAGACAATATTAAAGCAAACTAGCAAACATATATCTACTAAACATACATCTACAAATACCATACAGAACCAACTTAATGACACATTACAACAATCCAGCTAAAATAATATCCTGTGGCTTTCAAATACTCATGCCCACAAATGCCATGCACTGATGTACATGGGGCAAAAACACCTGAAATTCATATTATTCATTTATTTGATTTCTGTACTGCCCATCTGATGACCAGGTCACTCTGGGCAGTTTAAAGGGATAATAGGGCAGAAAGACAGGTTCTTGATTGCCCGCATTCAATGAAGGCCACATTTCTTCTAGGCATTCAAATTGCCTTGTAACCCAAGCAATAGCTACCTAGAGAATTTGTTTTTTTAAAAAAACAGCAATGGCAATTTGCTTTGTGGTTGGGTGAGAAGTGGTTAAGTACTGAAAACAATCTTTTGGGATTTTCCCTTGCTTGGTGTTTTTTCTTTAGGAATGGTAGTGCACATAAGAGGTGATCTTGTTGACCATAAGGATGACTGACATTGGTGTCATCAAGATTCAGTGTGGCTTTTGCTATATAAAGTTTGGCATTCTTTATCCTGCTGGAAACATGGGCATGATAGTCCAAGGTATATTGGTTCATTTCCTGATAGTTAAACAATATTGATTGTTTTATATTTTCTCTAAAATACTATCTTTCTTCATTGCAACAGGACCAGGGAGGAACTGTTGGCACAGAATCAATACCCCCACATAATCAACCAAAGGGTTTCAAAAGGCTTGAATCTGTTTTGTTTGTTTTCAGCTTTTATAACTTTTATAACCTTTTACAAGTGTTATCTGTTAAGTATAGCAGCCCTTTCCCCTTGCATTAATGATTTGGTTGCTAGACTTAAGGGTGGATGCGTACAATTGTTAGAAAACAGTTATCAGATTGGAGATACCAGTATGGTTCAAGCCCTCCTGCTGCAGTCATGTTTTCAAGCTGTCTGGTAGAGAATGTGCCTTATTACCACTAAATAAAAAATAAAAATAGCATTGACATTTTCCATGCAGAGAGAGGCTGTGCTCATGAAGAAAAGGAAAGGAACATTAGGGGAACAACAGGATTAGATAATGTCAAAAGATGAGGTATAGGGCTCACTCTTGTGGCATTCATTTTGTTCCTGGGAACAATCTACCTAACCTGTTCCCATACTTCATGGAGGCCCTGTTTTTGTTTTTGCTAGCAGCAGATAAAATGAGAATGGAAAGGGTGTGGAAGTGGCAAAAAGGACAGGTGCCAGGATTCTATTCAGAAGCCTTGGGACCCTTTAAGTTCACCATTCTCCTTTCAGATTCACAGCACTAATACTATTTTCTGGAGAAGTTTAATTTCAAGGGGAGGGGACTCTCATGTGAAAGGTCACCTATTATTTAAATACAGTTAACCTATTTCCCTCCTTTTACTATCTGTTTGTACTTTTTGGCTCCTGCCGCCAAAACAATTTTGGGGGAAAAGATGAACAGCCACATACATGTGAAACACTGTTACCACACATTAAGCAAAATTATGGAGGATAGATCTGTCAGTTGATATTAGCAATGATAGCAACAGATGGAACCTCTGTTTTCACAGATGGTATACCCCTGATTGCCAGATGGTGGGAGACACACAACAGGGGAAAATATATCTCTATCATGCCATATTTGTGATTTTTTTCCCAGGGAGATCTATTTGGCCACTGTTGCTGGACAAGATGGACTTTTGGTCTGATCCAGCAAGATGAGTATTCTTCTTTTACCTTTTTTCTTTCTTTTTGGGCCAGGAGAGAATGCTCTTCCAGATGTTTAAAAATAACTAAATATTTATTTGTTTGTGGGGTTTTTTGTTTTACTTTCGCTAGGTCTGATTCTGTTTTCAAAATCTAGCTCCCTAAAAAGTTTAAAAATCCAACATGCATTTTAATATCATCAAACCCAACAGTACTGAAATATATTGAAATAGTCAAACCATAAAAACAGAATCAAAACATTAAAATAGTACTCATTGTAAGCATATGCTGAACAGTTATCTTTTGGGATTTAAATGAACTTGCCCTTTTGAAAAATGAAACATATGAACAAAGTTCCACTTTACTGCAACTCATCCAACATGCAGTACATCCTCTTGGCCTCTCTCAGACGTGGGAACACTTTCCCCCTCCTGAGAATATTTGTTAGTTACACTGTTGTGCATGTATGAGCTCCTTGATTTCTGTTGCCATTACTGATCTTCAGTCACTTTTCTTCTGTTTCAATGCTGATTTTCTTCTGTCTCTAGGTTATCTCTAAGGTATTTCACTTGGCTCTGTGTTTGATTGTTTCTCTGTCTAGAGTATTATCTGTCGTCATTGCAACTGAGCCAGGATTCAGAAGAAACAATCACAAGCAAATTGTATTATAGCTGAATCTATCTCCATCCCCTGTGCAGCAGTTCATTCTGGTTCTAAACGTATTAAGCATCCTCTGCTTAACCTGTCCATTGAAACTAGAAGGACTCAGAGGTTATTAGTGTTGCATAATATTTTATAAGCAGTATCTGTGATGGCAAAGGAAGTGCTTAAAACAAAGTGAATTGGTGTTTGTCCCCAGGCTGGGGAAGGGAAAGACACCTTACTGGGGGAACCTTTTCTCATTGCATTTCCATGTGCGAGATTGCAAAACTACCATTTATTTTCCTTCTTGGGTGCCACACTGCAGAATGCTAGCTGACAATATATACAATAGTTCTCATGAATTGGCTTTTTGTTTCGTTTTATTTGTTTTTTTAAGAATATGGGTGTGAATTCTGATTGAGAAATATTGAGAATTAAGCAAATAATGCCATCTTTGGATAGTTCTGAATGTTTCCAAATCTGATAGTTCCACATATCTATACTTCCTAATATTCAGCATCCCATTTACTCCTGTATATTAGAATGGAAAAGGCTATGTTTCTGCTTGCTAGAAGAAGAAGTGACAGTGAAACCTATTTCTCAGGCATCCCGGAGTGATTGCTTGAGAAATGAAACATAAAGACACTTTGGCACCAAGGGTAGTGGGGGCAAAGAAGTCTGTGTCAGCTTACTGGGGTTGCCATGGGTTTCCCAAGGGAGGGAGGCTGGGGTGAGAACAAAAACCTGTCAATGATGTCTGTCTGCACCAGTGAAATCTAGTAACAGGCACAAGCACCAGAAGGTATTTTTTTCACATTCAGTCTTTCCAATTGAAAGGTGGGCTTAACTACTCATAAACACCCTGAACATTTGCTGTTAGAATATGCTTTGGACTAAACATGAACTGGAGATATTTTTTCTTTTCTGAAACCTCAACTTAGATTTACATTCTCGACACTTCGTGGTATATTAGGTAAAATCAAAATTTAAAGAATAATAAAAGAACTAATAGAAAGACAGAAAATTTTGTCACACTTTAAAGTCTATTATATTTTAATAGAAGTTTTTGTGGACAGGTTCACTTCCTCAGACATAATATGAGAACCAATATAGCAAACATTGATACATCAAAATACAGAGACACAACCTTTTCATAACTAAGAGACCTCATCAGTTTTTAAAAAAAGAAAATTTGTAGCATCAATAAGAGCAAATGAAGGTTTTAAATGGACAAATAAATTAAAACCTCTTTGATACTGAACTCAGCATCAGCTATATCTTCATATGGAGACACACCCACAAATGGGTAACCACCACCAGAGACAACTTGTCCTTAACCTCCAAATCTTAGACATCTCAATTCAAAGAAAAGATGAGCTTGGAAATGGGCACCCTGTTCTCAAACAGAGAACATATAGCAATAGTTGTTCTCTTAACTAGCTCCCAACTCATGAAGAATTCAGATATTAAAACAGCAATTTGCACTGTGCTTAGAAGTGAACTAACAATGAGAGAAGCTGCATTCAGCTTTCCCTAACATTATATTTTCCACCAAATCTTGCCTTGTGCTGATGAGCCCAAAGTTACAACAGCCTATTTTGTCCTTTTAGTCTCTAAGAACCTTCAGCCTAGATTTGAACCCAGTTGTTTTTCTTTCTGTTGGTTCATGGTATCTGCAGAGCACTCCTCCAATACATCTTTTGAATGATTTTTTTCCTGACAGCTTACACATCCATACAAAGGAATTGGGAATACAATAGTATGGATGATCATGACTTTCCTCTCCAGTAACACATCCTACCATATGATTATCATCTCTAGTTTCTGCATACAGATTGAACAATCAGGGAGATATCATGACCCACACAAATTCTTTGCTGCATTTTATAAAGCATAGATTTAAAATTCTTCGGTACGTCCTAATAGATAAACATGTTTATAATATGATCTTTAGTGTCTCTTCCATTTTGGAATCCAGCCTGAACATTGAGTATTTCTTGGATCATACAGGATGAAATTTGTCATTGAAACATATTAAGTATTGGGGTTTTTTGCATGAGAAACCCATGGTCCTACTGTATATCTTGGCATCTCTTTTCTTGAGGATTGGAATGTACCTTGAACATTTCAGTTCTGTGGACCATTGTTTTTCTTTCCAGATTTGCTCGAAGCTCTTGTTAAAAGTTTAAAAGATCTTACATTTGTACCTTGAAATAGTTAGTATCCCATTCAGTCCTGGTGACTTATATCTTCCAACTGTTTTAAGAGCAGCTTTCACTTCACTTTTTAAAATTGCAGGTTCTTCTTCAAAGGAATCTACCATCTTTTAATCTCTTCCATATACCTGTTCTGTGAAAATGAGGTAGTTTATTTGCCCCAGTGAATGAAAGAGTATAACCACAGATTATCTGAGGCTTTCTACTGATGCTATTCATTTGAAGATTTATATAAATCATAGCAGATAAACGAGGAGAAAGATCCAAAATGAAGAAAAATATAAAATAAATCAAAGGAAAACCAATGACTTTCTGATACAGTACAATGAAGTGATGAAATGAAAAGTGAAAAGCAGAACAACCTGCATCAGAACATCAGATTAAATTATAATTATGCAAAATTACCCCCAGCTAGAGCTTCGTGGCGCAGTGGTTAAACAGCTGTACTGCAGCTATAACTGTGCTCAGAACCTGGGGTTCAATCCCAGGTAGCCAGCTCATGGCTGACTCAGCCTTCTATCCTTCTGAGGTCGGTAAAAAGAGTACCCATCTTGCTGGGGGAGGGGGAAGGCAGACAATGTGCAGCCTGCATAATTAAATTGTAAAATGCCCATAGAGTGCTTTAAGCAGTATGGGGCGGTATATAAGCAGAACACTTTGCTTTTAAAAAAATGATGTTTCTGCCTAACTTTCCACCATCCCTCTAGTTGAAGCTATTTGGCTTAAAGATTGAGAAAGAAAGATACATAGCTACCTATTCTATGAAATTACATGAGAAAACGTGAACTGAAAAGCATCTACATGTGAGCATAAATGTGAGTGTAAAAGAATGTTATTCTGAGTCTTAAGTCTCCTTGTCCCAGACAACAATAGCTTTTTGCTTTACTGATACCCCTAGCTGTCCTGCATTCTTGTTCGCTTCCTTTTCTTCATCCCTGAAATTCAGTCCTGTGTTGGTTGATGGCAAGCTGGGAACAAAAGTGCATTACAGTAAACCTTCTCTGCCATGCAGCACATCACGTGGCTGTAGCATCTTATCAGGGCACACTCTGGTCCTGGAGCTATTGAAAGCATCCGGCGTTGTAGCCTGTCCATACTGTTCCATTGCCTTCGATCTTGGTCAGAGCCCTGTTGCTATAGCAATCATGTATTAGTCTTGCTTTGCTTGCTCCATCACGCAAAAATCCATGGTGAAAAAGAATCCTCAGCCCTTTTTGGCAACAGGAAATAGTCAAATAAGCTGTATATAAAACAAACAAAATACTTGGATGCCATTCCATAGGTTGGCCATTCCACAGATCACTAATCCAGTCCATAACCCATACAGTTGTAATCAAACTTATTCAGCCTCCATTGCAAATCAGGTTTGGGCGTTTTTACACGACCTCTAAAATCCACTGACAACTTAAATTCGGACCAGAGATGGTGCAGTTTGTTCCTCTTTCTGTGTTCCCACTCTTCTTGCACTTCATTGCTCCTGTCTGCGGTGGGGGGGGGAAAAAAGGGAGAAAAGGATGCAGGCTCACTTCGGCTCACCTCCGTCTGCCGTCCAGAGCAGCCCCGTACGGATTCCTGTCTCTTAAAGGGGCAGTGGGGACAAAAAAACAAACAGAAGGCGAGGGGAGCCCGCCATCTTTACAATCCACTTTACAATGCGCTTTACAACTTTACAATCCACATCGGAATTTTTTTTACCTCTGGAGAACAGGTACTTCTAAAGTGCGCTGGGAGGTGCTTAGGTGGGCCTGGTCGTACTTCATTTTGTTTAAAGTCCACAGCTGGTAGGAAAACAATTCCACATCTGGGAGCCCTTTGCCTCGGATTTTAGGGGTCGTGTAAAAGCAGTTTTTATAGTCAAAATTTACACACTTTTGACTCTTTGCAATGAACAAATCAAAGAACTGATTTGTCAATCAAAATAGCTCAACACAATGAATGCTCTAAGTGGTATCCCTAAATTCAACTGGAAATGCAACTTTTAATGAATTTTGCAGCCTCAAAAATATTTAACCTTTTCATGACAAGCATCTTTAGTATTTAGTAGTGCACCTTTTTGGTGTTATAACCTGCTGCAAATGAAATGCATAGACTGACACAGTATTGCAAAAGCTTGAGTAACACTCCTGTTGACTGTGAAAGATCTTTCTCCAACTTCACTTTCCTCTACTGATGCCTCCCAGTAGCTGCTGTCCAGGGGTTTTTCTTTCCCATCAGTCTCAGAATTATCAATTATATTCTGGTGATGTGACCATTAATCCTGAAGAGAATGGATGCATCTTAGTCCGGTATCTCAACTTTGACAATTCTGCATTGGGGTGACCCAGTTAGAAGTCCAGAATAGTAATGGCATCTAGCTTCCTGAAGGCATTGCTCTGAGTTTCCCTGACATACTCAGATTTCTTTACTACGTTAAGATGCACATCCAAGCAAGGATTGATCAAACTCATACCTGTCAACTTTTTCCTGGTGCCAGCTGGGACGGGAGGAGAGAGGAGCAATGTGTGTGCATGTGCACACAAACACAAACACCCCCACACACAAACACACACACACCAGGAAAAAGTTGACAGGTATGCACTGGACCAGTCTCAGCAGAACACTATGGACGGACAGGCATCAAAGCCCATCCTCACCGTTTGTGGTTTTCCTGGGACAGTGGGAACAGAGGAAGGTCCTGCGGCGCTTAAGTACACCTCCCTGGATGGCCCCATTAAAAAAAATCAATGTGATAAGATCAGGGCAGAAGTGTCCAAGGTTTCAACCTGGGAGTGGGAAAGGTTGTGCGCTCCACGCTCTTGAGGGGGAGGAACTCCATCTCCCATCCACTGCCCACCATGGAGTGGGGCTGCTAAGAGCTGTAGTCTGCCTCAGCCAATCATGAGGGCTCCCCTTCCCTACCTGGTTAAGCGGTGAGCCATGGAATGAGAGGCAGAAATCTAAGCTGATGGAGGGGTGTGGTGGGCAAGAGACGGTGTCAGAGCTACGTGCGCAATGAGGCTCATGGCATCACAGGGGTGCCCCCTCCCCAGCTTGAGGTGATGTATGGGCGCCCCTTGGCCTTCTGGACCTCATGTCCCTTGGCCGAGCTTCACTGTCCTCGCACGGCCGAGGGAGCGGCAGGGCTGGTCCGGCTCCCTCCTCTCGCAGGAAGCTTGCAGTGGTTCTCCCCTCTCCCACTGGCTTGTGGAAGGGCAGTGGTGGCATTGGCGAAAGCGAGGAAGGGCTGGACACCCACTGCTCGCCACTTACCTGCCGGAGCCTGCCTGGCCCCTGTACCTGGCTCTGGCACGGGGGGGGATTGTGAGGACTGCTCTTTGGCCCAGGAAACGGACTCAAGCTCTCTGCGGCACAGACTCCTTCACAGCCCACCCTCCTGCCCCGCTGAGCTCTTGCAGCCAATTGTGCTTGCCTTCCTCTTTCCCCCTTTCTCTCTTCCCCCTCACTCTCAGAGCAGAGTGGGTGGGGGAATATTTCCAGGAATAGTAACAACCCAGGAAAAAAAATAAAGGAGAATAAAATATGGGGTTTTCCCAGCTGAAACTGGAGAGTTGACGGCTATGATCAAACCGCCTTCCATGTAGTTTGATCAAGCCCATGCACAGCATACTGCAGTAGTTTACTCTGGAGTTTATAAGAACCTTTTGTATTGTGTATTTCAATTGTTTGTAGTTATTAGCATATTTTAGCATATAGAGACTTTTGGTTAAATCTAAACTGAGCCAGTGATCTTAAAATGAGTTATTTCCCTTACATCACTATCACAGCAATTCAGTAATCAAAAGAACTGCTGTGTATCTGTAGGTTTAACCACAGCAAGGGGTTCTTTAAAATACCTAATAAATGCTTTAAATATCTTTTTTGACAATGTTGTAGATATTTCTTAATCCATCATTTATTCCTTTCCCTCCTTTAAGTTATCCATTTGTGCTAATGAATTTTTTTCAGGCATGGGTGGGTAACTGTATTTTTCACATTACATTAATCCCTCTGAAATACAAGGCTATTTTTGTCTCCTGTTTTTCTTGCAGAAGATTCATCTCCCCTTATACAAAGAGAGCTAAAAAAACAGAAGAAAGGCAAAAAGAACATCTACGTGGCCAGAAGAGTCCTCTGCAATCATCAGTGGTATCAGGAAGGTCAGGGCTTCAAGATGGTTCCACACATCAAATAGAATCAGTTCAGAGAAGTGACAGAATATCAGAACTAGACAGCTACAAATCAAACACTACAAATAATTTCTGCCTTATATCACCTTCCAAGAGAAAGAGACCTGTCAATGTTTCCAAGAGAAACAGACCTCTACCAGGTCAGCTAAGGTAATCAAAGCTGTTCCATGTTCCTTTTAACTATCACTGTCCTCGGTCTGCTTTCAACTGAATCAGTGATGATTCAACTGACAGCCTTAAACTTCCCGTAAAAGCCAGTGTAGAATTTGCTTGGATTTATGGTACTTAGTAATACTGCAGCACAATCTTAAGCATTCTGAATTAGAAGCAAGTCATTCGGAGTTCAGTTTCTGGTGTGTTTAAGACTGACATTCAAATCAGTCAGAGAATTTTTTATATGATAGATATTTTATGTAGAAAGCTTTTAGGTATGTGAAAAAGCATACAAACCACATGTGCATTACGTATTAAAATATTTTGCCAGAACTAAAAAGCCTATCGTGCATTTCTTACAAGTCAACAAGCACTTATCAGTTTGCATGCATTTTGCATACTTTTTTCTTTCTCTGAGGTACATTATAGAAAATTTTGTTTTTTCAAATTATAGAGCAGTGTAGTAGTGGTGGAAAGAACATGACATGTATCCATACTTGTCATATATTTTGGAAGTTAGTCCTACTCAAATCATTGAGGGTTAATTTTGTATAACTGGCACTATTGAGAGAGCTTCGTTCCATATTATTAAACTTTATTTCAAATACAGTTTATCCTTTACAGAGCATTTGTACAGTGTTTGAGCCCACTGCATTAGTGTAATAGCTAGGCCTCACAAAGTGGTAAGATTTATCTTGCTGCAAAGTTTAGCAGATTACTCCTTTCTCCTTAAACCCCCTGCCACCCAAAGCAAACAGCAAGGAGCATTCAACTCACTTAACATTAAACAAAAAACGCTAAATCTTATGGAATGTCAGGGTCCGTGCAGTCCTGTCCATTCAGTGTCACTGAGAACCGATTTACTTCTGATATGAGTAATGTGAGATTGTACATCTGCTTAACTCATCAAAATTGTTGGTCACCCAACATCACTAACAATTACTCTTTTTAATGAACCAAATAATAATAACCAATACCAGAAGATGCTTTAATATTTTAAATTTTAGGCAGCCTATACTGTATATTCACAACTTATTTTGAAGAAAACATATTTTAATTTTGTTGGAAAGTACAAATGGTAACCTGAATAATGGTGAAAATGTAAATTTAGTACAGGGAGATGAAAATTAGTAATTCCAGGCTAATTTAACTGTATTGGAATTGTTTTGCAACAGATGTCAAATGTTTTCTTCCTCAAAATTCTGCTTGGTCCAGAAGGCCTGGGAAGTAACCCACATTTTTAGACAACAACCACAGCGACTAAGAGTGACTGCTTATAAAAATGGATTAGTAAATATATTTGCTAAAGTTACTGTGCCACCATCCATTAAACTTGTAAGTATCATTTTTGTAGGTAGTGGTATTTATTTGGCTAATTCCATTATTAATCCTATCCACAGTTAGATCAGGTAGAATGCAGAAAACTTCCTACTAATAATTAACATACGTTCCTGTGTAACATTTCTAAATAGGACAAATGTTGGATTTAGCCCATCATATCCAAACTACACTTTCCTCCTTTAATTTGAAATAAGCTGCTTAACACTTGGTAAGCATAAACACAGTTGCTACATATTCATTTTACTTTATATCATGTAGTACAGTAGCCATAATATGTAGTGAAAAATGTGGACCTTTTTCACATAAGTTAAACAATAATTGAGCCATAGCATTGATAACCAGTCTTCAACAACTAGATGTCATATATTGTATTCTGGGAAACCAATTCAGCACTATTTTTATTCTTAAAATGTGCAAACTAAGAGAAACACATTTTTTTATTTAAAATTTTCTTACCTTTTTAAAATAGCTGTTGGAAGAGTGCACTGAAAAACTGAAGTTGAATAGTGCTGCACGACGAGTCTTCTTGGCAGACGGCACTGAAGCTCTAGATGCTAGAGACATACCCCATGATGCTGACGTTTATATTTCAACTGGAGAGCCTTTTTCAAACCCATTCAAAAAAATCAAAGGTAAAAAAAAGCCAGAGTCAGTGGCTTAAGGGGTGCAATTAAAAATGATTTTCATCCTGCCTTTTTGCATGGTTTAACAAAACTAATGTTTACTCATTACAGCTCAGTAAGAGGATAATGTGCTTAATGAAAGAAAAATCTACTGACAGCCACGTTTATTGCCCTTCATTAGCATTGGTGCTTAATTTAATATAGATCTGAATAGACATTAGGGAGCCTGCAGGAGGTTAAATGGTGAAAATATAATAAATTAAATCAGAGATTATTGAATTTACTGTTTAGTTTCACTGACATCTAACAGACACAATTCATTAGGCTTATTACACTAGCAAAATAATAGTTCAGAGTTAAAGTGCTTTATTAATGTAGTCATTTAACCTTTATTAAGACAAAGAATTGGAATCATTATCATACTATTTATGCAACAATGTAGAATATTCAATTTTGGAGTTCTTTTTGAATTTATAGGTGAGTTTTGCTAACATCCTTTTAAAGCAGTCTCTTCCAGTATAATCTGTGAATATGATGTCTGAAGTCCCTAACTTTTGTAATTTCTTTTCAGGTGCACTTGAAAATAAAATTCAGAATAATGTTTATGACTGTCAAATTTGTTGTATATGAATTTTGCTCAGGTCCAATGTTCTGCTTGATTGAAGTTTTATATGATTTTAAAAATTGTTATTGAGACACATCATAATACTGTATAATTAGACCTTATAATAAGAATCTAACTGAATAAAATTTTTAATCTAATAATTCTGGAATGAGAGATCTACCTGTAATACCCTACTATTAAGTCTCGTGAAAGCAGTACTTTGTCTTGAACAGTATTTAAGGAATTAAAAATCATGTAATTGACCTAATTTTATTATCCAAAGAAGAGTGTTCAACAGGAGAAAGGTAAAACAATTTTTATATAATGTGCCCATCAGCAATATGTATACTACATGTTTTAATTTTCTGCAATAGAAATGTTATTTAATGTAACATTCATCATTCTGTGCATGCTGTAAACTGAATCCATAGTGCCAAAAATGCTCACACTAAAACCACATTTTTATTTCATTGTTTGGGCACTGAAAACTGAAAGACTGGGATTTTTAAAAGTTGTGTTTCTAATAAAGAAATACATAACCCTAAAAACACCAATTATGCTTCAGAATAGTATCTACTTCATGTAAAAAGGAACCTAATGAAATATTGTCTCTGAAATATTTATAAATACCATTAAAACCCTCTTCTTCTTTTTTTAAAAAAGAGGCATATAATCCAGACTTTGAAATTTATAGGAATATTTATCTTTAATCCACCAATTGGCTCATTTAATACATATTTCTGCAAAGGCTTTGAAGAAATTATATCTGTAAGTAACCCTAACTCATGAATTATGCATGTAGTGCAGTATTACAGATGATATGACAGTCTTCTTGAATACAGTCCAAATGATCTATTGAATATGTTTTAGTCTATTAATTCAGTGAGCAGAGACTAAATTTATCTAAAAATCCTTTGTCATTTCCTCTGAATTCTCTTCTGAGCAGTTAGTCACCTCTTGTTTTGATAATCAATTTTATATTTTGATGTTTGCAATACCCTGTCATAATTTGGAGCCACTTTGTCTCATATGTTAGGAATTGAAGGGATAAGTCTATTGTTACTATAATTTTTAATATCTATTGCCATAAATTTATGTAAGGTACTGCTAATAATTTTCCAGGATATTTACATATCTTTCTTTCTTTGCCTTTACTGCATATGAGCCCAATAAAAACTTCTCTGCTTTGTCTGCATCTTTTGGCTGTGTTTCATCATGACATGCGCTGCTGTTCCTTTAGCACTGAAATGTTGGCAGACATTGCTGGAAATTTCACACTAACTCTTGCTGGATCAGCAAGCTTAACCTACCAAAATCTGGTGTACGGCAATAGTATTTGACTGATAATCAATCTTTTTGCTGCTCGACAGTTGTTTCTGGGACTTAAACTAGAGCAGGTGGCAGATGTGCCTTGCCTTTTGAGAAAAGAAAGAGTAGGTGAGGCTGGGCACAGTGTAACATATTGTGTGTCCATTAGAAGGGGTCTGCTAGGGTAAGTATTACAGGAAAAAGTGACTGATAAGCATAGAAGACCTACCAAGAACATTCGGTAGGTCTTTTTACAATCTGACACATACATTTAATGGGATAGTAGATTTATCTCAGGAAATTTGAAGGTAGCCAGGTCTACCAATAGTAAATTGCTATTATTTTTGAACTCTATCTATAAAAATATTCTTCAGCTCCTGTAATTACACCATGCAACCCAGACACTTATATCTGTATCCAGTTGTGACAACCTCCTAGTTTCTAGCTCTTCTAGAAATCTCATTATGCAATTGGATAATATAACCATAGTTTCTGCTTGCATGGCTCATTGTGAAAACATTTACACAATTTGTTACAATTTTATTAGTTAAGCATTATTTGCTCAAACTGTTCCACTACTACTTGTATGACATTCAGGTAACATCTCTTGTACTTGTTTTTGCCAATGTTACATTGGATAAAACCCGGTAAATACTGTTTGCAAACAGTAATACAGTGGTGCCTCTTAGACAAATTTAATTTGTTCTGTGTCAATTCACTTTTTTTAAAATCATCCTATGAAACGTGGTTTAATGTGGTCCCCATAGGAATGCATTGAATTCATCTTGCGAGGCATCCCATAGGAAAATATGTCTTACAAAGTTTTCCTATTTTCGGGAATGTCATTCGTCTTACGAGCTTTTCATATTGAGGGGCATTTGTCTTACGAGGTACTACTGTATGTTGATAAGTCATTATTTACAATAAATTATTGAATGTAAATTAGTTGAGCAAACCAAAGGAGGAGGTACTGATTTTCAGATTGATTTCTTGATAAATGAAATAAAGTACATTCATGATATAATTTTTAAAACCATCTTGCAGTAAATGTCTACCAAATTACTGTACAAACATTTCATTCACTTTTGACTTCCCACATAGACTTACTATGTATTCTTACACAAGTTCCTTTTACTTGATCCCTCAGGTTCATATTTACTTATTTATTTACCTGCCCACCATTCATTAGTGCATGGCACTATTCTGGACAGGTCACAACATTATAGCTATAATGTGACTTTCATATGGTTAATTCCTGCAAAACTGTTGTGATCACTAGGGAGATAATAGGCAAAATCTAATGAGAAAGGTTAAGAATTGTCAAAGATTGGTCCATTACTATATTTGGTGCTTTGGCAAGCACTATTACCCCATATCAAAAAATGATGTAGAAGGTCTCCTCACCTTTTAGCTTGGTTTGCCATATGGTATGGAGAGATACTGTTCAAGAAAAGCCAAAAAGGGCTTTGGATGTGCGGAACTCACTGTTTAGTATTTTTAAACAATCTTTGAATACTACAGTGTTGAATAAGTGGCTTGGAAACTCTTTATAAAACCATAACATTTCATGAATAACATGTTCCTGCAAATGATTTGTTCAAATCAAATTAGGGCAGTCAATTATTTAGTTGCTTGTTAAAAACTGTTTCACATACTGAGATATAGTTCAGAAACTATCATGTTTTACAAATGTCGTATGAATTTATATATTCCCATATTCAGTTCCATCTAAACATAGTTTGTTAGGAATAACATTTCATACATTGTAGACAAAAATGTCACAAAAAGGCTTGTTTTATTTTGCTTCATTTTTACACTCAGTGCTAGTAAAAAGGATAGTTCACATAAAGGAACATTTTAGAAACACTAGAATAAGCATGGGTTTCCCCTAGAAAGCTCAATAACAAGTCTTGAATGGGCAAGTGCAGGAACATGCATATATTTTAGCTAGAAAAATCAAAGAAGCTTCTCATAAAAGTAAATGCATATGACTAACGAAGTAATCATGCGTATACCATGAAAATGTTCACAATGCAGAAAGTTTAGTACAAGTCTGAACACCATATTATGTATCCATGTGAGACATAGGGAAATTGTTCATTTGATAGGCATGCATCTTTTATTTTTACAGCATATGGTTTAGAGATACTGAAATGTCGACATAAAATAATTTTGCTATGCTGATTTTGCCTTTTTTTCCTGACAGCTTTTAAGTGTATAGATGAATTCTTCCCATGGTTCATTGTACTGTTTTCTTTCTCGACCTTTGTTTGCTACCAGCTTCTTTAATTAACTCTAGTTTTCAATCAAATTACCATTGCCTGAGGCTTTAATCTGTCTGCTGCTGCTCCAGGAAAGTTTGCTGCTTTGATACATAATAAACAACTATATATACTATATAGTATAAGAGTTTCTCCATCTTGGCAGGTCTTCCTTTCCATACAATAAGGCTAGTCCAGGCATGTGCTTTGTACTATTAAGACCTTGGGGACCCATGACAAAAATGTATGTTGCCATCTCTTTCCAAATCAGGGAAATGGCCACAATCATGTTCATCATAGTAAATGTCAAACAGAGTTCCCATTTAATCAGTATTTGTGTGAAATGGCTGTCCTCTCTGGGGTAAATGGGCCTTCAGACCTATTTCCACTGCTGGAATAAACTGTCAGAGGGGGTCATGGTTTTGTTTTTTGTGACTTTAGTCCAAATCCAAAACTTTTGTGGTGGTTTGTGCATCCTGGTTGCCTTCACCCCCTCACACTACCTGCAGCTGCTACTACCACCATCTCCATCTCAGATCAGGTGGGTCCACCCCACTGGGGTGTGTGGCAAGAATGGAAATAGAGGGAGGGGGCAAAAGGACTAAAAGGGGGGGAAAGAGATGGGTGTGGAAGGACATGTGGACAGGTGCCAGAGGGTGTGTTCATGAGCAAGGGGGCAGGTGGGCAAAGTAGTGATCAGGCAGTCTGGGAGACAAGTGAGAGGGTGAGAAAACAAGGGGGGTAACCAGGCAGGCAAAGGTAAGAGTGAGGGAGTGAACGTGGGGCAAACAGATGGTTGCCAACCTTTAAAAAAATCAAATATAGCACTATATTAAATAGTAGAGATTTTTTTTAAAATTGAAGTTGTATTCACATATGTGAAATCAATTCCAATGAACTGATTCCACATCCCCCCCCCAAAAATAAACTGAACTCTAGTAGAAGAGCAGAAAAACTCACTTCTCTGTTACAGTGATCTGCAAGTGCATGTACCTTGTGTGTATACTAAAATGCAAGTCATTTTATAGTTGGTGTGAGTTTTTCAGGCTGTTTGGCCATTTACTGGAAGTTTTTCTTCCTGACGTTTTGCCAGACTCTGTGGCTGGCATCTTCAGAGGGCAAGGAACTCAGGGAACTAGGAGTTCCCTCTGTGCTCTGGGGAGAACTCCTAGTTCCCCGAACTCATTGCCTTCTGAAGATGTCAGCCAGTCTGCTGAAATGTCAGGAAGAAAAACTTCCAGAACACGGCCAAACAGCCCAAAAAACTCACAACAACTATCAGATCCTGGCCATGAAAGCCTTCGAGAATACACTGTAAATCATTTTCTTTCTTAGGAAAACCAGTACATAGAGTTTTATTGTCAGTTGGATTAAGGCCTTAGCTGTGAGGTAGCCATTAACCACAATAAAGATTGTGGACCTTGGAGGACTGTGGCCTACCTAAATTTTGAAAAATTAGGGGTACAGTCATCCCCTGCCATTTTGCGGTTCATATACTGTGGTCCCATTGTATAGCAGGACCACAATATATGAAGGCAAGGCCCCCTGGAGCAAGCTTTGTAGGCCTGTTTGAGGCCTCCTGCACTTACTCCAGGCCTGACGCTGCCCTGAGTGGGCCTCTGACAAGCTTCTCAGGCCTGTCGGAGGCCCCAGAAGTGATTTCCGGCAAACCGGAAGTGACTTGCGGATCACCCAAAACCACTCCTGGAGCCTCAGACAGCCTCCCCAGGTCTGTCAGAGGCCTCAGAAATGGTTCCTGCTGAACTAGAAGTGACTTCCGAAAAACTGGAAGTGCCTTCAGGATCACCCAAACCCACTTCTAGTGCCTTCGACAGGCCCGGGAAGCCCGTCGGAGGCCCATTCAGGGCAGTGCCCTGCCAGGCCTAGTCTAGGAGGCCCCAGACAAGCCTCCCAGTCCCAACCCAACCCAGCATCCGCATATTGTGGATTTTCCCTCATCACGGCTTGGGTTGGGTCCCTAACTCCTGCAATAAATGGGGAATTACTGCTCTGGTTGATTTTTTGCGAAGGAAGGAAGGAAGGAAGGAAGGAAGGATCTGCATATGCAAAGGGTTTCAGGGATATTGACTGCATAGAGAACCTGGAGGCATTGCTCTCAACACCACTAGAAGACATAGGATGACTCTTTGAATAAGAGCATAGGAAGAGCCATGCTGGATCAGGCCAAAGGCCCATCTAGTCCAGCTTCCTGTATCTCACAGTGGCCCCACCAGATGCATTTGGGAGCGCATGAGACTAGATATCTGTCTCCTAATATCACTCTCCTGCATCTGGCCCTTGAGGTACCCTGGTTTTAAGCCTGGAGATTACACATCTCCATCATGGTTTGTAACCTGTGATGGATGTTTCCTCCAGGAATCTGTCCAATCCCCTTTTGAAGGCATCCAGGTCAGATGCCATCACCACATCCTGTGGCAGGGAGTTCCACAGAGTAACAACACGCTGGGTGAAAAAATATTTTCTTTTGTCTGTTCTTACTTTCCCAGCCCTCAATTTGAGTGGATGTCCCCTAGTTCTGGTATTTTGTGAGAGGGAGAAGAGCTTCCCTCTATCTACTTGACTCATGCCCTGCATTATTTTGAACGTCTCAATCATATCCCCCCTCAGGCGCCTTTTTTCCAGACTAAAGAGCCCCAAATGTTTTAGCCTTTCCTCATAACGGAGGTGCCCCAGCCCAGTAATCATTTTAGTCGCTCTCTTCTGCACCTTTTCCAGTTCCACTATGTCTTTCTTGAGATGTGGTGACCAGAATTGTACACAATACTCCCGGTGCGGCCTTACTATTGCTTTGTATAATGGCATGATAAAGTTGGTTGTTTTATTTTCAATCCCCTTTTTGATAATCCCTAGCATGGAACTGGCCTTCTTCACCACTGCCACACATTGGGTAGACACTGTGGGAATGTCATTCCCCCATATTTCTGAGCCCCAAAACTGGTCATCCACGAGAGGCAACTGTAGGCCTGGGAGGCTTGCTTGACCTGGATTTCTTGGCCTGGATTTCCCAGCAGCCCCAGAGCCGAGCAGACACCGATGTGCTGATCTAGGCAAGAAGGCCAGAGGAAAAACAGGATGGCAAAGATGTGCAGTAAACAGGATGCCAGACCAGGGGCAAGGACATCAGGGCCATCTGTTCTAGCACCTTTGACCCCACGGCTTCCTCTCCCCTGGGTCCTCATCGATAACGGGCCAATATGGTCCCACAGATAGGCATGCCTTTTTCCTCCCACTGAGGGATGAGTTTCCTCTGTCATTGTCTGCCATTGTGTACTTATTAATAAAGACCGATCCTCAAGCAAGCTTCATCAGCTCACACACACAGCTCACACACACATCACACACATCACACACCCAGACATCCATGCATGGAGCCCAGATAGAGACACGGGCAGGAATGCAGCCTGAGTATCAGAATATTTCACCCTGAAGCTCCGTGTGTGTAATTCATAACGCAACAAGACACCTTCATGCAGCTGTCCACCAACACACCAAGATCTCTTTCCTGATCCGTCACAAATAACTCAGAGCCCATGAGTTGATACATAAAGTTTTGATTTTTTGTCCCAATATGCATTACTTTACATTTGGCTACATTAAAACGCATTTGCCATTTCGCAGCCCATTCCCCCAGTTTGGAGAGATCCTTCTGGAGCTCTTCACAATCTTCTCTGGAAAATGAAATTGTTTGGTTTCATTTGTGGGGATGCTGTGAAGTCCTGGGACACTAACCGTACATTTGGACAACTGGGCTCACAAGTGACCCCCAGCTCTGAACTTTGATGCTGATTTACTCTCTGCTGGTCATATTACTTGGGGGGGGGTTGGCTTGGCCTGCACTTTACTTTGACTGATTATTTGGTGGTACATCCTCAGAAACAGAAATTAATTTCCTGGGATGCTCAAGTCTGTTTTTACTCACTGCACACACAGTGAAGCTGCAGCATCAAGATAACAGCAGAAAATAGTAGAGGAAGTGATAATGCAGTCTGAACACAATGAAGTGTAGGTTTCTGGAAGCCAAGCAGTGAGTGATTGGAGAAGCAGATGAGCAACTCCTTCCATAGAAGACAGAAGCAAGACAAGGCCACGGGCAGAAACCAAAGGGCAAAGTAAGCCTGTTTTCACTCTGGTCCAGATTGTGAGTCTTCACAGTGTCTACCACTGCAGCCAGGTTTGTCTTGGCATAACTCAGACTCTCCAGCTCAAGCAGGATTCCCCCCCCCCCCCCGGCCACCTTCAATTTCCATTTTTCCAGATTCTGTCCTTTAGATTGTGTAAGGAGGGATTTTCTCATGCTTTTTAAGCAATCGGGGGAAAACTTACTGAGTGTGGAAGACATTAGCACCCCTTTAGGCTTCTTTCTGCCTCTCAGGTTGGTGAAATGCTGACTACTGCTCTCTGCTGCTTTTATTCCAAATCACCATGAGGGCAGAATTTATTTTTACCTCACTAATTTGAGGGACCATAGAGGATGTATGGATTTTTCCTATATACATCTGGCATATCTACATCTTTGTTCTTGCTTTCTTTTTCTCCCTCTTGGCGTTATTTCAGTGGTAGCCAAGTACTTCACTGGGGGTGACTGGCTGAATTCCATCACCAGCTTTTCTTTTCGGTTGAGAGAGATTATTTGAGGGAAAAACAATATTCATATACTATATTTGAAAACTTTAATAAGATGTCTCTTACATGCATTTGTCTTGTGCAACAAACTTTTTAAAAGGCACTGGGGCACATCACGAGTAAGTGATTATTTTCAGTGTGAGCTTCAGATTCCATTTCAAGTGTGGTCCTTTCATGTAGGATTTCAACAGAGCAAAGTTTCTATGCCACTCAGAAATATTTAATCCCTTGACTGATTTACATTTATTGTCTCCATTCTAGTAAATCTCCATTCTGGAAATTCACATCTATATTTTACATCTACAAGAAAATTTTACACTATGCAATGTTCCACCCAGAGCACCAGGCAGTCCTGACCTTTTCCAGGATAGTCCATTGTGTCCCACACCCCAAGGCCATTTTCTGTCTCCATCATCACTCCAGTCTTCCTTCAGTGACTGTTGGGCCTGCAGTGTCCTTGGATTGTTTAGAAGATTTCCTCCTCCAGCGGCTTCTCTTTTCAGGAATTCTATATGCTTCTGAAAGCATCTGGAATTCACTCAAGCCACGGACTGATAACTTGCTTAAGTGGAGTGTTTTCTTGCATGAGAATACACACTTGGTGAATATGTTTGCTCTATTTATAAATAGCATTTCAGTTGAATGCTTTTTTGGGGAGGGTTAATAGGGAAGACGGTTAAACTAAAAGTGATAGTTACTGAAATTATTTATCTCATTATTGACTCTCTTTCTGAGGACGAGTGTATACTTTCTTTGAGATAAAAAAAATTATCAGATGGGATTCTTCAGTAACCAAAACATTAACATCAAGTTTTTTTTTTACCTACTGTTCATTACTTACAAGTGAGTTCTTCAGGATTTTGGATCTTGGTTTGGTGGATCTCCTTGTGTGATCTCTGCATTGGATATTACAGTAGATCTTGGGCATTGCCAGAGTTTCCTTTTCTATCAACATGTTAGTGAGGGGCTAAGCATCATATCTGTGTTTGGCAGCTCAAACAGAAAGTTCTTAATAGATAGTTTTGTGTCATAAAACTATGTTGAAAAATGTTTGAAACAATTACAACGTAATTTTAAATTGATGCTATGTTTTAAAAACAGCTGAATATAATAGTAATGGTAATTTTTTTTGACAATAATGAACAGGAGGAAGAGGAAATAAAGATTTTAGGCACTATGTTATGATATTTCTGTTACAGTTTACAGTATATAGGATAGGACATGATTTTGAAGATTACTGGTAGTTGGGTACATAATCACTCTATTGTATTCAACCATTCCGGGTATATTTGCATGGGTGAAAGAGCATTTCCCAGTGATAGCTGCTGTTCTTTTTAGAAACTGACTACTGAGCTCACAGTTGGCCTACTGTGATTACTTCACTTTGAAGGAAATGTATGACAAGTTCCCAGTAGAATTTTCTCCTCAACATCAAAAATATGGTTGGGTGGAATTTAGCCCATTGTTAACACTTCTGTCATACCAGTGCAACTGCTCTTCTGTTTCTCATTGTTCTTTTATTTGTTATGCCACTTATTTATTTGAACATCATTCAAAGCTTTCTGGCAATTAAGCTTTCAAATCTGCCTGTTAGTCTAATTCCCTTGTAATTGTTTTTAGAAATAGTCTGGTTGTTTTGTTTATGAGTGCTTTAATATATAAAAAGTTTATCTAACATAGACAAAGGCATAGCTCCAACCTCAATCCTACTGAGACATATTCTTTTGAAATATGTGACACATTAATTAGCTACAACTCAAGTCCCATAGATTTTCATAGATGTGCTTTAGGTAAAGCTAGCACAGGATTTATCCTTAAGTATCCGATATTCATCAATATCTATTTTCCCTTGTAAAATGTTAGAATATGGGTGGACACATATCAGACAGAAAAGATCGGTGGTTTAAGAAAGGTGTCAGGGAAGCTATTCATGTGAGCATTGAAACCCCCACCATCAACAGAGGGGGCAGCCTCAGGCATAGTCTATCTTCTACTTATCAGGGTGTGCTTTCAACAGTACCTAGAGAAATCAAAAAGCCTTCACCACCAAGGCCATACCTAACAACCCATACTTTATGGGTTTCAGCACCTTAGGCATTGTTCACCTTAAGGCTATGGATACTATTGTCTACCTAACAAGCCTATTCAGGCCATTGTTCATCCCAAGAGCCTAAGAGGGTGACAAGAGGTCAAAGCTGACTACAAGATGGAAGACTTGCACTAGCTGTATTCAGACTGAAGAAGCTGTTTGGATGAGCAGTGAATCGTTTCTGTCTCTCAAGAAAAAGAAGTTCTGTAGCCATGACTCAGCTTCCAGATAAACTCACCTGGATGACTGAGAATTTTCACAGACATACAGTATTTTCCAGTTTTTAGGATCTTCTTAAAAGTAACAACAGTTTCAAGAAGCTTGCTTAATGGGCATACACGACAGTGCCTTCTCCTGTATGGCTCCTAGACAATAAACTGCCGCACTCCCAATTTGTGATGTTTCCACTTTGGCTGATTTTCAGAATGGAATAAAAATACTTCTAGGCAGACATATCATGTTTAACCTGCCCTATTTGATTGTTTTAATTATTATCCTTTGACATTGAATTGCTTTCTTTATATACTTTTTGTGATTTCATGCTGGCGTGGGTTTATATTTTATTAGTTTTTCAGGTACATGTGGTTTTATCTGTTTTTATTCTTTAAAATATGTTTGTAAGCTGCTTAGAGTGCTATTTTTAGTTGAGAGGCAGGATATTAAATAAATACAGTGGTACCTTGTATAAATGAATTAATTCGTTCCAAATGAAATTCTGTTAAGCAAATTTTCCTTTATACAAATTTCCCATGGGAATGCATTGAAAACAGAGTAATCCTTAATCACAACCATTTTTATGTTGTACAGATTTTCCCCATAGGCTATTCTGTTAAGCAAATTTCCCCTATCTCCAGAATTTTTATGTTGTACAGATTTTGTTATACAAACTGTTTGTTATACAAGGGTCCACTGTAAACAAACAAACAAACAAACAAACTTGACACATCAGAATGTATCCGGGCCATATAGGCAACAGGGTGATTCTCATTCTCTCCATTGTTTACAACACAGATAATATTTACAAATTATAGTAATAATACTTACAATATTATTATTTGTAGGTACTTCCTTATCTTGAACTTCACCTACAATCCATCTGTTCAATTTTTAGATACATAGTCCTCATTCAGAAGGCAGGCAATTAACTGTCATGATCTTTTAAAGCTCTCTGGATGTTTGCCATGCAAGGCCTTGATTTTTGCCAGTATACTGTCCAAGTTATTTATTACACTTGGCTCAAATGAATGATTTTTTTTTCAAGTTTAGTGGGCTAAGGTTATCACTAGGCTTTAACTACTGCTTAAAAATAAATATCAGTTGGTTTAAAATCTACCCCTTTCAGCAAATATCCTATTATTTTCCTTTCCTATCATGGAATCACCACTGCAGAAACTGCATGGTAAACCCTGAATTGCTTCTAATCTTATTAACCAATCAAGATCATTCAGTTCAGATTAGATAATCTGAATGTTACTTAATGGTAGTTACATTATTAGATGTCTCTCCATTTGTGCAAGGTGTTCTTAGATCTGCTTTGAAATATGCAAGGGAATAGCTTTTAAAATTAAACAATTAAATATAATAAAACCACACAGAAAAAAAGAGCAGGACAAAACCAGTAAATGGGATTTTTTAAAAAAAAAAACCCGCCAAGCAACATACAGCCTTTGCAATAGGTATTAAATAGTCATGTATCCCCTGCCATCCTATCCACTTTTACAATCTTTACACCCAATATCAAAATCATCATTAAGCTTCTGTTTATTGACTCTCATTCATTCCATGCTGAGACATTGAAATGAATAAACACTTAAAAATAGTGCTTTAAAAAACAACAAGATACTAGACCCAGTGTTGTGTCTGTGCTGCAATGCAAGCATTACTGGCCTTTCTTCTCCTCCCCTCTCCCGAGCATCCTTCTTGCCTCCGTAAAAGAGGTCCAGATAGTTTCCTAGCTTACCAGAGCAATATTTTAGATCCCTAAAAGTCTGTAATGAGAAGGAGAGTTTGCCCTTTCTGACTCATCTGACAGAAGCTACTCTTTCCACTAGATTCTAACCTCTGTTCCAAAGGTTTAAAACTGTAATCTGAAGAAACAACAATGCTCTGGGATAGGATTAGGTCTGCATTATTTTCCATTGACTACACAATGTACAAGTCAATGCAAATCGGCCCAGATTCCCCCTCCTCTGCAATACAGTACATAGTTGTTGATTTCTGCCACGGGGACATCTATTCTCTAAAGTTAAACACATTTGCCTTGGTTCAGGCACTCACTTGAACCAATGTGAAGGGTTTTGTTGCTTTTGTATTTGAAGCCAGTCCAGCTGGTTAGAACAGCAGTGAGAGGGGCAAGGCAGTGGATTCTCTCCTTCTACACCTGAGTCTGCTTGCTTTTCTCTTCCCTTCTGTTCCTCCCTTCCCTTCCCTTCCCTCCCTTTGGCTTCCTGCCTCAGCACAAGGGCAGTTAGTTGACTTAAGAGAGAGAAAAAGAATCTGGATCATCAAAGAGAGAGGGGGAAGTTTTTAGTCAGCTTTGTTTCCAGCTGATTAAGGTAGTTTGGCGCTAATTGTGCCTCCTGAAAATCTGCACAGCCAGAGTAGAGCTGACTTAACAAGAGAGAAAGAAGGCTGACAGAAAATTTTCTCATCTCACTGCCAATTCCTCACTCTTTCTCCCCCTTTGATCATTTAGCTATCCTAGTGCTAGGGCAGCAAGTCTTATTTATTTTTATTTATTTGATTTATATACCGCCCATCTAACCAAATTCCCTTCTGGGCGGTTCACAACATAGAGCAGACTATTACAATATAAAATGATACAAAAGCGTAATAAAAAATAAGAAGTAATGCAACAAAAAACTTAAAAAATATGTAAAAAAAACCCTAAAAATATTTTCTCTGCTGACTCTTGTGTGATTGGCTGAAGGGAATTAACCTGGAGAAACCTAAGATCAGAACTGGCCCAACCCACCTGATCCTCCATGGCTCTCTCGCTCCGGGTGGCCAACCCCAAGGAGGCCCATTGTGTAGCAACGCGTAAACGGGCCTTTTCGGTGGCCAGCCCGGCTCTCTGGAATAAACTACCGAGCGAGATACGCCAGGCTCTTTCTTTGGCATCCTTTAAAAAAGCTGTTAAAGCCTGGCTGTCGCTAGGGTCTGTATTACTTTTCCGTGTCTTGACATTTGTGCCTGTCATCAGTTGTCCTATGCCTCTTGCCAATTATTTAATTGTTCTCGGGCTTTTTCCCTTTTATTTTATTATTATTGTCATTCCATTTTTTATTATTTTGTGGACTTTTTGTGTTTTTATGTGAACCGCCCAGAGTTCCCTTTCAGGAAATTGGTGCAGTATATAAATATAAAAATAAAAAAATAAAATAAATAGAAACTCAACTATTTGGGTACAACTTCATAATGGAGCCAATTGCATTTTCCCACTGGATACTTGTAGTCAGGAAACCATTTCTTTCTTCAGCCATCTTTTCTCTGCCCTTTCCCTACCTGGCAATCTGTATGATTCTGAGGGTTTGTCTATCTTCAAAAATATTTATGTATGGGTCTGTTAAGTGCTGTGAAGTCACTGACTTATACTGGCCTGATGTCTACAGAAGAAGAGAATGTTAGACTACTTCTTATTACAATCTGTCTAGAAAACGTTGAAAAGGATTGGGCTAAATCAGAATTGACTTGACAGCTTACAATTTTGAATGAGATATGTGGGATACTCAACAATTGGTTTAACCAATTACATCCTTCCCTCAAGTGAGTTTGCATGCTCAAATGGGGATTTAAAACAGCTCTCCTGAGTCCTAGTCCCTCACTGTATCCATAACTCTATTAACATATTAATAACATTATTTTTAACCTTTTGTCCCTGTCTATGGAATGTTCTTGGCAGGGATACTGGGGTGGCTTGCCAGTTCCTACCCCAGGAAGTCTTATTACAGGCCTCATTGTCATCAGTGTAATTAGCCTTACAATGATGAAATCACAGTTCAGCCTGTTTTATTTTGTAGCCTCACAGATCAACTGGGACCCAAAAGTAGAAATGTGCCCCATTTATAAGATATTCTAGACCAGGGGTGCCCAAACTTTTTGTAAGGAGGGCCAGATTTGGTGGCTGAGAATGTGTCAGGGGCCGGTTGCTCCCCGACCCTGCCACCCCACTGCAAGCCCCACCCACTGACCCATAAGCCCCACCCACTGACCCCTTGCACACCCCTTCACAAGGTTCCCGGTGTTGCCGGTGGTGGCGGCCTGCCCGCGCGCCACCTCCGTGCTCGCAGCCAGCCTCACATGGTTGCCGGTGGTGCCGGTGGCAGCAGCTCGTGTTATGTCTGGCCAGCCAGCCGGCCCAGCCCCACAAGCTTCCCGGCGGTGCTGGTGGTGGTGGCCTGCCCCTCACCCGCCCACCCAGCCCCACAAGCTTCTGCTCATCGGCCGGTCAGCCCCCCCAGCCCCTCAAGCTTCCCGGCGGTGTCAGTGTTGGCAGAAGATTTTTTTTTAAAGAAAACATAGGGTGAATGGCCTGACGGGCCGGATTTGGCCTCTCGGCCGGACTTTGGGCAGGCCTGTTCTAGACTGAGGCAATTATAAGATATTCTAGACTGAGGCAAAAAGAAAAGAGGACGGCAGAGAATGAGATGGTTGGACGGTGTCATCGATGCAACCAATATGGATTTGACAAAACTCCAGGAGGCAGTGGAAGATAGGAAGGCCTGGCGAGCTCCGGTCCATGGGGTCACGAAGAGTCGGACACGACTGAACGACTGAACAACAACAATCATTATTTTTTACATATTTTTATCATCCATTTCTTTCACAGTGTACTAAATACCACATAGATCTTGCAAACATTAATATCATGTTAAGTGTGGGTGCAATTTTGGCCCCTGTGAATGCAACTCCAGCTTCTGCTTGTCCCAGTATAATGATTATGTTTTAGTTGGTGCAACCTGGTGATGTGGACAGGATTCTCGGCGAGATGAATACCACCACTTGTGTGCTAGAGCCTTGCTCTTCCTGACTTATAAAAGCAACCAGAGGGAGAATGGCCGAGTGGGTACTGGGACTGGTACATACCTCCTTGTAGCAGAGTAGGTTCCCAGAATGCTTAAAGGAAGCAGGAATAATACCATTGTTGAATGAGCCCTCCTTGGATCTCAGTTTACTGCACAGCTATTAGCCAGTCTCAAGTGTTCCATTTGGGCTAGATACTGGAGTGTGTGGTGGTTCTCAGCTCCATAAATTCTTAGAGGGAGTGAATTATCTTGACTCATGTCAATCTGGTTTCATGTCCAGCTATGGGGTGGAGGCTGCTTTGGTGACCTTGGTAGGTGACCTACACCAGGTACTGGACAGGTTCAGTGTGTCCCTGTTGGTTGGACCTCTCAGCAGCTTTTGATACCGTGAACCATGGTATCCTTCTGAACCATCTCTCTGGGATAAGACTTGGAGGCACTGTTTTACGGTGACTAAATTCCTTTCTGGAAAAAATAATTCAGAAGGTGGTGCTGGGGGACTTCTGCTCAACTCACTGGCCACTGGCCTCAAGGTTCTGCTTTATCCCCATGCTTTTTAACATCTATATGAAACTGCTGGGAGAGATTATCTGGAACTTGGAGATTCAGTGTCACTATTATCCACTATTATCTCACCTTCCCATCTAAACCAGTGATGAACTGGATGAGGACAAACACACTGAAACAGAGAGGACAGAGGTGCTCCTAGTCAGTAGGAAGGCAGATGAGGGAATAGGATGAAATCTGTGCTGGATGGGGTTACAGTCCTCCTGAAAACTCAGGTTTGCATCTTTGATGCCCATGTTTTGGCAATGTCCAGGAGTGTTTTTGCACAATTAAAACTGGTGCACTAGATGCACCTGTTCCTTGAGATGTCTAATTTGACTAAAATAACACATGCCTTAATTATATCCCACGGATTACTGTGGCACAGTCTATGTGAGGCTGCCTTTGAAGATGGTTCAGAAAACTCATCTGGTTCGAAACGCAGCAGCCAGACTACTGACTGAGTCAGATATAAGGAGGGTATAATGCTCCTGTTGCAACTGCTGCACTGGTTACCAGTCCATTTCTGAGTTCAATTCAGAGTGAAGGTCAATATTTATAATGCTCTATACAGCTTGGGTCCAAGCTCCCCATTTGACCCTTCTCAGAGTTTTAAGATTTCCAGAGGAGGCCTTCCTCTTTGTCCCATTGCCAGCACAGGCTTGGCTGATGGAGATACAAGAAAGGACCTTCTGTATGGCAGCTCCCAAGTTATGGAATGCTCCTTCCTTTTTATCCCTCCACCGACATCTTTTCAGGCTGTCATTTAACAAGTATGATTCAGTCCCTGAATTCTTTTTTAAAGTTAAGTTAGTTTTTAATGCTTGCTTGCTCTTAGTTATTCACCAGTATTTTAATTAGTATATAATTTAATCATTTTTAAATATATGTTTTTAATTCTATTCTTTTTAATATTGTGGGTTGGCTTGGCTCTCCTTGTTGGGAGAGAGGAGGCCTCTACATTAACCAGCCAGGTAACCAAACAAATATGCAAGTGCTGTTGGATGGGGTTTAAATCTGATGAGTATTTAAAAAGAAATCTGGCATATTAATATAGAGAACTATAAATGCAAAAAGAAATCTGTTAAAGGATTATCTGTGTTTCAGGATTATCTTCACATAAGAAGAGATTGTCTGCTAAATGTCATGTAGATTCTCAAAAGGAAATCATTTGATGTGGCAGTTCTTGACTGAAAATATGTGAATAGATTAAAAATAGGCCATTCTCTGGAAGGCAAATATGTCAGTGAATGATAGAGTCCCACTGTTGTAGTTATTGACAGATTTGGAAATGTTTCAATTCCAAACAATGTTCTAAACAGAAGTATAATGGTTTTTCTCATAAGCACACTGAAAATTTAATACTCTTGTCTTTTCATTCACCCTCCCCTAGAGAATATATTGGTTTAGTGAAAATATGCTTAGAGTTATGCATATTTTTACTGACTTCTCACTTTCCCTTTGTTTGTGGTAATACACGTGGCCATGTGCAATCATTGTAATATGTAATATTTGCTGGAAACACAAAAAATGTTATTCATTTGAAATGTTTATCAGCTTTGAGAGTTCTGGAATCTAAATTTAAAATAATTGCTTGATTGTGTTACAAAACATTTAATTGATACTAGACCCAAGATGCTCCAAAAGATGTAGTCTATGGAGTGTTTGATTGTGTGGTGACTCTTCCAACTCTCTGATTCTATGAAATATTTGTAGTATTTATAGTAATTTATAATTATTAATGGTATGTGGGAATGTGTGTGATCAACCAAATCAACATTCCATCAGCCATTTGTGATAAGAATGTGCACTCCAAACAAAACACTGTTCTGTAATTTTTGAATGGGCTCTTGAATCAGCAACCTATATGGACCATATGGGCTTGCGCTGTGACAAAATCTGGAGGAAGTTGGCAGGTACTTTTAAAGGTCCAAATTTTGATTTTTAAAACTATTCTTAAACCCCCTTCACATTTAAGCTACCTTTTTGTCAGCTCATTTTGTGGCTATTAGACTTTGGCACTTTGTATTTGTATCTTTCGATATACATCCTTTAGGAGTAGAACAAAAGCATCAGTAATAATTATAGAAACAGGTGTGGCCACCATTTGTTTGTGGGGCTGGGCAGAGTTGTAACGAATAGTTTCAACATTCAGTGCTCTTATGACTTGCTTCTGCTACTGCTGTTCTAAATGGAAAACAAGCAGGCAGCCTGCAGTGCACAGTGGCAAATGAAGATTCTTCTGGTACAAGGAGCTGTGAAAAACACTTCACCAGCATTTAACAATGTCAGGCTATTGTAAAAGACATGGAAGCAGGGCCTGAAGTAAAGCAGCAGTGGTAGCGAGTTGGAAAGAGGGACAACTGAATTTTGGTTGTGAAACGATGACCACAGGGGCAAAGTAATATTTATTTAAGAGGGATTAACTAAAAAAAATCTGCCTCTGAAGGAAGGTGCTCAGAAGTTGGAACCAATGTAGTATGTGAGAGGTAATCCACCCAAATGCCTGTTGCATTTTTGGAACAGTTGGCTGAAACCCAACATGGCTAGGAGAGCCATGCTGAGCAACAAGGGCCCTCCTGGGGAATGACTGTTGCTCCTGTTTTTCGTGTGCTGCTTCTGGTGGTGTTGTGATAAGGATTTGTTTTATTTTCTTAGGCCACCTCTTCTTCCTCCTCTGAATAAGTGTTTAAGGAAGACTGGGGTAAAACTTCTCTGTAGCTGTCTAGATTTTGTGAGAATGGGAGGCACCTTTCCTGGGCTGGGATTATTGCCTATTTATCAAGTGACTAGTCAGTTCTTCCTCCCAGCCTGTGATTTCAAAGAGAGTCTCTTCTTTCACCTGAGTGTTTCTTTGCATCTCTTTAGTCCACCTGTGGCAGTTGTTTCCTTGCTGTTTATCTGTTCAGTTGGTTGCTAAGTATGCATGCTGGAAAGAAACTACCATACACATCTGTAATTTCAAGAAACTATAAGTAAAGAAATGTTTTAATTCTTTCTCTTACTAAACCCTCTGAGTGAGTTATTGAGAATAGTAAGTGTCAGTTAATGAGACAGGCAGGGACTATCTGGGGAACTTGTAACTATTCTCTTGAGTCTCAGTACTTTAACTATGTAGCAAAAAGGAACTTTGGTAGAAAATCAAAATTGCAACAAGTGCTTCAGCAAGGGCAAATGCTTCTCTCTCAGCGACAAGAGACTTTGTGCCACCTTTGCAACAAGGAAAATCTGCACAACAGAGTTTAGATCTCCTTGGGAAGCAGCAACTATAGCAGGCTTGCTGTTTTGACTCACCTGCTCCATTCATGGGGAAAGAATTCCTATTTGGCAGCCCTTTTCTTACTTGGATACTACGTGTCAATTTATCATTGACAGCTCTTGCTCTTGGTATTCTCTTTAACATTCAGTCATTTTTGTCTCCTCTCACTTGTAAAGATGTACTTCAAACCACAATGGATCATGATTAAACAGTCCATATCTAGGAACTCCCCACCCCCCCTCAAAGAAAAAAACCCTTCTTATTTGGCCAAATTTCCCAGAACCTGTTCCAGGAGCTCGGGTGACAAAGTCGTAAATAGCAGCCATTGGTGACTTCCCATGAGATCATCTCTGTTTTATAAGGTGGATGCCAATATCCCCAGACATCCCGTGACTGTACTGACACAGGAACCCAGGCCTTCTACTACTGCTGTGATGTGGAATGTAGAAGCCCCTAAGATGGTAATTGTCCCACAGTCCCAGGCTTGCCACATAGTTTAGCTGTCTTAGGTGTGTTCCTTTTCTGCCTGCTGGTCTAATGCACCAAAGTGATCTACTCATATTTGGCTACTATTCTCAGGTTAGAAAGCAAGTGGCTGGAATCCTGTTGAGTCTTTATACTATCTTAAATGTAATTGTGTACAGCATAGCAGTGAATTGTAACTATTAAATTGGCATCTGCTTTCCTGGTTGCATTCAAATTGTGCATCATGGCCTGTGATCAAGCATGTTAATAGCAACTGCTTAATTAGCAGCAATTCACTACTGTGATTGACAAAATTACACTTGCATAATTCCCATCTCAAGAAATCTCTTTCTGTGATTTACATAGCATCTGTAGCTCATCCTCAGCATCTCGGGTGTGAAAGTTTAAAAGCCCTAAATGTCTTGGATGTTTAGCATATATTCTCCCTCTCCTTCACATCCAATATTGGTTCATAGTGTGATAGGCTTTGACAATCATGTTTCCAGGTAGCTTTCACCTGTGGTGAGAGCCAATGTAGTGCACTAGATAGCATGTTAGACCAGGATTCAAGAGAACAATGTTCAAACTCCCACTTGAAACGTACTGGGTTAGAGGATGATAATGGTAAAAGCACTCATTAAATATGTTTAAAGGGTTCCCCCCACTTTGTTCTAGGTACAAAACTCTACTAGTTTAATTTCTTCAGGAACATGGAGTAACAGGAAGTGTACATTGGTAGCCGTCACCAAAATTATATATATATAATTTAACATTCAGTCATTTTTAACATAATTTAACATTCAGTATGTACACACACACACACACACACACACACACACACACACACACACACACACACACACACACACACACACACACACACACACACACACACTTATTGCTGAAACATTAGAGTTAAAAAAGTAAATATAACAATTTCTAGGATTTCTACACTTGTTCTAACAGATGCCATTTTGTGAAATATGTTAAATGTGTGCAGCATATTTATAGAGCTCATCAAGTAGTTCAAGGATACTGTTAGCTCACTACATTTAATTTTATAATTTTATAATTTCAATTTTAGAATTTGGAAAGTGTGAAAAAACTAAAGAGAAGAGAAATACTTCATGTGTTAATACAGATCCTTCATTAGTTAGTGCATAATAGACTGCATTGTGGCCTTACAGCAGTTGTACAGCAGAACATTTTTCATTTTGGCTCATACTATATCTTGACACATATGAACCAGCAATCTGCTACTGATAATTTTGCACCTATGTGTTCAGGTTTATTACTGTGTTTGTTTATATTTTTCCAAAATTCTTTAAACTTCTACTGCAGACATGAGCTGCATACATGGATAGTCCAAAGAAAAGTTCAACTGAAAGGTTAAAAACACTTTGATTGGCACAAAAGTTGGGATGTTTGTAATTTTAATCAAATTTAAAATTATGCTTCAAATAATATGTCAAACTGATGTTATTAAACTTAAAATATAATGACAACTGCCTTCAATGCTAGTTAAAACATAGCCATTATGCCTATGGCAAAACACTCTCCAGAGCATGTAGAAACAAAACAGCAATATATTTAAAGAAAAACTAAACACAGGAATGCAACCTGGTTAAATCATAGAAATTGCACTTGGTATAAGATACATATTAACTCTTGGTTTAAAAACATATTTACATATGGAAAACATAAAACTAGAAAGAAAAAGCATGTTATATTCTTTTCAGATTGAATACTAGCAAATATGTGTGGCTTTGCTTGGGTTAGAAACCCATTTGTTTTCCCCACCAATAGCAGCACACTCTCTCTCTTCCTCTTCAATGTGAGTAGATTTCCCCCCTACACCAGTCCTTTTATCTTTTCCACTCCCATAATTACAGAATAGGAATGTAACTTGTTTGGACCACAGCTTTGAGAAGCTCAGACAGCAAAACCACTGCTGTTACAACCTATGCAAATGTTTCATTTTTGTTGTCCACAAAAAGTTCATGGTCCTAGCTGTTACAGTTTCAGTAAGAGGGCTATAACTGTCAGTATTGTAACTTCCCCAGAATACAGTTCCCAGAATCTCCTAGTCAGCATGGCAAATCCAGAGGGATACTCTGCCCATCCCTGACAGGCTCTCTGCCCTTGCTTCATAACCCCCAGTGGATTTGATGGAGATTTCAGATAAAGGGCAGCAGGAAGGTGCAAAATGTAAGAATGAGGTCCCAGATGGGAAGAAAGAAGTGAAGGCGGACACTCTCCAATGCGGGGCAGAAGCTGGATCATGTTGTCAGAACCTGGCTTAAAAGAGGAGGAGGAGGAACATATCACCCTCAACAGAAACAGATGGGGATGAATGTATAGAAGTGGGGAAAGAAGCAGCTGGTTCTGTGCTCCAGGGAAGGGTTGTCCACTGATGGTTGAAAATCCTTGGACAGTAGAGTAGATCAAGGTTTGGTCCACTAAAGAACAAAGCTAAAGTAGGCTGTCAGGATGGGGTGTGGTAGATGCCCAATCCTGGTACCCTGCTCCCCCCCCCCAACGTTAATAAAGTCCAGGTCCAGCAGTAACAGGAATCTAGACTTCATGGATGTCATGGCCAAAGAGACCCTCCTCCTCACCACTAGCCTGGGCAGGGGTGGCAGCAGTCATACCCTACGAGTATCTTTAAATGTAGCAGAACAAGTTGCTTTTAGAGACTAGGTCTATGGAAAGTGTGCAGTATGTGCAGTATTTAGTCAAATACAAAAACCAGAGATATAAGGGAATTGTTCATTTAAATATTAAACAGATGATAATTCCAGTAATTCTAAAATGCATCTAATGGGGGAGTCCAGTAGCATACTGCAATATGTAGATAAAGCAAGACAATTTACTGATAACTATGGGTCCTTCCAGACAGGCAGCTCTTAGCAGTGCTATTCAAAGGCATTGTGCTACTGTTCCACCTCTTAAATCTCCACTGGATTATTTTTTTTATTAAGCAAACTAGTGAAGAAACTCAGGAGACAATGGCCTGTTCCATACTATACAGAAAGCCAGGGTTCTGTGAGAACAGTAGCTTATCTGCAATAAGCAACATGTGTATTCTAATTATATGACAGACACTGACAAGCCAAAAACTGCTTTAGAACAAGCTCTGACTTGTGAGCCTTGTGGTGCAGTAGTTAAACTGCTGTACAGCAGCCAAATCTCTGCTCACGATCTGAGGTTCAATCCCAGGTAGGCAGCTCAAGGTTCACTTAGCATTCCATCCTTCTGAGGTCAGTAAAATGAAACCAAGCTTTCTGGGGAGAGGCAAGGTGTATCCTGCCTAATTACTTGTAAACTGCCCAAAGAGTGCTCAAAGTGTTATGGGGCAGTATGTAAGCTGCACACTTTGCTTTGCTTTGCTTTTTGTAGAGATAGAGAAAAGTCATGGAGCTGGTTCTCAGCAGATCACCACCTTACTGTAAACAAGCTACAAACCAGGATTGTTTTAGCTGCTCCTGGAGCTTATCTGAATTCCAGTTTGTCATGATGTCCAAGTTTAACTAATGTTTGGTGGCACTATTAAAATTCTTTGGATACAACCTAATAATTGGATTCTAGTCTTTTAAAATTAATACAGTATGGAATTTGATGATTGAATGAAAGATAGGACATCTTTAATATGTTTAATGTTTTCATTGCCAATGTTAAAGTTATTACAGTACAACCCCCTTATCTGCTGATTCACTAACCGTGGATTCAGTTATCTGCAGTTGGTGATCAGCGGGGGGGGGGTGGCAAAGGGGGGAAACTTTTGCCGATACCATCCACCCTCCTCCTCGTTGCCACCGCGGGCCAGCCAGGCACCCTCCGGAGGGGTGGAGGATCTGCCTGCCCAGCCAGCCTTTGAACTTCCCACTTGGGTTCCCTGTGGATCAGAAGTTTTGAACGTCATGCTCAAACTTCTGGTCCAACTCCTGGGACCCAAGCATGAAGTTCAAAAGCCAGTTAGCCATGCAGGTCCTTAAAGCGACCAGCCCACTTTAGAGGCGCCCAGCAGAAGAGGCACCCGTGCTGCTTTCCCACAGCATTGGGGGTGGCGACATAAGAGGCACCCACACTGCTCTCCCAGAACACCGGGGGAGGCAGCAGCAGAAGTGTCCACAATTCCTGCAGGCATCTGCAGGTCCAGGTGGGTGCCTATTCCATCACCAATACCGATGCTCTGGGTGAGTGGTGTGATGTGGGTGCCTCTTCTGCCACCGCCCCCAGTGTTTTGGGTGAGTGGCATGGGTGCCTTTTCTGCTGCTACCCCTGATGTTCTGGGCGAGTAGCACTGTGTGGGTGCCACTTCAGCCACCACCGCTACCACTGCTGAGGAGGTTCCCTCCTCCCTGGAGAGGGGACTCCTGGCCTGGAGGTAAGGGCAGGGGTGGATGGGAGTTGCGGGCTGGAAGGACAGAAGGCTTCTCTTTTACCCCCTCCCTGACCACTACTGCCAACTCCTTCAACTTTCCAAACTAATCACCACTGCCACCCCGGATAAGAGCGTTAGCCCTTATCCATGGATATCTGTATCCGTAGGGGGTCCCGAAACCGATCCCCCAAGGATACAGGGGTCCTACTGTATTTTGTACTCATTTTCATCTTAATGTTCAATTATACAGGTAGTCCTGCTTTTGCAATGTATTACTTTAGGGTTCTCAGTAATAATTTCAAGTCACTGCTATTTGCTGCAAGTCACTCATCCTTGAGCCTAGGTGCCCATGTCAAAGCTGTGACCAGGAGTTCATTTGCACAATTAAAACTAGTACACCAGTTACACCTGTTTCTTGAGAAGTCTGCTCTTGCCACTGTGACACATGCCCTAGTGACATCCCACATCCCGGCTGAACTACTGTAATGCGCTGCATGTGGGGTTACTGATGGAAAGTTTCAGGAAACTTCAATGGGTCCAGAACTGACTGAGGCAGGTTACAGAGATCACATTGCACCCCTACTAAAGCAGCTCCACTGGCTGCCAATCAGCTATCGGGCACAATTCAAGGTGCTGACCTTGACCTACAAAGCACAAAATGGCCTAGGTCTAAGTTACCTCAAAGATTGAATCTCGCTGTATAAACCAGCTCAGATGCTAAAGTCATCAGGAGAGGCCTTTCTCTCCATCCAACCACCTTCACAGGTGCATCTCAGAAAAACACATTGCTGCTCCCAGACTTTGGAACTCCCTCCCACTAGTAGCCAGGACTGCCCCATCTCTGCTATCTTTCCGGAAGCAGGCAAAGACCTTCTTCTTCAGGCAAGCTTTCCCTAAACGAGGGACTACCTACTGTGTGACTTTTATGTGGATTACCATGCGTGATTGCATAAGAACACCAGTGATTTCCATGTTAGTTTCCACCCCTCATAATGGATTTTTTTTTCTTTTTGCATGCTCTTTATAGCTTTAATGTTACATTTTAGCCTCTCCTAATTCCCCATTCTTAACATGAATATATCTTAAATGTTCTGGGCTATATATTGTCCCTCATTATTGTAAGCCACCTTGGGTTCTTTTCCAAGGAGAAAAGTGGTGTAAAAATATTCTAAATAAATAAATAAATAAATAAATAAATAAATAAATAAATAAATAAATAAAATGATGTAATCTGAACATTACTGGTTACTGTTGCTTCTTACATCGATTTTCACTCATTCTTTTGAATCAAATCCAATTTTTGTTTGCTACTTATCATCACAAGAATTTTTAAATGTCAATCAAACCATAGCTTTTCACAAGTTTCAAGGATGATTTTCTGTTTATGCGTACAATTTTCCGTAGCCTTAACACCTTTGGGTGTTTGCAATATTTGAAGTATTTTTGTGCTTTTGATACATAGAGGCAATGTAGATAAATCAAGCTGATAGAAATAGACAAGCTGATGTTGCCTGGAATCATTGCAACCATGGTAAGATATATACTTTGATACTCATATGACTTTTGATAGATGATTGTCTGATTTCATTCTGGAATTAAGTCTTTCTTGGAATGAATGGCTTTTGTAACAATCAAAGGCTTATGGTTCCAAGCCTCTCCCCCCAACCCCTGCCCTGAGGTCTACAAAGAACTGTAGGGGTTTTAGGGTGATGATCAGGCATCAGACTTTCTAACCCGACACCTTGATCCATTGTTTTCACATTACATGCTCCTTTTGCCTCTGTTGGGAACTAGATAAATTGTAGGGTTTACTCCAATTGCTCTATTAGCAACAGCACTGTTTACGCTGATCCTTTGCTCCCCAGCAGCTGACCTAATGTGGAAATTTCATCTTCTGGTATTATCTCTTGCTTTATTGTAGATCATTTTGCTCTCTTCTGCAAAGCACTCAAAGCAGAGTAGACAATCACTGCCATCTCTAAGAAAAATCTTCTGCCAGTGTTTTCCTTTGCTACTGTGCTGCCCAGTAGCTTCTCTTTGGGAATGTTGGCACCCCATTGGCTCTACCAGTTCTGTTCTACTGATGTGCCTGTTAATTCTTTAACATTATGGAGGCATCTGGTGTTTCAATTTTGACTATACTACTTTAGGTGACCCTGCTAGGAGTTGAGACTCCTGACTGTTTCTACCCTCCTGGCAATATTGCTCTCAGCTTCCCTGACTTACCCAAATTCCTTCACCCCATTGAAGTGTGCATCCAGGACTGAGGTGACTGTAAAGTGCACTTTGCAATGAGGTCATGTGACTATGTGTCTATGTGTATAACACTGAGAGGAGTGAGCTTAAAAGCTCTCTGTGTTGCAACAAATGTGATGTACGGAGGTCTGGAAGGTAAAGATTAATTCTGCATACACTTTGATTTGCTGTCTAAATTTTATTCAGATTAGTGGTTTTACTATAACAGTTGGTGAGGAGTTAAATAGCTAAGTATCCATAATTTCAAATTCTAGATTCTCTGCAATGATATAAACTATGGATTGTGCATATTTCATTCTTCCAGTCTTTTAAACAAGGAGAATTAGGAAGGCAACTGTTAACCAAAGGAAAAGCAGATTAAGAACCAGAGATGAGGACTTTTGCTTTTATGATTCAAAAAGTATTCATTTTTATAGATGAGGAGGAAATGCTCCTTTCTGCTAATTTACAGAAGGATGCTAAGGTGAATTTTAATCATGACTAAATTGTGGTATTATTCTTTCATACCCTGAACATCTGTTCCCTTCAAGAATGATGATTTATGCAGGCTATCAGTAGAGACAGCTTGCTACAGCTTATGTCATGGGTTATGGGAAGATGGGGTTGTATTCCCCCAAATACTGGCTTTAAATGGACACAAGCCAGTGTATTATTAACATAATAGGGGAAAGGGAGCATGATGTGTTCACTGTTAATTCTGAAGCCAAATATTGACTTTACCTTTTTCCTTCCAGACCATCTGTTGTTAATGAAGGATGCAACTTGGACACTGAATGGTCTCGCCTTTCCTAGAGGTGTCAACAGAAGAAAAGGCAATCCTGTGCTTTCTAAACGAATGAGGAAACTCACTGGGAAGACTTCAATCAGAGTTTTAGTGTTTAAGAATGGGATGGGACAAGATGGTTATGAGATAGCAGTATCTCCAGACCAAACAGAAAAGGTAAATGTAAATCCGGCAGAATTTAAACATGTGCTTTTAAAAAGGCTGGGTAAGTCAGCGAGTTAGATATCTGACTACCATGTCAGAGAGTGGGAGTTTGATCCCCTACTGTGCCACCCTAAATATGAGCCAGTTTGTGCGGCTGCACAGTCCCAGGGCACCATAGAAGAAGAGAATCGAAAACCATGTCTGAGTCCTCTCTACCTATATGTCAGTATGTCAATATATCATCATCATCATCATCATCATCATCATCATCATCATCATCATCATCATCATCATCATCATCATCATCATCATCACTTTGACATACCTTTTTATTCTTTTATGAGACTAAAATAGAGAGTTACCTTTTTTAAAAATTGCATACACACATGGATGTATCCACATGTATGCTGCATACACAAAGCTGCATAGAATATCAATACTGTAATTGTAAAGATAACTGTTACACATTTTTTTCTCTATTATTACTGTAGAATGGCTTCATTTAGCTTAATTTGATTGCTTCAAAAAGGGCACCGGGATTTATTATACAGAGTACTAACATGGGGTAGCAAGAGTGGTGACATAAAGTATTTTACAAGTATTTTAGCATGACACCATAAAGAGATGCAGGGGTTGCCCTGATCTTTCTTTTTAATTTTTTTATTTGATTTCCACATACTTGATAATTACAATCTTACAATCACAGATCTCTTATAATATTCTTTCCCCCCCCCCCCTCCCCCAACAGAAAGGCCATCTTGTAACTACAACTTAAATTTTTAACCACGAGCACAGTTTTTTCAATTTTTCTACAGTGATTATTTTGGCTTCACCATTATATACCCATTGAAAATATACCAACCATTTCTCTTTTATCTCCTCTTTTTTTTCCTCCCATGCCTTATCTTGTGTTAAACAATCCAATATATCAGATTGAATAAATTCATACAAATAATCATTCCATCATTCTAGAGTCCATTTTGAGTTCTCCTTCCATCCATATGCTATCACTGCATGTGCAGCTAATAACATTGCTTTAAAGGTATCCTGATTTTGTTTTGAAATTCTGTTGTTCCCCAGTACACCCATAAATAATAGATCGGCATCTATATTTAACTTCACTTTGCATAACAATGTTATTTTTCCCCGTACATTTTCCCAGAAAACTATAACCGTTGGGCACTCGCACCATAAGTGGGAGGAGTACAGTGATCCCCCGCCTATTGCAGGGGTTAGGGACCTGACCCGACCCGTGATAATTGAAAATCCACAATATGCAGATGCAGGTCGGGTCAGGCCTGAGGCACCTAGCTGGGGGCTTTTGTATTTACCCCCAGCCTGGTGCTGCCCCAAATGGGCCTGCAAGGGCCTTCCTGGGCCTTTGGGGGCCTCCAGAAGGCTCGGAAAGGGCCTCGCAGGTCCATTTGGGGTAGCGCCAGTGAGTAAGAGAGGTCTGAAACAGGCCTTTCCCCCCTTACCCCAGGGGGCCTTTTTTCATATACTGCGGTCCCGCGATATAGTGGGACCGCAGTATATGAACCGCGAATAGGTGGGGGACCACTGTACCATCCTTCTTTTGCCTTGTAATGCCAACAGTTGGGTTTCATCCCTTTAATCATATATGCTAACTGGGCAGGGGTTCTATACCACTTCAATAATATCTTCCTTTTGAGTTCTCTATACCTTTCCAACTTGATGTTCTTCAAATTCACCATTAACTTGTTAACATCCCAGAAGTTATTTGTTTTTCTTTATTCCATTTGTTACTTAACATTCTGAACATGAAATCCTTATCTTTCACCATCTCGAGATAGAATCTCCCTGCCAACCCTTTCTTTATTCCTTTCACATATAACATATGTTCAATGTTATTATCTTCCCTTTTAATGGCTTGTTTATATTTGTCTTGTTTCATTAAATAATATAGTCCCATTAAATTTATCCAATGTCTTTTTTCCATTTTTTGACTCAGCTCCTAAAATGATATCAAATAACCTTGATAATTAAACATATTTTTAATTCTTATTATACCTTTCTCCTTAAGATCTTCCCAAAATTTTGGGTTAATCTTCCTCTCCCAAATGTACTCAAGTGGAGACCACTTTGAATTTTGAGGCATTAATATTGTTCGTCATCTCTTCCAAACATTCAAAGCTATTTTCCTTGGGCCTATTGTTTGACTTATCTCCTTTCTCAGGTCACTGGTATAAATTCCATAGCTTCCTGCTCCCTTATTAATAGCAGTTTCAAATCTTACCCACTTATCCTCTTTCCTCCATTTCAGCTCCATCAATGCTTTCAGTTGAAAATCATCATAATAAGCCTGTAAGTATGGGAGTCCCCAACCTAAATCATCTTGGGGCATATATACCAACTTTTTTGAAATCCTTGCTTTTTTTCTGCCAAATACCCAATGTTTTCATCCCATTTCACTATATCTTTTTGATCCAATTCTATTGGGAGTACCTGTAATAAGTATACCATTTTTGGTAATATAAACATTTTTACTGCTCTAATTTCCCCTAAGATGCTCAATTTTTTACTTTTCCATTCCTTCATTTTTCTTGTTATTTTTAACCAAACCTTGTTATAATTAATTTTTGTAACCTCTCTATATTTCTATCAAGATATACTCCTAAATATTTGATTTTAGTAACTTCTGGTTTCATCGCCGTTAGAGCTAATATCTCTCTTTTAATTTTCCTATCTACATTGAAGAACATAATTTCAGATTAATTCCCCAAGATTAATGTAAAATCCTCTAAAATAATTAACAGTTCTGTTATTGCTTGTAATGTGTTACTTAATGTCAATAGAATATCATCTGCAAGGAAATTTATCTTAAGTTCTTCCTTTCCTATTCTAAATCCATGAATCCTGCCACTATTTCGGATCCTATCTGCTAGGGGTTCTGTTGCTAACACAAATAACATGGGGATAATGGGCAACTTTGCTTTACTCCTTTTTGAGTTAGAATTTCTCTAGCATGTCCATCATTTATTCTAATAACTGATTTACCACCCCTGTAATTTTCCCTTATAGCATTTAGAAATGGCCCAGTAAAATCAAACATATTCAATTCAGCTAGAACAGTGGCAAAAATTATGGATGTTTAACTACAAATCAACTGCAGCAGTAACCTATGAAGAAAACTTACATAAAATGTTCCATAGATGGCACATGGCTCCTGCAAAACTAGCAAAGATAGATCAGAAACTGTCAGACAAGTGCTGGAAGTGTAAAAAAAGCAAGGGAACATACTACCACTTTTGGTGGGGCTGTAAAAAAGTGAAAAAATTCTGGATAAAAATACATGGTTGGATAGAACAAATAGTGAAACAGAAAATCCCCTTGTCTCCAGAGTTGTGTCTTTTAGGGATTCTACCACCAATTAGGAATATTGATGATAGTTGACAATCAAATTGTATTAGCACCTTAAAGTTAGTAATGTATAACACACTGAAACTCTATATCTCAGTTCCTTCGAAACATTATTAGCCAAGTCAGATTTTATTCTGTTTATGTTGCAAAATTGTTGATTAAAGATTATTTTTAAAAAAGAATCTACAGGATCACATAGACTTTGTGTTTATAACTACTTATAATCTTATGTGATTTCATTGACACTATGTTTTCAATATTAGTTTCCATCACTCTTTACTTTTCATGGAACTTTACTCTCCTTTTAACTGCTCACGTTCTCTTGTAGCTTTAATGTAATGTCTATTAATGCTGTAAGATGCCCCTCAATTCCCTGTTATCAATACTTGAACAAGTCTTATTTGTAGTGGACTGTATATTATACCTGATTATTGTAAACCACCTTGGGTCCTTTTCAAGGAGAAAGGCGGGTCAAAATACTCTCAAACAAACAAACAAACAAACAAACAAACAAACAAACAAACAAACAAATAAGGCTTCCATTCCCCACACTACCCGCCACAGCCCTGGGCAAGCCTAGCTCTGCCCCAGGCCTCTCCCCAAGCCGCATAATTCAGCTTGGAGCCCCCTCTGCAGGTTGGCCAGAAGTATTGTCCAGGCCTGAGTTCAAGAGGTGCATGCCACCATGGCAATAGAAATTGGGTTTACTTGTGCACCGGTGACTGGTCATGGAGCCACTGGCCCCTATTAGCCCGTGGCAAACTGCCCTGTTCATGCCCCCGCACGTGCGGTTCATGCACCGGGGTCATGCTCCGCCCTCCAGGCCATCCTGGCTATAATGGTGGGCCATCAAGCGGGTCCTCAGGATCATTCCCACCAAACAGCCAGATCGCCGCAAACTTTGCCATTGATGCCCTAGCGTGAGCAATTCATGCACCATGGGTCACTCTGGCCTAGAATTCTACTGGTTCTTTACAGGGATATTAAGTGCAGTGGCATAAACTACAGGAGCAAAACTTGCCGGCCTCATTACACATCGAATCACATGACTAGTGCACAACAAGAATGCAAGCAACAACACGTTCATTAGCAACACATCACTGTTGTAATTTCTGCCAATGTAGTCATGTCAATGGAAATAACTAGCAGGATTCTAACTATTCTAGGGCTGATCTAGAGTAGAACCACAACATGGTTTGATAGGAACACCCCCAACGTTTAGCAGTTTTCTTCAGCTCACATGAATAGGAAAACAAAAGAGGTTTGCTTATTCAGAAGGCAGTATGGAGTGGGGAGCATTGGCCCCATCTCAGCTAACTTGTTTTGCATTCATAAATGTTGTTTAGACAAAATGATTGCTTTAATAATCATGTGACATCTCTATATGCACTATGGATCCCTGATTGACTAGGATCAATTTGTCAATAAGAAATCAGAAGAACATGCTGCCAAAGAACCATTGTAGAGTGGAAATGCTGGCCAAAGGTATCCACAAAATAAAGATAGACTCAAATGTTTCCTTTTTACTCTGGAGGGGGGGTTGTGATATGGCAACCCAGAAAGCACTGCTTTCTTCCTTGGAATCAAAATAGGTAACCAGGCAGTGCCAGGTATATTGATGCATTATGCCCATTATAAAAATTTTGAGATGGTTTTTGTTCTCTAAAGTTTTTAGATATTTGTACCACAAGACTGGGCCTTGTTACACCAGCAAAATATATCTACAATATGCATGGAGAAAAAGTGGAAGATATCATAAACAGTAAGTAAAAATATATATATTGTGCTATTTAAAAATAGAAAGAGGAAAGTGAACAACCTTGGTAATTTAAATCTTACATGCCTACATGTTTTAGAAATCAATTAGATGGAGTCTAGAACTTGCTTGAAGAATTAGCCTTCCACAGAGTTCTTCCATCAGCATTCACCTACATAGGTGGCTGTATTATTTTCAAGTGAAAGTTAACTAGATAGAGGGGACCTCAGTATTTAGCAACTTAGATGCTTTTAGTGACACCACTTACATATGTTAAGTGACACCATGTCTTAACTGAAATATGTTAAATGACACCAATGACAGAGATTCTGTGCTCCCTCAACATGGCACAGACATACTTCTGGGTAAACCTCTCGTGATTAGTGAATAATTCAATATATATCTGTATTAGTTCTGTTACTGTGGATATTCAAAGGAAGCAGCAACATTCATTTCATTTCACTTCATTTATTAAATTTATACCTGGCCCATCTCGCTAGGTGGCCACTCTGGGCATCTTACAACAGATATACAATCACAAACCACATAGATATAAACAACAAGTAAGCAATAAAAATACAACATCAGAGAACAACCTATAAATAAATACCGTGGTACCTCGGTTTACGAATGCCTAGGTTAATGGAAAACTTGTATGGTGAAAATAAATTATTGCAAATGGGGATGCATTTATTTATTTATTTATTTATTTATTTATTTATTATTTTAGACTATTTTTACCCTGTCTTTCTTTTTGGAAAAAACCCCAAGGTGGCTTACAGTAATGAGGGACAATATACAGTCCAATGCATTTAAGATATATTCAAGTAATTGAGAGCAGGGAATTGAAGGACAACTTTGTAAACTGCTCAGAGTAGCCATGTAGCTAGATGGAGCAGTATATTAAATAAATAAATAAATAAATAAATAAATAAATAAATAAATAAATAAATAAATAAATAAATAAATAAATAAATCTTACCGCATTAAAAGACAACATTACATTAAAGCTGCAAGAGAACGAAGCAGTTAAAAAGAGAGTGAAAAATTCCACGAAAAGTTATGAGTGAGGGTAATTAACAATTCAAAACATAGTCTCAATGCAATCACAAAATTATATATTGTGCATATACATAGACACTGTGTTTATATATGTCTATGTGATCATGTATGGTAGATTCATATAAAGGTCACATAACAGGTAGTCCATCATTCAGGGAAAGCTTGCCTGAAGAGAAAGGCCTGTTTCCGGAAAGACAACAGAGAAGAGGCAGTCCTAGCTTCTAGTGCAAGGGAGTTCCAGTGCTACATGAGACAACATGTTACATCTTCTAGTGGAAGCGGACATCTTCAGTGGGGCCCAAGGTTGTTCTTCAGTTTTGCTGGGAGTCCAGGACCTTCACTCCCTAGGGGACATTGCTGAAGTGGGAAGGGGCATGGCTCAAATGGCTATTTAACTTTAAATAATCTATTTTTTTTCAAAACAAGTGTTACCAAATAATGAATTAATTTATTAATTTATTAATTAAACAGTGAACTAAATAGTTTCTTTAAATAAAATGAAAATCAAGAACTCGCTGCTCCAAATACAGCCATTTTTACCAAAGAAGACACAGAACCTTTAGTGGCAATTGTTAAAAAAGATAAGATTGGAGAGTGTTGGGGCCAGGAATAAACATTCCCAAGCTCCCTTCTGTGCTTCCAACTGTGCAAGGGGAGATTTTGGGCAAGAAAAGTGTACTTTTAAATAAACATTGGAGGTGAGATTTTGGAGCACTGAGGTGCAGAAGACCTCTGGGTGGCAACATGCAACCTTTAGGATACAGTATATCTATCATTGCTTTATATGTAGCTATCTGTGCATACACTTTAAAGTCTAATATTATTATCATCTAACTTAATATCATAAGCTCTACCCAGTGTTACAATGTTTCACTTCTTGGTTGAATTATGATAATGGAACTTAAGTCATGTAAAGCTGATGAAATTATTAGCCACAATGGTTTCTAAATTAAAAAATTTTGGACCTCTCCCCACCAGGTCTTAAGGTCCCTTTGGGATCACTTTTGTCAAGAGGAAGTGGTTGGGGGCCACAGGGCAGGATTCTGGCCATTATTTTGTAATTCTCAGGTAGTCAGTTTTCTTTAAATAGAAGTAGCTATATGTGCACCAAAAGCAGAATAACTGTAGTTGTTCAGCAGAGAATCAAAACACTTTGTGATCAGAAGAATTCATCTTCATGTATTTGATATAAACATCTGCTCTGCCTTCATTGTCTTGATGCCGTCTTAGGTGAGTCACAGAATCAACCACTGTCAATGCAAGTAACTCAGAGTTAAGACATCTCTAACAGATGGCCATCCAGTCTTAGTTGAAAAAGCTCCAAGACTTTCCAAAGTAATCTGCCTACTTTCCAAGCAGTTTCTCTGTCTAATCAGTTTTTCTTTCTGATTAGTTGGAATATCCTTGATTTCATCTTCAGTGTGATGCCCTTTCAAATATTTGGAATACAGTTATATCAGCAGAGCTTTCAAATGCATTATTTGTTACTGATGATTTTCTAAATTGGAAAAGCAATCACTGTAGTTAATGTTAAGAATTGAAAAATGGTAACTCATGGGTTGTCTTGTTTATTTGTAAATTAAATAATTAATTTTGAAGTGAACAGTGTGATAATAATAATAATAGTAATAATAATAAAAAAACTTTATTTTTATGCCGCCTTTCCCCCAAGTCCTTCACTGCTGATCCCTCATGATACATTTGTTACTGGGTAAAATCCAAATTTCCAGAGTACATATATTATACATATACACATGTACTTGAATGTGCATAGAAAGCAAGGAAGCACTGAAGGAAGAACAAAACATTTTTAGACAGTCAAACCACCATATTCAGGTGTAACACTGAAAGCAAAAAAGTGCTCAGCACAGTGCAACTGGGCATGAGTTCTCTCTCTCCCCCCTCCACACACACACACCCATCATAAATACCCTTGTAGGGAGACTTTTCTTGAGAGATAAATTTCAAGATAAATCTTGTAATGATATATGTTTGTTGTACGATAATTTCTTCAGACAGCATTTATATACAGGGGAATAAAAACCTTTGAATGTGGGTTCTGTTTGAAGAACAGTGTACAAATTCAGGATTTTTCTTAATATAGTTTATTTTTCTTACGGTATGGTGGAGTTTTCTTTAAAAAGAGTCAAGTCTGTTGGTTTTTAATCTTATATTTTCAAATCTTGCAGATGAATAATTGTTCGGAGATGTAAGTGAAAATATACTACTGAAACAAAATATAATGCTTTTCTTTGAATATCCTATAATCTTTGAGTCAATACATCTTGTTGCTTACACATTAAAAGTGACTTTCTTGACATGTGAATTAGATTATATTTTCATAAAATTATACAGAGCTTTTATTGGCATACAATCATTCATTCAGCATACAAAGCTAGGTTTTCTGAAGCAGTCCAAAAGTCATGGTAAGAATTTTATTGTTTGTACCCAAGCTCCAATTTACATAAATCCGATACCAGTTAATTGTAACTGCATGTTCTACAAACTGAGGTACCTTCGAAATATAGTATTAAAAACACTCCTGAACGCTCCCCATCTTTTCTCATGAAATTTTATCTTACTGTGATACTGCTTTGTATTTCTTTTCTTTTAAAGAACCAAATTTTTAAAGTTTCTACAGTATATGTGCAAGGTAAAATGTTTGATACCAGTAGTGTTCAAAAATATATTTCTGATAATCGTATTTCAGAACAGAATGGGTTAGCTCCAAATTCTGCTTTCTTTAAACACTGGAGGAGTGCTCACAGATTATTTTACACTTGGTTTTCAGGGACCTTTCTTTACCTTGCCGTCCACCTGATTCATCAGGACCTTCTAGCCCCTCTATAGGACTATACTTTAAAAGGGCTGGAGTGGTTGATATGGGAAAAATGGGGATGGGACCTTTGTTTCTGTGAGAAGATGGCGTTTCAGAAACATTCATACATGTGCCTTTCATTCTGAGAAATTATGAAATGTATCCTCTTTTATTTAGTTTACCAAGGTACCCAGAGAAGACTGATTAAGTGCCAACTATTGCACATCATATCTAGAAAAAAACATGCTGTATGCATGCAGTTCTTGTTCTCTATTTTAAAATTTATTTGCCAATATGGTTGCAATACAGAATATTCACTCATTCTTTGCCCACTTAGTTAAAACTATAACTTATTGAATGTAGGATGCAAATGCAGAAAGTTTAGTTAACTAACATCTGGCAGTTGTACCTACAGTAACCCCCCGCCTATCGCAGGGGGTTAGGGACCCACCTGACCCACGATGCTTGAACATCCGTGATATGTGGCAGTGGGTTGGGTGGGGCCTGGAGTGGTGGTGTGGTGTGGGGTGATGCGATCGCCCCCCGCTGTCCCTGTGCGGCTCCGAGGCTTCTCGGAGGGGCGGGGCAGTGGGGGGCAATGTGATCACTCACCCCCCGTGGCTCCGAGGCTTCTCGGAGGAGCGCGGAGGTGCCGGTGTGGGGCGATGCGATCACTCCCCGCCGCCCCCGCGTGCGGCTCCGAGGCTTCTCAGAGGGGCCAGGGCAGTGCGGGGCAATGCGATCGCCTCCCTCCGCCCCCATGTGGCTTCGAGACTTCTCAGAGGGGCACGGGGGTGGCACGGGGCAATGCGATCGCCTCCCTCTGCCCCCCCCACATGGCTCCGAGGCTTCTCGGAGAGGCCCAGGGGGCGGCCCCAAGGCGCAGGTACTGCGATCCCATTATATAGTGGGACCGCAATACCTGAACTGCAAAATGGCGGCGGGGGGTGACTGTACTTTCATTTAATCAAAGTTAATTCTAGGTGAGTACCTATCACAAAGCAGGGTTTGTAATACATGCACATTCAGTGGCTGGTTTAAATAATTTCATTTTTCAAGTGTTCCAGTAAAGTTCTAGCAAAACCTAAGCATGTTGAAGTTGCACAAATTACAAATGATGTTTGGATACATATTTATCTCTATTCTGCAAAGGTTAGTAGGACATTAAAGTGTTTGAGCAGACTATGACTATTTTTTTATGGAAGGCCAGTTTTTATTTAGTATGAAGTGGCTCATCACTTTGTATAATCACTTAACATGTTGCAGCAGGTAATCACAAGCTATAAATGCCACTAGCTGTTGAAATGAGCTAGGAAATAAATATTAGGCTAGCATAACTCCCTTTCTTTGCAAGGAGTCTCACAATGACAGTGCTACTGTTGTTTTGAAGTTAAATAGCTGAATTGCCTTTGTATTGTCTGAGATACAGAAATGTCTAGGCATTACTGGTGGCAAGAATAAAAGAGTGTTGGGTTATGAAGTTAAAGACTGTTTCTAATTTATTTATTCTAATGTATTTCTAGAAGACTTTGTAGAATGAAAGAAGTAAGAAGAGGCATAAAGTCTATTGGAAAACTACCAAATGTCCCCTGCAAATGGGCCCTATTCAGAATCAGTAAGCGTATGATGAGTGAAGTGGTTTTGAATATCGCCTTTAGAATCCATGCTGTTACAAGGCCAGCCCCGAACATGGCAACTCTTATTTCCACACACAGTACCTCTTCACTCTCAATTTAACCCAAAAATCTGATGAACCCATTACTCCATACTTGATTTCATGGAACAAGGAGTAGATATAGTTACAAATGATCAATCACAAGCCGTGAACCAAAGCAGCAAGGCATTAACAATTCACACCATTTGGGTCCACTTGCTCAAGCAGAAGATGCGCCAGCATATTTAATGCACAGTGACTTCACTCAGTTTTAGAGAAGACATGACTCATGTAGCATTTTAGAAATGAAGGAATTTCATTGGAGTTCATGCTTGCTAACCAGCTGAGTCTTACTGTTCATGAAATCTAAACTATTAACACATGTGAAGGTCAGAATACCTAAGTATCTAAATTTAATTTTACCCAAGTAAAATAAATGACCCAATAAAGGTTTTGTCCCCCAAAATGACATGTATTTTTGATTACTACACTGTACAAATCAGTGTCTTGTTCAGTAGCACTGCAACACTGCAGACCCCACAGGCATATGCAGTCAATTTAATGGGATCAGTGAAGAAACATGGCAGCTGTGAAGATAGCTTTAAGTACAGCAATCATGTGCTTGTCATTTTGTTCAATAGTGGAAAATTCAAATTCGGATAGGCATCAGTATTTAAGAGAGTGGCTGCTAAAACATCTCTCATAAATACCTTGGGGACAATAAGATTTGACATAAAACATATAAACAAAAGTACACAACAGATGTTAGATTAGTTTTGTTTGAGTAAAACATGTCGGGATCATTTAAACATAACATGTGTTCTCTCCATCATTCAGCCTAAGTCTATAGACTAATCGTCTGAATACTGTATATCAACTGCTGTGAACAGCACTACTGTTACTAAAATAGTATGGAAATAATTTATTTGACTAATTTTATGACTTGATTACAAATGGTCAGTGTTTGGACTATTTAAATGTTATTTGTCAAAGATAAAGTGCTCTTTAATGTTTGAAAGAAAGTTAAAAGTCAAGGATAATATTTTATTTTATTACTTTCCTCGCATTTCTTAAAAATAAAATAAAATGTATCTCATGTAACTCTTGTGCTGTTGCCCTTGAGAAAATCTATAGAGGGACATAGATTGAAAAATATCATGTAGCTACTTCAGGTTTGCTTTTCCAACTCCATCTTCACATCAGGCACCTGACACAGGTTCTAAGAAAGGAATTAATAGATATCTGAGGCTTGTAACCAACTAGTGGTAGGATAATGTGGCGGCCCATGTAGTTACTGGAACTAGGCGGTTTGACTCTCCTGGGCCGCTTCTCCAGCAACTTTATTGACTGCCAATTCATTTCCAGGCCCAATTCAAGGTGCTGGGTATGACCTTTAAAGCCCTATACAGCTCGGGACCAGGATATCTGAGAAACCGCCTACTTCCATATAACCCAGTCCATCCCCTTAGGTCATCAGAGAAGGCCCTTCTACGAGTGCCATTGCCTAGGGAGATGTTCGGGGCAGTGCCAAGAAACAGGACCTTTTCAGTAGTGGCACTGGCATTATGGAATTCCCTCCCCTTTGAGCTAAGAACTACCTCCTCCCTGGAAACAATTAAGCGAGGCCTCAAGACTTTTTTTTATTTAGGCAAGCCTTCTGAGCCTCCAGCCTTTTATAAATTCTTTATTTTTAACATCTTAATACTAAGTTTTATCGGCTGGTGGCCTTTTAAATTCTGCTGCTACTGCTGTTTTTAGTATTGTTTATGTTGAATTATTGTTGTAAGCCACCTTGGGTCCCTTTGGGGAGAAAGGCAGCGGCATCATCATCATCATCATCATCATCATCATCATCATCATCATCATCATCATCATCATCATCATCATCATCATTTGCCGATACATCATATAGTCCTAAATGGTTGGGAAGCGTTTGACTAGTGATTGGTAATACAAAATCCAGAGTAATCTGCTTTGTGATGATGATGATGATGATGATGATGATGATGATGATGATGATGATGATGATGATGATGATGATGATGATGATGATGATAAAAGTTCTCATTGTCACATGTATACAAATCACTTCTGACGTACATAATTCAGAGATCAAGTTATCTTTGACTTTCATAGACCCCATTAGTGAGTAACCTCCAAAATGTTCTACCATTAAGAGCCCTGCTTAGTTCTTGCAAAATCAAAACTGGTTTTTTAATGGAATCAATTCATCTCATATTTTATTTTCCTCATTTCCTGCTGCCTTCAACTTTTTCTAGCTTTATTCTGTTTTTCACCAAGTTTTGTCTTCTCATAATGTTTCCAAAGAAAAACAGCCTCAGATTCATCATTTTTCCTTCCAAAGAAAATTCAGGTCTGATTTTATCTGGGACACTATTGTATGCTTTTCAGGCTGTCCGGGGTAACTTCAGAGCTATAGCAACATATTCCAAATGAATCATTTTCCCCCTGTCACCTTTCTTCACTGTCCAGCTTTCACACCTATACATAGAGATCAGGAAAACGGTAGTGTATATCAGGGCTGTCCAACTTTGAACAGGCTGAGGTCTACTTTTTCCAGACGAAAGTACCTGAGGGCTACTACACTAAAACCTCTACTTATGATTTTTTTCTATTCTGAGAATATGCTCATAAGTAAAAAAAATTGTAAGTAGAGCAGTGGTTTCCCATAGGAATGCATTGAAAATCAATTAATCCTTTCTGGAGGGAACATATTTCAATGCATTCCTATGGTAAGTCTGACCATGAACATGCTTCCCTTTCACCCGCTCGAGCCGGTGCGGATGGGTGCAAAGGAGGCGTGTGCATGCTTGCGCAGATTGCCCCTTCTACTTGCCTAGGCTGCTGGAAGACTTTTTTAAAAAGGTGCATTTTCCCTCCCAACCTGCCCGGGGCCTGACTTGACTCTACTTCTCCTCCTGTTTCCCCCCTTCTCCCTTCCAGCCCCCTTGCTGCCACTGCTGCTGCCACCCATAGATCTCACTCACTTCTGCCATGTTATCTGTGCAGCTGGGATGGGCCAAGCCAGCAGCGGGGCAGTCACATCGCCATGGCGGCGCAAGGAGGGGAGAATGGCTCAGAAGGACAGGAGGAGGAGGAGCAGGTTACAGTCTCTGTGAGGCAGCTGTGGAGGTTGGGAGAATGAGGATGGGAGGAAGGAATTCTCCAGGGGGGAGAAGAGGGGGACGTCACCACACAAAAGAGGTGGGCACGCCCATGACCCTGCCCCTCACTGTCCCCTCCACTCCCCTTCCTCCGCTCTGCACCAACAACTCAATGGGTCACAAGACAGTGGCACACTGATCATCTGGCTGGTAGGGCTAGCAGGAGCCATGGCCCTTAAACTGCCCCCCTCCGCTGAGACAGCTTTGCTGTGGTGGTGATTCTTGGGGTGGAAGAGGTAGAAGTAGAGAACTTATCCCCTCACGTGTTTTATTGATGGCTGGCGGGCTACTTTTGAACCCTTCACAGGCTACTGGTAGTCCCCGGTCTACCTGTTGGGCAGGCCTGGTGTATATGATATTGGAGACCAAGGCCAGTCTCTAATGATGTCCTTACTCTTGATGATCTTTTCTGGGTCATTGAATCATAGAATAATTAAGTTGGAAGGGGCCTATAAGGGCTTATAAGGTCACCAAGTCCAACCCATTGCCCAAGGCAGGAGTCCAAATCAAAGCTCACCACTTCCTGACATAATTGGTTCCATTGTTCTACTGCTCAAGCAGTTAAAAGGTTGTAATATTCTGCCTATATCAGGCTATTTGAGCCCATTATTATGTGTCCTGCATTCTGGATGATCGAGAACAGATCCTGCCCCTCCTCTGTATGACTACATTTCAAGTATTTGAAAAGTGCTGTCATATTTCCCTGTAGGTTATACATGCCCAGTTATTTCAGTCTTTCTTCATAGGACTTGGTTTCCAGTCCCCTGATCATCCTTGTAGCTCTTCTCTGAACTTGTTCTAGTTTGTTGACATCCTTTTAAAACTGTGGTTTAAAAACTGTTTTTTAAATGGTGGTTTAAAAACTGTTCTAGAACTGGACACAGTAATCTAGATGAGGCCTAACAAGTGCATAATAAAGGGGAGCAAATACCTTGTAGGATTTGAAGACTGTACTTCTGTTAATGTGTCCTAAATTCACATTTGCCTCTTTTGCAGCCATAGTGCATTGTTGGCTCATATACAGCTTTTGATCTATAACAGCTGCAAGACCTTTCTTACTCATAGTACTACCAAGCAAAGATCCTCCATCTGGTAACTGTGCATTTTGTTTTACTCCCTAGGTGTAGAACTTTGCCCTTATCCATTGTTTTGCACTTACCTGTTTTTTTCAGCCCAGTTTTCAAGTCTATCAAGAACTTTTTAAATTTCGTTTCTGTGTTCTAAATTATTAGCTATCCCACACAGTTTTAAGTCAACTGCAAGTTTGATGAGTATTCCCTGCACTCTCTTATCCAAATCATTAATAAAAATGTTGACGAACACTTGGCCCAGGATTGAGCCTTGTGGAATTTCACTTGTTACTTTCTCCCAGTTTGACAAGGAGCTATTGATAAGCACTCTCTGAGTACAATTCTCCAACCAACTATGTGTTCACCTGACACTTGTTCTATCCAGTCCACACCTGGTTAACTTGCTAATCATAACCTCATGTGGTGTTTTGTCAAAGGCTTTGCTGAAGTCCTTCAATCATTTCTTTCTAAATCTCAGTCTTCTTGTTGCTTAGCAGCAGTCTCCCTTTGGACTGATTATCACACCAAGGTATATAAAACCATCAGCAATTTAAGTTTTTTCATGGTCAACATTGAAGTTATGTAGTTCTTCTGTACTTATGATTAATATTCAACTGCAATTCTGCTTTTTCGCTTTTTTCTTCTTTAACTTGCATTAGAAGTGGTTTCAAGTCATTGCTGTTTTCTACCAGTAAAATTGTGTCTACTGCCTCCCAGAGTAGCTTTGTTGCTAGATGGTGCGGCATAGAAATCTAATAAATAAATAAATAAATAAATAAATACATACATACATACATACATACATACATACATACATACATACATACATACATACATACATACATAATTTCAGCTTCTACCTCCCACCTGGATTCATTAAAATCCAATGCTTTAACTGTGAACACATCACTCCTTAATAAAGCTTTTAGTGCTGTACACTAGTGTAGCATGTATAAACCCACCTCCACTAAGTTAAGCCCTCCTCCTCCTCCTCCTCCTAAAGCCAGGGCTGGAGAACCTTTATCCTTCTGATGATTTAGATAGTAGTTCTCAAAACGTCTCATTATTAACAATATTGAACTGACTGAGGGTTGAAGTTGAAAAATACTAAAAGACAAAAGGATTTCTTTTATTACTAGCAGTACAGAGCTTCAGAAGAACCATTAGGCAACCAGTGGTGGTCATATAACATTTTCTTTCTATGAATTCTCTCTGTGAAATTTTTCATTTTTCATTACAAGACTATATATGACAAAGTTCTGTTTTAAATTCAATTCTTAAAAAAACCTCTTGTTAATATGACATATTGTGATTCTTTTCCCCAAATTCATAAACCAAAATATTCAGAAAGTGACACCAAGAAAAGAAAATCCTGGAAGCTGAGTCCTTTTTTCATTAATTAGCTGCTTATCACCCAAACCAGTTGTCATGTCTTTTTTTTTTTTACAAGTGTGACTGCTGGTGAATATAAGAGGGTATACTGTAGACCAGTGATGTCAAACCAGTGATTTTTCGCAAAGTGCCAACACAGCAATTTAACCTGAATACAGGTGTCTGTGAAGGGGTGATGTCATGTGCCCACAGAAAGGGATCCGAGTGCCACCTTTGGCACCCATGCCATAGATTTGCCAACACTGCTATAGTCCATCTTGATGCTCCCATTAGTATTGTCAACATTCAGACTGTTCTTTGGTATGTAGAATGTAACATCTTTTTTTCCTGCTGGCATTGCTAGCATTACAGTCTGCTGTACTATTGGGCCATTTAATTATCATTACAGAAGCACAATATCCCACATTCATAAACTGGAGAGGTTGGTTTTTTTTAAATTGAATTTTCTATCTTTTAAAAAGAAAATTACTATAAGTATACATATAGTACACAAAAAATACAATTGAAACTTCCCCCATATAGCTACCTAGTGCTAGAAGATCCCAGAAGATGAGCACATGAACTGTACTGTGGTTACTGCGAAAAAACACAAGCAAGAACTGCTTGGAAATGGCTGTAGTTCCTCTGTGCTTGCATAGTAAATCAAAAGGGGGTTGCACTGGCTGAGTTCAAAAGTAAAAAGAATTCTTCTTCTCTGAGGCAAAATCCTCCAAAACGTCTACACATTCTGATTTACTCTGGGTTCTTTTCAAAACATGAGGCCACATTACTTTTCAGAAATAGTAATTTATTTTCTATTCTTAAGATACAAAAATAAGAATGCCAAAAATATCAAAAATATCAAAACCTTAACAAATCTCAAATCATAGTTTTATTTCCCTAAAAATAATAAAATCTAAGTCATCCTGACTAACTGATTACATTCACGATATTTTCTAAGCTAACTTTACCTATTCTACCTAACTGCAGTGAGCTCCATTGCTCAAAGCGATCCTAAGCTCATCGTCAGCATAATAATCAGTATAATAATAGCTTCTCTCTGTCTTCTCACACCTTCCAGATGTCACATGACATAATTGACCACGTGTAATTGTGATGAAAATGTGCAGTGTAGGGAATCTTCACAGGATCCACTTGGTAATGCTGCCACCTTTTTAAATAGTCGCCTTATGAACTGGGACAGACTCAGATGTATAAGATAAAAATAATGATTATGTTTATTGAAAAAAAAAAAATACAACAATGACTGAAGTTGGTATGTGTTGCCTTAAACATAGAAGAGATTAAATCAAATCTTCAAGCCTCCCTGTCTTTAATAAACAAGTGGACCCTTGTATGACATAAAATCTGTACAACATAAAATGGGATTACTCCATTTTCAATGCATTCCTATGGGAAATTTGTATAAAGGAAAATTTGCTTAACATAATTTCATTTGGAATGAATTAATTCCTTTATACAAGGTACCACTGTAGTTTGTTGTGCCTATTCCTCTACATTCCTCAGATAGGGCCTACTTTAATACAACTGAAATGTACACTTAATATTCAGCTTAACAATGCACACCATGTCCCATTATGCTTATTTCCATACAGTGCTAAAATATTGAAGGGTTGTTTGGGACTTAATAATATTGTGAAGCAAAGGTATGAGAAAGTGCAACACATACAATGGAGAAACATACTTGGTGTCTCAGGTAAACTAATGCTGCCATGTCCACTCTGCAGAACACAGCCTAGAAAGCTCTGTTCACATTTCCAAACCCTTCCTTGGAGTACGCAACCTATTTAAAAAAACAAAAACAAATATTGGGCAAAATCTGTATGAACATGTTGTATGCATGATGTGTGCATCATCCAAACATGTTGTGTATCTCTTCCCTTGTCTTTTGAAATAATAATTTAAAAAGAAGGACTAGGAGTTAGTAAATATTGTGATTTAAAACAAAGGTCAAAAATATTCATACAGTATTATGAAGAAAAAGGATAGTGAAGAAAAACAGGGATAAAAGTCAGTTCATTTAAAAGGTAATATTGAAGGAGACTTTTACAGATAACACAGATAGCCCAAAAGGCACAAAGGTGTATGTTTAATTTAGTCAAACCTGAACCTTCACTAGAGCTAAAATGAGTAAACTGAAGCCATCCTACCATACACATATAAGAATACAGAAATGGCAATAAAAAAGACAATATTGCTGGGAAGAATGGGGGCAGTAGGCTTAGGACTGTCATTCCATTACTTTCTTTAAAGTAAACCCCCTTTAACTTCTCCATTAGAGTTACATACTGAGAGAATTATTTTTATTTATTTATTTTATTTTATTTATTTTTACAACTTATATGCCGCCCACTACCCAAAGGTCTCTGGGCAGCTTCCAATCAAAGAGTTAAAACAGTTAAAAACATCAAACAACAATAAATAATTAAAACAATAATAAAAACCTTATACTAAAATCATCACACTAAAATTGCCATCAGAAGACCCTCAATCTAAATTGTATCAATTAAAAAATTTCTGGAACAGGAAGATTTTTACCTGGCACCGAAATGTCATCAGTGTTGGCGCCAGGCGAATCTCACTTGGGAGGGCATTCCATAGCTTGGGGGCAGCTGCCGAGAAGGCCCTGTGTCTGCAAGCCATCCCTCTTATCTCCTTGAGGGATGGCTCTTTCAAGAGGGCCCCCTGGCTTGATCTTAATTGCCGGGTAGGTTCATATGGAAGGAGGCGGTCCTTCAGGTATCTAGGTCCTAAGCCATTTAGGGCTTTATATGTCAAAATAAGCACTTTGAATTGGAGAATAATGGAGTTGGAAGGGGCATATGAGGGCATTGAGTCCAACCCAAAATACCCTGTTCTCATGCTTAGAAACAACTCAGTGGATGGATTTGAAAAGATCAACTAAAGAGAATCATGCCGGGTTTGTGGCAGGAAGGTTAAGAAATTGCATCTCAGCATTTGAAGCTTCATGAGCAATCGCTACTAGTTTGAAATTCATTGGTTGTCCCCCGCCCCAACCCCAACATGTTGTTGACAATTATCTGTGAAGATTCTCAGTCATCCAGCTAAGGTTATCTGGAAGTTGAGTCATGGCAACTGGACTTCTTTTCTTGTGAAATCAAAACATTTTACTACTCATCCATGCAGTTTCATCAGTCTGAGGAACATTAGTAGCAAGTCCTTCAATTTATAGTTCACCTTAGTTTCACATCACCCTTGTCTGAGTAGGGTCATTAGGTGGACAGTTTCCCAAATAGGCTTGTTAGGTGGACAATGGCCTGGGGTGTGTGAAAGTCTCACCTATGTAACCCTTCCCAACACCCATTAAGTATGGGTTGTTAGCTGTGAACTTCCTGGTAGAGGTAGGAAGTGTTTCTAATTTGTCTGGGCATCAATGAAATTGTGCCCAAGTCCCTCACCTCTGTTGAGAGACAGGTTTTCAATACATGCATGAATGGTTTCCCTGAACCCTCTCTCATCTTTGAATGAGTGTCCTTTGTCCTTCAAACTAAGGTACACCGCTGATTCTGGTCCTGAGTTATTACTCCTCCTTTGTTAGGTCATCCTCCTGTTTAGTGGCTGTTTGGTTTCTCCAGTGCAGAGCTCTGCACTGGTTTTAAAAATACCCTGAATAGCTTGACGGCACACACACAGTTAGAGGTTTTATACTTTGTTCTTGTATGCCCCCACAGGTTTAGGAATCACAATATTTATTATACCACTTGGAGTTTAAATATGTATGATACACATATCTTTCCGTCTATAACAGTGATGGCGAACCTTTTAGAGACCGAGTGCCCAAACTGCAATTTAAAACCCACTAATTGTTTTGCAAAGTGCCAATACAGTAATTTAACCTGTATACAGGTGGCTATGAAGGGGCAATGTCGAGTGCCCACAGAAAGGGCTCCGAGTGCCACCTTTGGCACCCGGGCCATAGGTTCGCCATCACTGGTCTATAAGATGCTGTGTATATTAGGTGCCCCCCACTGTTAAGACCCCCAATTAAGAAAATTAATAAATTATCTTACTTCTGTGTATACGATGCCCCTTAATTTTTCATGCCATGATTTTAGAAAAATATAGTGTTGTATACACTGAGCAATTGTTACTTAATTTGTTCAGATCTTTTACTGTGCATTGTTGCTTCCTCAGACAAAATGCTCTTATTGACAATTGAAGATGCACTTGCCAACTTTTTTGCACACATTCATAACTTACTTTTACAAACTTCTTTTTTATTTATTATATCTGTGGTTTATGCTTTTGGAAACATAAAGTGTAATCTATTAAAAGACTTCCATCATTAGTATCTATTTGTTTCTTCTGGTTTTAGTAGACTCTAATGAAATACTATAGATTCTAACAGCTCTTTTAAGGCTGTATTTAACTATATCTGCATGTGAAAAAGCATATAAAAATGAAGTAAGTGATTGGCATTATTCTGGATTTATAGCCTTCTGGACTTCTTGAAGTTTGTATTTGCGGCAGTTTTTTTACCTAGGTATCTCTAAGACAGGCTTGTCCAAACTATGGCCCTCCAGGTGTTTTGGACTACAACTCCCACAGTCCTTTGCCATTGGAAATACAGGCTTAGAATTCTGGGAGTTGTGGTTCAAAACATCTGGAGGGCCGACGTTGGACATGCCTGCTGTAAGAAGATAGTTGAGTACTGTACAAAAAGTGAAACATGCATTATTATCAAAGCACCCAAAATTCAAGATCTAACTTATCCAACCTATCAAGAATCTGCATTAGAGACAGAGCTGAAGTAGGTGTGATATTAAAGTCACATCTATTTTTTAAAAATAGAGGTAACATCAATCTGAGGGACAGGTTATTGCAGCAAGAGTAGAGAAAAAGTTAGACAACCTCGCTGGTGGCTGAAGTCTCTCCCCTAGTGCATCTACTTAAATACTGGATTAAAAGGTGGAGTTAAAAATTCTGCCATATGTTCTCACCATCTGAGAGCAGGACAGGCATGTGACATGCCTCTGACCACCCCTCCCCCATTAACACATTGCTCCCACTGAGCAGCTGCTCAGATATTTTTAGCTGCCCAAGACGTTCTCCTTCCTATAATGCTAGGTCTTCCCAGCTTTCACGGATTCACTCCACAGGAGTACAAATGGAGATTGAAGATAAACAATGACTTTCCTTTAACTGGAGGCCGAAGCAAAAAGAAGTGGCCTAAATGGAAAAAGAAAAGAGTTCTGGTAACACTAGTTGAGAATTGTCAGAAAAGTATATTGGATATAGAGACCACTTTGCTGCCCAGAGACCACTTGGTAGTGGGGGGGCTAAAAATATTTTTGTAAATAAATAAATAAATAAATAAATAAATAAATAAATAAATAAATAAATAGTAATAACTGTCAATTTTATTGAAGTAAAAATGGGACAGCTATGTGGCTATTACAAAATAGAAATGCAAGACTAGGCTATAGGTGATACTTTATAGGCCAATAATAAAGTAACAAAAGCTTCATTGCAAATTGTCGGGGGAAGAGTGTCAAGCAAATCAGACAAAAAAACCCTTGATTTCCAAAGGGCAAACTTCCCTCATATGAGAAAACTAGTTAAAAATAAATTGAAAGGGAAGATAAAAAGAATCCAATCTCTCCAGAGTGCATGGAGCCTGTTTAAAACAACAGTAATAGAGGCCCAGCACAAGTGCATACCACAAAGAAAGAAGAGCTCATATAAGTCCAAGAGAGTGCTGGCATGGTTAACGAGTGGAGTTAGAGAAACTCTAAAGCACAAGGAGAGGTCCTTCCATAAATGGAAATCCTCCCCAAATGAGGAAAATAAAAAGGAACACAAACTCTGGCAAAAGAAATGTAAGAAGGTGATAAGAGAGGCAAAGAAAGGGTTTGAGGAACACATGGCTAGCAATATAAAGGGAAATAATAAACGCTTCTTTAAATATGTTAGAAGTAGAAAGCCTGTCAGAGAAGCAGTTGGCCCTCTGGATGGTGAGGGAGGACAAGGGGAGGTAAAGGAGGACTTGTAAATTGCAGAGAAATTAAATGAGTTCTTTGCATCTGTCTTCACGACAGAAGACCTTGGGCAGATTCTGCTGCCCGTACAGCCCCTCTTGATTAAATAATTAAATCAAATACAGGTTAAAAGAGAGGATGTTTTAGGACTAATTGATAAATTGAAGGTCAACAAGTCACCGGGCCCAGATGGCATCCACCCAAGGGTTATTAGGGAACTGAGAAATGAAATTGCAGATCTCTTAACGGTAATATGCAACTTGTCTCTTAAAACGGCCACAGTGCCGGAGGACTGGAGGATAGCAGATGTCACACCAATTTTTAAAAAGGAAGGAGGGGAGACATGGGTTAGGGTTAGGGTTAGGGTTAGGGCCGGTAAGCTTTGTGTCTGTCCCAGGGAAAATGGTGGAAAGCCACATCCAAGAGAAATCTTAAAACACATAGAAGTACAAACCTTGCTGAGAGAAAATCAGCATGGCTTCTGTAGATTCAGAAGGATATCTCCAAACTAAGGGAATGGGCTGTGAAATGACAAATGCATGTCAATGTAGCAAATTGTAAAGTAATGCATATTGGGGCAAAAAACATCAAAACTTTATCTATCAACTCATGGGCTCTGAGCAGATCAGGAAAGAGATCTTGGTGTGTTGGTGGACAGCTCAATTAAGGTGTCTACCCAATGTGTGGCAGCGATGAAGAAGGCCAATTCCATGCTAGGGATTATCCAAAAGGGGAGTGAAAATAAAACAGCCAACAATACATTATAATGCTATTATACAAAATGATAGTTAAGGACGCACCTGGAGTATTGTGTACAATTCTGGTCACCACATCTCAAGAAAGACATAGTGGAACTGGAAAAGGTGCAGATCATCATCATTGGCATCCTTCAGTCTCGAAAGACTATGGTATCATGCCTGGAGTAGAGATCCTAAAAACAGCACCTAGTGTGATTAAATAGACCAATTCGGGAATGGCAGTCTCTACCGCACTGGGGGCAGATGTATTCTGTTTCCTGCCTGGTCTTCGAGTTTCGTTCTTTCCGTGCCTGCTTCTTTTCCTCTGCCTCTTGGACAAATGCCTCTTCAAATTTATGTAGACCATGCTGTATCTCTTGCCTCCAGACAGTGCGATCGGAGGTCAGGGTTTCCCAGCTGTTGAGGTCCATTCCCAAGGCCTTCAGGTCCCTCTTACAGATATCCTTATACCGCAGCTGTGGTCTCCCCTCTGGGGCGCTTTCCCTTCATTAGTTCTCCATATAGAAGATCTTTTGGGATCTGACTGTCATCCATTCTCACAATGTGTCAAAGCCAGCGTAGGCGTTGCTGTTTCAATAAAGTGTACATGCTAGCTATTCCAGCTCGATTCAGGACTATGCTATTTGGAACTTTGTCGTGCCAGGTAATGTTGAATATTCGCCTAAGACAGCGCATATGGAAGGTATTAAGCTTTCTTTCCTGTTGAGCATGGATGGTCCAAGACTCACTGCAATACAAAAGTGTGCTCAGTATGCAAGCTTTATAGACCTGTATCTTTGTATGTTCTGTCAGCTTCTTATTGAGCCATACTCTCTTTGTTAGTCTGGAAAACATAGTTTCTGCTTTACATATACGTTTATTCAGCTCAGACTCTAGTGAGAGTGTATCTGAGATAGATGAGCCAAGATACACAAAGTCATGGACAACTTCCAGTTCTTTTGCAAAAATTGTAATGCGAGGAGGAGAGTCCACATTCTGGCCCATTATTTGTGTTTTTTTCAGGCTGATTTCTAGCCCAAAATCTTTGCAAGCTTTACTAAAATGGTCCATGAGTTGTTGGAGATCTTCAGCAGAGTGAGCAGTAATGGCAGCATCATCAGCGAAGAGGAGATCCCGCAAACACTTCACCTGTACCTTAGACTTTGCTCTCAATCTAGAGAGGTTGAAGAGTTTTCCATCTGATCTGGTCCGGAGATAGATGCCCTCTGTTGAAGTTCCAAAAGCATACTTCAGCATGGTAGCAAAGAAGATCCCAAACAAGGTTGGCGCAAGGACACAGCCCTGCTTCACGCCGCTTCGGATGTCGAAGGGATCTGACACCAGGCCATCGAAAACTACATTGCCCTTCATATCCTCATGAAAAGACCTAATGATGTTAAGGAGTTTGGGTGGGCATCCAACCCGGAGGAGTAGTTTAAAGAGTCCGTCCCTACTAACCATATCGAATGCCTTTGTGAGATCTATGAAGGCTACAAAAAGTGGCTGTCCTTGTTCCCTGCATTTCTCCTGCAACTGCCTGAGGGAAAATACCATATCAGTAGTGGACCTGTTGGTTCGAAAGCCACACTGTGATTCTGGGTAGACTCTCTCTGCAAGTATCTGGAGCCTCTTCAGTATAACACGTGCAAACAGCTTCCCGACAACACTAAGAAGAGAGATACCACGATAGTTGTTACAGTCACTCCTGTCACCTTTGTTCTTATAAAGCGTAACAATATTAGCGTCCTTCATATCCTGTGGTACTCCCCCTTCCCTCCAGCAAAGGCAGAAGATTTCGTACAGTTCAGTGGCAATGATCTCTTTGCAGCACTTCAGAACTTCAGCAGGGATGTTATCTTTCCCAGGTGCCTTGCCAGAGGCAAGTGAATCCAGAGCTACATTTAGTTCTTTTAGTGTTGGTTCATTGTCAAGCTCCTCCAAGACAGACAAGCACTCAATATTATTTAAGACTTCTTCGGTTATTGTGTTTTCTCTGGAATATAGTTCAGAGTAGTGCTGCACCCAGCGTGCCATCTTCTGCTCATGATCCTGGATGATCTCACCTGAGACAGTCTTTAAGGGCGCAGTTTTCTTATGTATTGGCCCTAAGGCCTGTTTAATTCCGTCATGCATCCCCTTGATGTTACCTGTATCAGCTGCCATCTGAATCTGAGAACACAGTTGCAGCCAGTAATCGTTAGCACATTTCCTGGCAGTCTGCTGGACTTTGTTACGAACAGCTCGCAGGGCCTGTAGGTTGTGCTCGCTGGGATAAGCTTTATATGCAGTCAAGGCTCTCCTCTTTTCCTCAATAGCTGGCATCAGCTCTTCTGAGTGGGCTTCAAACCAGTCTGCTGTCTTTCGAGTCTCCTTGCCAAATACTGATAAAGCAGTGTTATAAACAACATTCTTAAAATGTTCCCAACGTTTAGATGCATTATCTTCAGCAGGGCCAGGAAGAGCTTCCTTGAGTACATGGGAGAATTCCTCCACTTTTCCTTGGTTATAGGTGTTACTGGTATCAATTTTTGATCTTCTTTCCTTCTTCAGGTGGTGCAATCTCTTTGTTTTCAGTTTTATTTTGCTGTACACCAGGGAGTGGTCTGTGTCACAGTCGGCACTCTGATAACTACGTGTGATTGTAACACTAGAAATGCTGGGGCGCCTGATGAGAATCAGGTCGAGCTGATGCCAGTGTTTCAATCTTGGATGTCTCCAAGAGACTTTGTGCTGGGGCTTTGTGTTAAAGAATGTATTGCTGATGCAGAGACCATAATAGCAGCAAAACTCCAGCAGGCGTTGGCCATTTTCATTCATCTTTCCAATGCCGAACCGACCTAGGCAGGTGGGCCAGGAGTTATAATCAGCTCCAACTCTGGCATTAAAGTCACCGAGGATAGCTATTGGTCTTTTCTCAGGGATTTTCTTGATAGTGGCAGCTAGATCATCATAGAATTTGTCTTTAAGTTCTGCTGGAGATGATAATGTTGGTGCGTATGCACTGATAAGTGTAACCAACCCTGCTGTAGAGTGTAGTTGCATGGACAGGATTCTCTCACTTCCTGCTGCAGGTGGGATAATGAGACCTAGTAAAGTATTTCTAACAGCAAAGCCAACCCCACATTCCCTGGTCTCATTTGATGGTTTTCCCTTCCAGAAGAATGTAAAGTTCCTCTCCTTGACAGATCCAGAGTCAGGTAGCCTTGTCTCTTGGAGAGCAACAATGTCCATCTGCAGTCTGCACAGTTCCCTGTCGATGACAGCTGTCTTTCGTATAGTGTCCATTTCTTGGAGATAGTCTGAACAGCCAGGGTTCATTGTCCTAACATTCCATGTGCCCAACTTTAGGCTCGAGATTTTTTTATGTTTATTGCATGGTGCGGAGTCAATGATTTGTTTGCTGGTTTCCATCCTGATCCGCCTACACCCAGGTAGCTGCCGCTTCCTGTGTTGTTCCCCCACTATTTGCTGTAAGTGGTCCTCTCCAGGGCACAAGGCCTGGGTAATTCAATATGGAGGTTAGGCTGTTACCCAGGCAGCGAAACCCACCTCTCCACGTAGCTGGAGTGGTCCAATGGAACGGCAAAGCCGATACGATTAGTTGTAGCTGCGTTGCAGGAGTTGCCAGAACATGATTGTATACAGTCATGAACTGTCTCCGGGACTCCGGCTCCGTTTTTTTCCTCGAGGTTGACTCCTGAAGCCTTTTCTAATGATGGATATAGCCACAAGGCAGTGGAGGTTTGAAAGAGTTTCCTTCTCCTAAAGGTGGTTCTTCCGCTTTTTCTGCCGTTGGGGTGATGAGAGCCCTCTTCCGCCTTCAAAATCGTTGACGTCCTCTCCTGTAACCCCAGATGGGGGCCCTTACAAGGTACTACCTGCCGGGCCAGCTGGACCAAGGTTTTTTAAGAAGGTATTACTCCTCCAGTTTTCTTCTTGTTTCCTTGGAATCCTGCCCCAGGTTGCCCATTCCCCTAAGAACAAGTTCTACAAAGTCCCTGTAAGTGTGGAATATGCCCTCCTATTTGAAAAAGGTGCAGAAGAGAACGACTAAAATGATTACTGGGCTGGGGCACCTCCCTTATGAGGAAAAGCTAAAACATTTGGGGCTCTTTAGTCTGGGAAAAGGCGCCTGAGGGGGCATATGATTGAGACGTACAAAATAATGCAGGGCATGAGTAAATCAAATACGGGTCATAGGGATAGAGGGATGCTCTTCACAATCTCACAATGACATCAGGCCTGGATGCCTCTCAAACTGAGGATTGGACAGATTCCTGAACAGACAAAAGTCCATCATTTTTTTACAAAACATGATGGAGATGTGGAATCTCCCAGCCAAAAATGTGGTGATGACATCTGACCAGATGCAAAAGGGGATTGGTATCAGAGACAGATATCTCCATCACAGGTGTGCTCCCAGACTCATCTGGTGGGGCCGCTGTGAGATACAGGAAGCTTGACTAGATGGGCCTTTGGCCTGATCCAGCATGGCTCTTCTTATGCCCTTATGTTCTTATGTTCTTATGTTGTTGTTGTTGTTGTTGTTGTTGTTGTTGTTATTATTATTATTATTATTATTATTATTATTATTATTATTATTATTATTATTATTATTATTATTTATCAGTCTTATACCCTGCCCATCTTCCCAATGGGAACTCTGGGCAGCTTACAATAAAATGGTAGTACAAAAAAAGGTAACAAGCAAAACAAAACACAAGGGAAAGGAGCAAGATGGCGGGCCATTAAAAAAACACACCTAACTAGAAAGGTTGCCAAATGCCTCCCTGAAGAGGTGAGTCTTCAGCGTTTTTTAAAAGACGGGCAGGGACTCAATCAGGCGCAGCTCACAGGGAAAATGGTTCCAGAGCACGGGCCCCACCACAGAGAAGGTGCGGTCACGCGTACGCGATTTCCGTGCCTCTCTGGCTGTGGCCACCCTTAGTGAGCGCGCCTGCGCCAATCTTGTGGGTCTGGTCCCAGTTGATCTTTGAGAGATACGCTCCGCCAGATACTCTGGTCCCAAGCCATGGAGGGCTTTGAAAGTCAAAACCAGGACCTTGAACCTAATCTGGAGGACAACGGGGAGCCAGTGCAAGCGAGCCAGAACTGAGGTGATGTGCTCGAATCTCCGAGCACCCACCACCAGCCTGGCCGCTGCATTCTGCACCCGTTGTAACCTCCGGATCAAGGTCAGGGGCAACCCCACGTAGAGGGCATTGCAGTAGTCGATCCTCGAGATCAGCAGAGCCTGCACTACTGTCCTCAGGGAGGACTCATCGAGGTCCTGGCGGATCTGGGCGATCCTGCGGAGATGGATAAAAGCGGCCCTGGAAGCAGCCATCACCTGTTCTCAAACTTTCGAGGGCAATACCATTTTTTTTCCAAAGCATGTCTCAAAAGTCCAAACATGACAAAAGATGTGGTTTACATCATTCTTAGACGTAAAGTTATTGGCAAGATGATATTTGCCTGGCAGTCTTCTTAGATGAGGGAGGAAGCAGCAGGGCTGTTGTTGAAGCTGCATCTGAAGTCAAGGTCTAGGTTTCACACCCCAGCCCTTCAAACAAAGTCAAGTTTAGTCACTGAATCTTAAGCAGAAATAAATATTTATAGTGGTTTTGACCAAGTTCAGTTATTCCGCCTTAACACTGAGTAGTGTTGTCTTTCCTCTTTCCCACATGCTTATAATAAACATATTATGCAGAGTGTCATTTGGTTATCACTCATAAATAACAGTCTCTATTTTCCATATAAAGAATTTACGAAATAAGGTTTGGGATATACTGATATCAATATACTTAGCACTGAGTAGTTCATATATGAAGTATTCATAATATAAATGAGATATTTGTAATTTACAAATGTATAAATTGTTTTTATATACAATATATGTATTGACAGTTCTGTCGTTCCTTAGAAATATTGATTTGCTTTTTGATTTTTGGTGGTCAAATAATGAAAAAAGGTAACCTATGCGCTGTTTAGTGTTCTATACATTCATTCTAATATTGCTTTACCCACTTTATAAATTATAACTGCATCAGGCAGTGTTTTCTTTTTCTTTCTTTCTTTCTTTCTTTCTTTCTTTCTTTCTTTCTTTCTTTCTTTCTTTCTTTCTTTCTTTCTTTCTTTCTTTCTTTCTTTCAGCCACTTCTTTTCCACATAAAATATGGAAAATTAGATTATAGTAAAATTTCCTTAGAAAACTTCAGTATATTTTAAGAATTATGAAACATGTAGAACATTTGATCTGTAAATATATAGACTTCTTGACAGGAAGCGATGCTGTGAAATAACATAGATCTTGCAATTTTATGAGGACAATGCCAGTAGATTTCAGCAAGGTTGGTTCCAACTCATCTGTGATAAATGAGAAGATAAGGCAATCAGTGCACACCATGACACTCTGTGCAGCTAGTTAGACACACTTCAAAACTATTCAGGTGTGCTCACAAGGCTTACGAGTCTTACATGGGTGTATGTGGTGGAATATAAACACAACCTTCATGGTGGCCACTAGAAATACAGGACCTGGTTTTATAAGACTTAACCCAGGTCAGCTATCAGTAATAGATGTTAAGAATTCTGGGTTTGGGGATGTGTTTCATCAGGGTCAAAGGAAAGTCTTCCTTTCTCTTCACTCATATAGTTCCTCTGCTTGACAAATGCCTGCAAAATTCCATCACACCTTTGCGAGGACCTCTTTGGGTGTCTAAGGGAGAAGGTTTCAGCCCCTCTGGAGCAAAGATGTATATCCAAGGAGTACTGTTGACCTTACACCAACAATTAAAATCTGAAAAAAACTACTGTGATCAGGTGAGTTATCCAAGTCTTTTTCTTCTTCCTTCTTAAATGTACTGTTTGTCAGAGGACTATGATTGGCACTGTGTCATAAGGGAGGGTGACATGTATTGCATGAGCTCTTCTACTCGATAGGTAGATGAAATGTTTCTCCTATAATTTCAAAGCCTACAGTGATGGTGACAATTGTGTATATCTTTCAGTGTGGATATTATGTGTCTCTTTTTTGTGCTGCAGATTTATGTGAGAATTATATATAACTGTATCTGCTTAGGATCAGTTATAGTTAAACATATCATATGCAGTTTTTCATAGTGCTTCTCATTGTTAGAATAGCTTGGCCTGAAATATGCTTGAGCTATTTCAATGTAAAATATGTAAGCATAACCAAAGAAATGTTTCCATTCTCTTAATGTTTTGTTCTGAGGAGAGTATAATCAGTAATGGGCAAGTTAACTTTGAAATACATTCAGATTTTATACACAGCAATGTATTTTTCCTTGATGTTATAGAAAGCTCTAATTTAAATTTTGCCTGAAACCCATGTTCCTTTTCCCCTAATAATCTGACATATGTTTGCTTGTATATATGTGAAATTAATCTGAATATGAAAGGACGCATGCAAATCTTTTCAGATTTGTTACCTTGGCCAGAGTCCATCTTTACACACACACACACACACACACACACACACACACACACACACACACACACACACACACACACACACACACACACACACACACACACACACAGAGAGAGAGAGAGAGAGAGAGAGAGAGAGAGAGAGAGCATATTTCTAAGTAGAAAGCACTTAAAATATGAGATCAGGAATGAATATCTTGAACTGACATTTACAAGAGTTCTTATGCCATAATAGTGAACTATGAATTTATCAAGCTCTCATTTCCAAGAAGTTGGTGTAAAAAGGACAGGAAGAATCAGATGTCAGTCATGGCATTTATATAGCACTTCCTGCTGTAAGGTCCATGAAGAGAAATGAACATTAACTTTGGAATAAACTGTATGGATACTAATTTAATGGTAATCTACAACAGGTAACCAAGAATATAGAAGGAATGAAATAATATAGGTGTTGGTATTTCAACAAATGCTTTCTATATTTAAACAAGGGGGAGAGACGACTGTGGAGCCATCATTTTTAAATTGTTTATTTCACCACTAAGGCAATATGAATGCAAAACATAGAGAAATATGTATGATCTACCCCCTCACACTAAGAGCTTTGGATTATTTTAAACACACACACACACACACACACACACACACACACACACACACACACACACACACACACACACACACACACACACACACACACACACACATCCCCATTACAGAGCAATAATTCAAAGTTGTAAAAAACATTAGCATTGTCTGTTTCTTGATTTATACATGTTGATGAATGCTATCCTATAGAATACTGTGAGTTTCCAAACAGTCTATTCTTTTGAACAAAGTATAAGTATTGATATATTGGAAAATGCTCTAAATACAACATGAAGTATATGGAAAAATTGAAGAACATTTCAAATGATAAATAATAATTGAATTTAGAAAGAGCAACATGTGGTCAAGGAGTATAGCATTAGAGAATTAGTGTTCCTCTTTAACAGTGCTGTTTTTTTAGTCATAAGTGACTAGTAGTGAGCTTTTGAGAGTTGTTCTGAAACTTATGACTAGTCAAAAACAAATATGCCAGTTTTTACTGTTACATAAAACATTAATTGTGTAAAATGGACAGCTGGGTTAAGAAATGTGATTACTGTTAGTTGTAAGCTACATATTACACAGTATAGTAGGAATACGTATGACTGGAGTCCATATTCAGTAAAGTTTGTCCTTTTAATATTTCTTGTGAATTGTATTAGTAATCTAAATGCATTCTACTGTTCTGATCATACTAGAAGGTGTTGGTTTTTTTTAAAATTGTTGGGGCCAGTCAGTCCTCCAGAAAAAGAATATGGCTGCACTGGTAACATGTCATGAGCATTAAGCATGTAAACTCTTTGTTTTCCTCACCATTATTTAGCTATTAGTTAGGTCAAAGGGCTTTGAGAGCATTTTTTTTGCCCAGGTAAACAGTTTTGGGAGCTCTATGTTTTGCGCCTTGTGGTGCAGTGGTTAAATACCTGTATGTACTGCAGCTAAAACTGTGCTCATCACCTGGGGTTCAATCCCAGGTAGCAGGCTCATGGTTGACTCAGCCTTCCATCCTTCCGAGGGTGGTAAAATGAATAGCCAGCTTGCTTTGTGTGTGTGGGGGGGGCAATGTGTAGCCTGCATACTGTAATTAAACTGTAAACTGCCCAGAAATTACTTGAAGTGGTATGGGGTGGTATATAAGCAGAACACTTTGCTTTGATGGACCACTGATGTGTTCTCAAAAAAAAGATGATGACTGTTGCTTAACTTATGTGTTATGGAGCTTTACCTTTACTTGATTTTAATGTTCTTCTCTTTCCCCCATATTCCTAAAAAACAAAGTAACATAGAGCATTCAAATGCTAATAAATACTTTTGATACTGGATTTTGGAGGATTTATTGTGAGTGCAGAGAAAATGCTTTTCAGATTATGGCATTAGGCAACCTCATAGTATATTAAATAGTTCCATCATAGCGCTTTCTGAAATTTTCAGTCAATCTATGGGCGTTTATACACGACCCCTAAGCTCCACCGCAAATGGCTGCAAGGTCCGGACCTTAAAATGTTTACCCACCAGCTCCGGACTTTGCAGACAATTAAGTGCGACCCCACCCACTTAGTGTGACCAAACAGCAGTTTTCTTGTACTTGCTTTTTGGATGTGACAAATTTTTGATCCGGTGTAAGGATAGTGAGTGCGGGGCTCTCCTGGCTTCTGTTTGTTCTTTTTTTGCGCCCCGCTCCTTTAAGAGATCTGAATGCTGCCCAGAACAAAACGGAGGTAACCGGCATGCTTTTCTTTCTTTTTTCTCCCTCCCTCGGGCAGCCAGAAACCAGGAAGTGCGGAGGGGGGTGGGGACAGAGGAAGAGCGAGGAACCCCTAAGATCTCTGGTCCGAATTTAAGTGGCCAGCGGATCTTAGGGGTCGTGTAAAAAGGCCCTATATTAACATGCACAATCTGTATTAACATCATATTGTTTTTCCTTCAAGTCTAGTTTACTTTTCAGTGTTGGTAGGTATACTAGCAGCATGTTGAATCTTGTCCTTTTAGAAGAGAGTGAAGTCAAAATACTCAGTGCATAAAAGAGCCAGTCTTTAATGTCTGTGTTACAAAGAGAGTGAATTATTTTTATCTGCCATTCACTGAAGATTTATGTAGTAATCTTAAAAGAATTGGGGTTAAGCCTAGGCTTTCTGTGAATCTGAGGTAATTGAAAACAATTACCATATGTTTTCTAAAATTTGAATATTGTTTTGGTATTCTGGTGAATTTTGCTCTGAAAATACTCTGTGAGAAATTGATTGAGATGGTTGATGTTCACCTCATGAACTTTACCCTTAAAAGCAGTGAAGACTTGAATGTATGAGATCTGTGAACAGTAACATACTGGGTGGTGGTGGTGGTGGTGGTGGTGGTGGTGGTGGTGGTGGTGGTGGTGTGTGTGTGTGTGTGTGTGTGTGTGTGTGTGTGTGTGTGTGTGTGTGTGTGTGTGTGTGTGTGTGTGTGTGTGTGTGTGTGTGTGTGTGTGTGTGTGTGTGTGTGAGAGAGAGAGAGAGAGAGAGAGAGAGAGAGCACTACCATTTGTGTTTAACTCTGTTCCTTTCTTGGTTTGTGTATCTAAATTTATACTGCATATGTAACTACAAATTTTACAACATAGCTAATATGCTTTAACACTATACATTTTCATTTATTTTCCCCACACAGAGATCCTTGCATGATGAAATTGGCCAAGAGCAGACTGTGCCAGAAATATTAAAATCCCTCATTGTGGAGAAGTAGCATAAATGCAAGCATAGAGTATACTTAACACATCCAGTGCAGGGGCTGTCCTGTCTCATTAGCATTCTTGATACATACTTGTAGTGTTGGTGGGGGTGGTGAGCAGGAATGCCATTGTGTGGAGCCCCAGTGTTTGGGGACAAACACTGCTGTGGAAGGAACGTGTGAAAAGGCCATGGTACTGCCAGAGAATAAGGAAGGCTGTGCGTTCCCTGTGCTTCAAGCAGGGAAGCTGTCATTCAGAACTCCAGCACAACTAAGCAGAGGCCAAAGAGATGACTGGAATACCTTTTTAAATGATATTAATGATTCGTAACCATTTTTTCTCTTTAGAACCACACAGCAAATAATTAGTTCTGTTTGTCACTAAGATCAATGAGACACACAACACGGGTAAGGCAACATAAAGGATAAGCAGGATATCTAGCAGAAGTTCTTGTCACAGCTGTTTTGCATTTCTAATCCTTCCAAACAAAAATATCCACTGTTATAATATCAAGCAAAAGCTTAATGATAAAGTACAGTGTAGGATTTCCAGCCTAGACAACACTTAAAACATTTTTGAAGCCACCCTAAAGTCTTGTCAAGTGGTATATATAAAACTTAGGTATATTTTATTGTTATTGCTACGCTGGTTGCTATTGTGTCTAAAATATTTATTTTAAATAAAGGTCAGCAGCTTGAGAAAGTTAGTGAATTACATGCAAAGAAGAAAAATGCTAATTTGTGTTCAGTTGTTGATTGCATTCTTCTTAAGGGAGTAAGTCTAATATGCCAAATATTTTTAATACATAATACTGCCATTTTAATTGCATGGAAATTATTTTTCTGTAATTAATTATTTTTACATTTTTGACATTTCATCACTCTTTGATTTACAGTTTATGTGGCTAAATAAATACCTCTGGTGTTCTTGGTTAGACATTGATTGTAAATGCTCATCATAACTTTTTAGTTTCATAACCTCATTGTCCACAGCCTGATTATTATATAGACTGTCCTAATGTTAGCATTGCATAATAATTATCCTACTGAATCCATCACTGTACACTGTTATATTATTAGAATTGCTTCCACTTTACATATAGAAACTTTTGTGTACCGAGACATTAAACATGATAGTTGTGTTGTACTGAACTAAAATTAACTTGCCTGCAGTGTATCATTAAAAGTCTGCAGTGGCAATGATCTGCAGTAACAATGAAGTACTTTGTGGTAAATTATTACTTAATAGTAAGTTTAGAATGGAGATAAAAGAAAGCAGTTATTAAAAGTTATAGCAAAAGATTCCAGTGAAATATGTTTTTCAAACTGATTGCTGTGTAAGCTAATGTTTGACACCTTTTGAGTGGAGGAAAAACATTATCAGCATTTGAACAAACACAAAATGGCCTGTAGAAGTACAGGGGCATTTACAGTAGTCCTTAGTTTTATGGAGAGTAGCCTAAGAGAAAGGGATAGGGGGTTGAAAGGATGATTTGCTCTTGAAACAAACTTCTTGTTGCGCACCTAGACTTTTAGCCAATGCTATAACATATCACAATAGGCTATCACTAAAATTTCTTAAAATTGTATTCCAGTAATTCTGATATATCAAAAGAAATATGCTGCCTTGATAGGATTCTATATATCTCTTTGGGGGCTGTTGCTGTTTTTAGCATGTTAAGCTGCTTTACAGCTGTGAGCAACGCCTAAACATTTCATGCAACCAAGCTGCATTCTAGTTACTAAAAGTATTTTAAGAACCTTAAACTTGTGTCTTTTCCAAAGTGTCATGCCTTGAGCAGGCCTAACATCAGTTAAATGAAGTGAAAATTGCATTCTTGTCTTGATAGAGATGAAAATGGATTTCTGGTCATGAAATAGATGTAGTTGTCACTTTTTAAAAAAGGTGTCAGCAGTTTGCTTCAGCGACTAAGGTGCCAATTCAGTATGACAGTAAACTTGTGATCTGAGCAATCAATAAAATGCTTCAATAACTTCTGCTTCATTACTCTTATAATAAGAAGCTATAGATCTGTGGCACATAAAATGTTGATAAAGAGGATATATGGGGACCAGCTCTTTCCTCTTGATCTAGAAACACAACTAGTGCAATGTTGCCATCTAGAGTTTGTGCATGGGAAAATGCACAAGAGGGAAAATATATATGTATAAGCAGTACTGGAGCAAAATCGATGAGAATGAATATGTTTGGGAAACAGTAGTTTTGTCAGGAAATTGATCCTGGGAAAACTAGATGCACCATTTGAATATTTTGTCATATGTTTCTAGTCCTCATTTTACTGGCCCTGAAATTAGATTTTAGTATGAAGGTGTTTTCACTATCACTAGTTTTGAGGACAGTGTTAGAGACAATGCCTTTGTCTACCCATCACATGATAGCATTATAACAGGTGGAAAATCATCATAGTATGATTAAGGATGTGGACTATAGTTATCTTATGCTACAGTGTATTTCACAGAATCATAAAATCATAGAATAGTGGAGTTTGAAGGAGCCTATGAGGCCACTGAATTCAACCACTGCTCAGTGCAGTTCAAACTAAAGAATTCCTGAAAGATAGTTATCTAATTTTCTCTTGAGTGCATCTAACAGTAGAGCACTCACACCTCCAAAGTAATTGGTTCCATTGTCATATTTGATAATCTGAGTGTCATGGAACTCTATTCTTTTTTCTGTTATGTGCTAACACAGATGTCCTTTCAGAAACTGACACTCTTATGATGGAGCTAGTTTAGATACTGACAAACTTTTTTTTTAACATTTCCCATAACTTTTACAAGTAAGGCAGAAAAAGACTTATGAGTGACTGAACAGCTACTGGCACACACTGTAGATAACTGATATAGGAAACTGGTATAAAGAGATGGTTTCTATATGCTGTTCAAAATGTTTCTATGTCCCTAGAAAAGAACAGGGTTATATTATTCTTAATATTTTGGAAATAAAAATTGACTATATATTTAGATAGTTTTCAACATAAGATAATTTTTCTTTCGAAAAATATAAATATTTGATGATAAATTAATAATAATTATGTGCCACTAACCTGATTCCAACTGAAGGCAATCCTAGGGTCTTCTAGTTATAAAGTACTTAGAAGTGGTTCACCATTCCCTTCTTTGGGAAGCATCCTGGGACCATGTAGGTTGCCCGAGGCCAAAATCGGACTCTTCTCTTGGAAGACAAAGTGGGGAATCAAACTTCTGACATACTCCAACGCGCCAAGCTAGCCACCCAGATCATTTGGTTATAAAGTTCTGGGGAAATCTGAGTTTTGGCTGAAATCTAGATTTCCTCTGGTGTAGGTATGAGCTTGTGTAACTAAATATAAAGCACAATTATGTTCAAAAAGAGCAGTTGTAGCATATGAAAGCCTTTACTGCCCCTTCAGACAAATAAACTGGAGTCATTTACCTGCTGGGCTTTCTACACAAGGCTGAAGCAAAGTGAAACCAGAGGCAGAGGCATCATTTCAGAAAAACTCCATCTATTGGTAACTCAAGTGACTGTGATCAACATCACAGTTCCTTTCATCTTACTAGTGCTAGAGCTAGACTGTTCTAATGAGAGGATCCGACTTCTGCATTTAATCTCTTCTAAGACACTATACTGCACCACTAATTAAGAACAGAATAAATTTTGTCAACATTGGTGGGAAAGTAGAAAGATTTTAAATTATGATCATTAAAACTTTACTTCATTATTATGTGATTTCTTAACTGCGAATCTAGTTCTGGTGTGAGAATTACGTTACTATCCCATTTGGGGTTTGAATGAAGCTCAGCATTTCTTGCAACATATCAGCGTACAGAAATAGCCATCACCAAGATAGTAATATGAATAATTGGCATAATGTCTAGTATAATGTAGTCCCTGCACCCACAGAACCAGTATTCATGGTTTCAGCTGTCCACAGTTACAGTTGCTGCAATCCACTATCTATGGTTTCACACATTTGGGACACAGGGCATAGAACGTATTCCTTGTAGATGCAGGGCTCCTACTGAAAAACTAGACACAAACACAGGTAGAAACTAAACAAATCCGTGAATAGACAGACAGACAGACAGACAGACACTTTTCTTTTGGATCATAAAACAGTACATGCATCCTTTGCAAACACCAGTTCCTTCTTTTGGATAATAACATTTACTGGTTTTAAATTTACAGTAATTATTTTGAAATTTCACCAAATTACACAGAAGTAATTCTTTTGGTACCTATTTTAGTCTGTTGCAGCCAAACATCGACAACACTTTCATAAACCTATATCATCAGAAAGAGATTAACTTTTTGATTATACTGAAGCTACTGCATTTTAGAACCTTAAAAGTAATTACAAAACTTTTCCGTTAAAGACTTTGAAAGTAGGATTTGACATATTTCCTTTAAATTACTAATCCATCTAATGGCATTGTTGCCTCTGACTCCTTAATTCAGAATAAATTTTACAGAATTAAAGCAGCAACTTGAAAGAGTGTGGGTGATAGATTCCCCAAACAGCTTCAACACCCACAGGTATTATTTGTAAGAAAACAATCATGCTGAGTCTTCAGCTCATTAGAGAGGGCAGAGCGTTCCATCTTCACCTGACATCCTATCTGTTCTGTTGACATCGTCTGCCCCCTGCTTCCACCTACTCCTCCCAGAACAATGCTCACAGAAGAGATTTGTGTGAATGGACAAGGGTATGAATGTGTGGCTTTTAAAAACAGAAGCTCCAACATTTTAGAAGCTGTACTTTGGGGATGGAAGGGAAAGGAAAGAGGAAAAACTGTCCCAACGATTGATTAGCAATTGGCAGTTTCTGTTCTAATTAATCATGTTACATTTTGTGTGTGTAACACTACTCAAATGCAGTTATTCAGAATTCTGAAAACAGAGTGATTAAACAAATGATCCAGCATGTTATGCATTTTAATTTTATACTGTCCATTATGTCTTAAGTAGACAATTATTTACTGAAAATGTCATTTTAATAATTGAGAAGTATATGTGAGAAAGTCCAAATTTAAATTTGCGCATTTTGCCATAATGATTTCATGGTTGATATGATGTGGGCAAAATCTGGGCCAACAAACTGTACATACTACCTGTCCTAAGGTTCCTGGTGCAGTGGGATTTGCTTGTTTCTATAGGTGGTTGTACTTCTCTTCAAGAAATGTGTTCAGTTTGGAATCGCCTAAGGATCTTAACTTAAGTCTCAAATAGAGACACTTACCAGTTGTATTGTTCACAGTGCATCCTTTAAGAAACTGCACCCATTACTCTGCCTCCATCTTCTTCTGGAAGAAAAACAGTGATTGAACAAGTACAAAGAAGGTAGCGAGGGACCTGTTGCCCACATCAATGAAAGGGGACAGTACAGGAACATCTGTCTACTTTAAATGAGTTTAGATCTCTTGGGTGAGATGAACAGCATACAAGGATATTAAAGGAATAAACCAATGTAATCTCAGAGCCTCTGTCTATAATCTTTGTGAATTATTTGAGAACATATTAGGTAACTAAAACATTGGAGATAAGCAAATGTTATCCTCAGTGTCAAAGAAAAGGAGGGAGATCCAGGCAACTATCTAGCAGTCAGCATGACCACAATACCAGGAATTGGTATTGTAAAACGGAGGGTTTGTACAATGAAAAATCCGTACAACGGGAAAAAATCCGCCCCCCCCCCGCGGCCACCTCCGTCCACCACCTCCGCCTGCCCGGAAAGAGGATGGGGGGCGCTCGGGGAAAGAGGGGAGGGGAGGGGAGGGGCGGCAGGCACGGAGGGGGGCGAGCCAGGGGGGGTGGGCCACCTGCACAGGGGTCCTCCCGGCTCCGTCAGGCACCTCCGGATGGCGCTTGCGGGGGTGCCAGAGCCCCGGAGGCAGGAGGGGGTGCCCGGCGGCCTGAACCCCCATCCGTGGTGGCGGCCTGCTGTGTGTGTGTGTGTGTGTGTGTTGGGGGAGATTGAGCACGTTCACCTACCGGGAGGAGCAGCAGGAAGGGAGGGAGTGGGGGGGTGCGAGAGGGCAGAGGAAAGCGAGGGCGGGAACCCTTCCTTGGAGACAAGGCAGGAGCGCCGCCTGCCAAAGCCCCTCCGGAAGAGGCCTGCCACCCCTCCCCTCTGTGTGTGTGTGTGTGTGTGTGTGTGTGTTGGGGGGGAGATTGAGCACGTTCCCCTCTTCCTACCGTGAGGAGCAGCAGGAAGGGAGGGAGTGGGGGTGCGAGAGGAGCAGAGGAAAGCGAGGGCGGGGAGGCAACCCTTCCTTGGCGACAAGGACCAGAAAAAGTGCCGCCGCCGCCCGCCAAAGCCCCTCTGGAAGAGGCCTGCCACCCCTCCCCTGTGTGTGTGTGTGTGTGTGTGTGTGTGTGTGTGTGTGTGTGTGTGTGTGTGTGTGTGTGTGTGTGTGTGTGTATGTATGTGTGTGTATGTGATGGTGCGCGGGAGGAGGGAGGCCGGGGGCCCTCCTGGCAGGCCTTTGGTGCCGCGGATGCTGTGTGGGCCACCACCGGGAAGAGGATGCAGGGCGGTCGGGGAGGGGAGGGGAGGGGAGGGGTGGCAGGCCACCACCTGCGGCTGCCTGGGGAAAGAGGGAAGGAGGGAGGGGAGAGGAGGGGCGGCAGACACAGAGGGGGGTGAGCCGGGGAGGGGCACCCTTACCTGGCACCTGCATGGGTGTCCACCACCCACCCACCCACCCTCGCCCCAAAAAAACTAGCGCCGCATTGGAATGCATTGGAATGGATTAAATCCAGTTTCAATGCATTCCTATGGGAAACTAGTATTTGTATAACGTAATTTGATTTGGAACGAATTAATTACGTTATACAAGGTACCATTGTACTTGATTATATCTCCTGAGGCATAGTGTCCAGATCAAGGGACATAGTAGACTGCAGCCAAGAAAAAAGGGAGCAATGAAGGTATTAGAAAAGATCCTTAAATGAAAGGATGTATCATTGCAGATGAAAACCAAGATTGTTTTCTGTAGCACTGGAGGGTAGGGCCTGAAGTTAACTGACACAAATTACAAGAAAGATATTTTTTCTGAGTATGACAGTGATAGCTGTTCATTGATAGAATGCCTCAGAAGGTGGTGGACTCTCCTTCACTGCAAGTTCTTAAACTGAGCTTAGACCTGTCAGGGATACATAAATTGTGGATTTCCTAGTCTGGCAGTGGGTTGAGCCTTATGATCCATGGGGTTATTTCCAGATCTACAGTTCCACAATTCTATTATAATATGATTAGATCAAGATTTGTATGCTATACAGTCATGTGAAAGAGAAAGTATGTCCTCTTTGGATTCTATGGTTTTATGTATCAGGACATGTCATATTTTTCTGTTTATAAGAAGCCGCTATGTATAAGATGACCCCCACTTTTCCAACCCAAAATTATAAATTACCAGTCCAAAAAAGTGATTTTCTTCCATTAGAAAATACATGAACCTCTGACAAGGAAGAGAAAAACATGCTCCCCCAGCATTATTCTCTGCCAATGTACGTACACCATATGTACGCTGAAATTTAAATCATTTTTCAAAAAGAGAACCTGTTACAATAGTAGTTTTTTTGTTAGTGGGATCATACCTTCATTTATTCAAACTATGCTTTCTTAAACAGATAGTATGCATGCTGTGTGATCAACAACCTCGGACTCAATGTTAAAGCAGTTGTAGTGCTTGTGGGCCCTATTTATTCCTCAATTTTTTTGTTTATTTGTATGTACATTTTTGCAAGCATCTGTTTTTTTCATCAGCTGCTTTATGCAGATCTCTCACTAAAGTGCAAAATATGAATAAGTCAATCAAATAAAGAACAAGAGTTGTGGTTTTAAAAATTGATGATTCCATTTCATTCTGGTTCTTAAAATTAATTCAAGGGGAGCAGATGTTGTATTTCATGGTATAGAGAATAAAGTTGTCACTATCTCTTCTTCTGTTATTTTAATAGAAAGGATTAGAAAATCTTAATAGAGTTTAGTCAGACACTCTCAGAAATTGATATTGTGGTTGTTTGCCAAAGAGCTTGATTTAAGTGTTTTCAGATCTTGGAAATTAATATTTTTAAAGTACAGTATTCCATTTCTGTTGTCTTTTTTCCAATGACCTGTTGTTACTCACTGCTAATAAATTAAATAATAGCATGCTACTAATGAATTACTACTTTTGTTCCTTTTAAAATTTAAAAATATTGCCTTCAAAAACAGTTTTTAGATGATGAATGTTACTTGATACACTTTAGTAATATTACAGATCGTTACATTATTTGAAAAATGACATCATTGCACCCCTTTTGCTCCTAATAGTAAGAAGTAATATCACTACTTATAATACTTTACTTTAAAGCACTGGTGCTTTGGAGACTTCACTGACCAGACATGTTCCTGCTAGCTTCCCATCTGTCTCCATCATGCACAGATATTCACTTGTCTTTCCTACACTTCCCTTTGCTTCCATAAGTGATGCTCCCATATTAACTTGAACATCCTCTATTCTGAATGAAATGTTATATTCACTGCTTCTGAGGCCAAGCATGATCTTCTCTATAATGATAAACTAAAGAAACAGGAATTGTGCCCACATTTGAATATGTGTGACCAACTGTCAATTGACTTTCAGGCAGCTAAAGTGGACCATTACACTAAATAAGGCACCACCTACAGGCCTATTCCAGACAGCTCACATCCACCTACCACAGAAGTTCGTATAACAGTCCACAGCTTCAAACATTTAGAAAGCTGTCTTCAGGAGTAACTCTTTACTTTTATATTATCTGGTTTGCAGAGAGGGAAAGTTGTTTGTATACTTTTTCGGGTGGTATGTTGCATTTGGGGGGGAAGACATGATATGCTGAGTGTGTATAATAAATGTGTAAGGAAGAAGAGAAAAAGGAAATTGCATAGATTGGCAGGGTAGGAAAGACTTGTCATCTATCATGTTAAGCCTATGTTTGTCATGCTGGATCAAGAGTGAAAGAAAGAGAAGAGTTGGTAACAATCATGCTCAATGGAACTTAGGCAGTGGGGTACTTGGCGCAGTCATGGGCTAGGTCACGGGGAACCCAGGACAACTTCATGTCATTTTTATGGGTGTTCCTCCAGTGCTGTTTTAGACATCCCCTTGGTCAGGATCCACCGACTTGCAGTGTGAGACCCTTTTTTGGCCAGATTTTCCTCACTGGCACACAGGACATGTCCAAACCAGCACAGTTGGGCTTTGCACATCTTGTCAGTGATTGGTGCAATGACGTATTTTGCTCTGATTTTATCATTGCGCACATAATCCTTTCGTGTTTTGTGTGACGCCAGAGGTCCATTGCAGCATCTTCATCTCCATAACACCAAAGTGACATTTAATCTCTTTAATTGCTGGCCAGCACTCTGCACCATAGAGCACAACAGGTTGTACAATGTTGTGACAGATCTTTGATTTTAAACGGTTGCTGATTTTTTTTGGTCACACATGATGCTTAATGTTTTACGCCATTTTAGCCAGGCACTGTTGATCCTTGATGTCACCTCGTGACTCAGGCTCCTGTCAGCTGTGATCATGGAACCAAGGTGTTTGAACTTCTCAGTTCTTGGTAGGTCAATACCATTTAGAAAAAGTAAAATATAATTATATACATCAAAGACACCAACAAATAAATAGATCAACAACAGAATACAATGGTCCCTTCACCTTTGCTCTTACTCAATTTACCCTCTTATGTCTATTATTCTTTCCATTCTTTAACTGTCCCCATAAGGCATAAACCCTTTGTATTATTGACATCCTCATATTCTGTTAAAAATAATAATGCTATTTTTGGTGACATTAACATTCAGTATTTCTCTAATCTCCTCAAAATTCTTATTCGATACTTTTTGTACCACTTCACACTTCACGCTCCCACCAGAAATGACAGTACATTCTCACTTCATATCTCGAGCATTTCTTGGAATAGTTAGCATCTGTAGTATTTATTTTATTGCAGTTAGGTACCATCTCCATAATGTTTCATACCCATTTTCTTTTATTCTGGAGAAACAAGGGAACTATGCGAGATTGCTTTTTGTAGACTTTAGTTCTGCATTTAATACTATTTTTCTGCATAGACTTGTGCCTAAACTATTAGATCTGGGGCTTCCACCGTGCTTATGCAGGTGGATATTAGATTTCCTATCAGAGCGTTCTCAACGGGTCAGGATAGGTTCTCACGTTTCTGCAAATCTCAGTATAAATACGGGAACGCCGCAGGGGTGTGTATATTGAACCTGCTTTTGTACATGCTCTACACATACAGCTCTGTTCCCAATTACCCCAGCAATAAAATCATTAAGTTTGTAGATGACAAATGCTAGGTGTGATCAATGCTAGGGAGGGGGAGCCAGCTTATAGGAGGGAGGTGGAAATGCTGATGGAGTGGTGTAGGGAAAATATTCTGTTCCTCAATTTAGAAAAAACAAAAGAGATTATTGTGGATTTCAGGAAATGCAAATTTAATATTCAGCCACTTGCTATTAAAGGAAAGTGGGTGGAACAGGTTTCAGGGTTTCGATTTCTGGGAAGGCAGCTGAGAGAGGATCTGACATGGGGAGCAAACACTAAAGAGTTGATGAAGAAAGCACAGCAGATATTATGCATTTTGAAAATCCTCAGGAAGAATAATCTTTCAAAAAATCTGCTGTTGGCTTTTTATCACTGTACTATAGAGAGTGTGCTGACTTATGGTCTGTGTGTGTGGTTTGAGAGTTGTACAGCCAGAGAAAGAACAATGCTGTCCAAGGTTGTTAAGACTGCGGAGAGAATAATTGGTTGTACTCTCCCTACTTTAGACCTAATCTATGATTTCAGGTGTTATAAGAAAGCTGTAGATATTGTGCAGGATCTCACACACCCTGGAAATAATCTATTTCAGCTTCTGCCCTCTAGGCGGAGATACAGGGTCATTAAGACCAGGACTAGCCACTTGAGGAATAGTTTCTATCCAAAAGTGGTTTTGGCTTTGAATGCAGTGAAATGTAGTTTCTGAGGAAGCTTCTGTAATTAGTTTTTAGAGTTTTTAGAGTTTTAGAGTTTTTAGAGTTTTTCAGTTTTTCAAGTGTGTTGTTAGTGGGTTAAATGTGTGTATTTGGGGTGGGGGATAGATATTTATGTATGGTTGTACTGTTAGGTCCTGTAAAAGCCGATGTAGATTCTTTCAATCTCGTTCTGCATGGGACAATGACAATAAAGATTTATCTCTCTGTCTCTCTATTGATCTATTCTAACTGACATATTTTGAAAACTCTTTTGTTTCAGATTTTCTGCCGATTTTCTTTTTCTATTTTCCCCACATCTAGCTCCCATATTGTTTTTAGACTTTCTAATTAATTCTCTTCTTCCTTCAAACATCTATATAATTTTTTCTTTTCCTGGCAAAGCCATTTTTATTTAACCAGGCCTTTCATCACTGATCAGGGCCTTTTAATGTTTAGGATTTTGCTGTTATTGTCTTGTTTCTAAAAGATTTAGACTAGTTTAGGTAGTTGTAAATTTCAGTGACTGTTTATTATTTTACTGTTTGTTTAATACCTTTTTAATGCTACAGTAGTCCCCCGCCACAACGCGGTTCATATATTACAGTCTCAGTACATCACTGTATTTTTCTTGAGAGAATCAGGCCTCCAAAAAGAGGTTTTTAACCCCCTCCAGGCACCTCAGCAAACTGACTTTGGGCTGCTCCTGCTGGCTGCATTTCCAAAGAGATATTTTTAGCATGCTTCTGACACCTCAGCAAACAGACCTTGAGCTCCTAGCAGCACCTCTCTTTGGAAATGCAGTAAGCAGGAGAAGCCCAAGATCAGTTTGCTGAGGTGCCTGCATTTTGCTTCCAAAGAGAGGTTTTTAACCCTCTCCTAACACCTCAGCAAAAAAACTTTGATCTCCTGGCAGCAAGGTTTGCTGAGGTGTCAGGAGGTGGTTAAAAACCTCACTTTGTAAATGCAGCTGGCAGGAGCAGCCCAAGGTCAGTTTGCTGAGGTGTCTGCATTTCACAGATTTTTCTTTATAGCAGGTGGATCATAGAATCATAGAATCATAGAATCATAGAATCATAGAGTTGGAAGAGACCTCAAGGGCCATCAAGTCCAACCCCCTGCCATGCAGGAACCCCATCACAATATTTCCGACAGATGGCCATCCAGCCTCTGCTTAAAAACCTCCAAAGAAAGAGACTCCACCACCCTTTGTGGCAGCATATTCCACTGCCAAACTGCTCTAACTGTCATGAAGTTCTTCCTAATGTTCAAATGGAATCTCTTTTCCTGTAGTTGTCAGGCACCTAACTCCTGCAATAAATGGGGGAGTACTGTATAACTTTTAAAAATCGTATAAGCTGGCTTGGGTTGAATGGATGAATGAATGAACAAATGAATATTCTACTATATTACAATACAGCTACACAATTTATCATATTAAAGCTAGTGAGGTTCAGAGTTAATTTGAGAATTGGAATTATGATCCCTTCAGCTGACAGGGAAAATGTTTTACCACTCCTGACCTACCTTATGAAGTGGATCATTCACCTCATAGCAGATAGCTTGTTTTTTTTAAACCTTTGACATTTACCCAATGCTGCTTCTTGTTGCTGCCATCAATTACCTGCCCTGTTCCCTAAAATGTGTTTATTCAACAGACCAGTGGAAGTATGAGCTTTGTATCTGAGCTAATAGATGCTCCCAGAAGTGCACATACACTTAGGGGGTTGGTTGTCCTAGGTCAACCCTTTATATCCTAGAGTCAGATCACCTATTAAGATAGCTTCCTAAAATGCAAAGGCATAGCCACTAGTTAGTTTTGAAACTACTTTTAGGGCAGTGCTTCCCAAACTTGGGTACTCAGAAGTACAACTCCTGGATATCCTGTTCAGTACAGCTAATGATAAAAGGTTCTGAGAGTTTTAGTCCAAGAACATCTGGGAATCGAAGGTTGGGAAACCTTGTCTCTTAGCAGGATGTGAGGAGTTGGACTGAAACACATAGAAAGTGAGTTATGAACACCTTCTGGAGGAGAAAGAAGAAGTCTGTGAAGATGCAGGGTCAGCAGAGATTCATAGAAAGAGCCTTCTCTTCTAAGAAAAAGAAGAGCAATTATTACTACATAACTCATTGGTTTAGGTACAGTGGTCCCCCGCCATTTTGCGGTTCATTACTGCAGTCCCAGTATATCATGGGACCATAGTATATGAAAGGCAAGGCCCCCTGAGGTAAGCTGTTTGGGCCTGCTTTAGGCCTCCTGCACTTACCCCAGGCCTGGCGCTGCCCCGAATGGGCCTCCAATGGACTTTCTGGACCTATTGGAGGCCCCAGAAGTGGTTTTCGGCTTCTAAAAATTGGAAGTGCCTTCTGGATCACCAGAATCCACTTCTGGGGGTTTCTGACAGGCTCGGGAAGCCCGTCGGAGGCCGGTTCGGGGCAGCACCAGGCCTCAGGTATGTGTAGGAGGCCCCAGATAACCCCCCCAGTCCCAACCCGACCCAGCATCCGCATATCACAGATTTTCCATTATCGTGGGTAGGATTATTTATTTTATTTATTTATTATGAAACTTCTATACCACCCATCTTCCCGGAGGAACTCTGGGCAGTTCACAATAACTGAATCAATTCAGTCAACTCAACATGCACACAGATAACTAAAAACTATGAAAGACAAACAATTTAAAGAAGAAAAAAGAGTATGCAACCCTGGCATGAACTAAAAAAAATAAACTGAGCAGATGGCGGGGGGAAAAAAGACAAATTTTAAACTAAGTCACCAAAAGCTTCGCGGAAGAGCAAGGTCTTTAGGGCCCTCCGGAAGGCCGGCAGGGACTGTGCAAGGCGCACTTTGCTGGGAAGGTGGTTCCACAAGGTCGGGCCTGCCACAGAGAATGCCCGGTTCTGAGTCAAGGATTTCTGGGCCTCCCTGGGCGTGGCCACCCGAAGCTAGTGTGCCCGTGACATCCTCATTGGATGGGCCAAAGTTGACCACTGGGTGATCCACTCTGCAGGTAGTTAGGTCCTAGGCCATGGAGGGTTTTATAAACTAAAACCAGGACCTTGAATCTAATCCGGGACACAACGGGTAGCCAATGCAGGCGAGCCAGACTGGGGTGATGTGGTCGTAACGACGCACACCCGCCATCAGTCTGGCCGCTGCATTTTGCACCCGCTGCAGTCGCCGGAGGAGAGTCAAGGGCAACCCCATGTAAAGAGTGTTGCAATAATCTATTCTTGAGATCACCAACGCTTGCACAAATGTTCTCAGAGAGTCCCCGTCCAGGTATGGGCGAATCTGGGTGATTTGATGAAGATGGAAGAAAGCGGTTCTGGACACGGCGGCCACCTGGGCCTCCACGGTGAGAGCCGGGTCCAGAACCACACCCAGATTCCAAACGCTGTCCACCAGCTGGAGGGAAACACCCTCCATGCTGGGGAGAGGGCCTCCATAGCTGGACGGGGAACTTGCGTCCCTAACCCCCGTGATAGGCAGGGGATTACTGTAATTGAATGTGAAGCCAAGGACGAGAGTTTGATTCTTCATTATGACTCCTTAACAGGGGTTGAACTTGATGATACCAAGGGTCTCTTCTAGTTCTGTAGTTCTAAGATGATGATGATAGCAGGGAGGGTGGTGTAAGTCTCTGCGGCACTCAGCAGGCAGTTATCTCTATGTCTCTCTTGTTACATCTGTTTCTGTGCATGCCATCCTCAGAGAGGACCTCACCTTCCCCTCCCTCCCTCTTTTTTGACAATGCTTCTATCAGAAGAAGATATTAACTTGCTGGAGGGAGAGAAAATGGGCAGAGTTTTATTGCAGAGCCACTTCCAGTAAAAATCAGGAAAGAGTGCAAGGGAGTGTGAATGCAAGTGAGGGTATTAGTCATTCTGTTGCTCTCAGAACAGAGAGTGAGAGAGAAAGATAGAGAGCCGAGTGTAACTGGCACCTCCTCCCCTTTTGTATTCACACTCTTGCTTCTTACTTGTATTCTGGTTTCTGCTTCCAGTGACTGTGCAGGAGAACTCTGGTGTTATTGTAATGCTCTACCGTTTCTCCATTCATTCAGAGAGGGACCCTCACTTGTATTTGTATCCACTTCATACCCTCCTCCCATTTCTTCTGAAGAACTGACTTTATATGCAACTTACTCCTCTACCTTTATTTCTTGAAAAACATAAGAATTTAAGAATATCCTCCTCAGATTTGCTAGCTCAGAGGCTGTAAGGCAGCAGGTTATATTCTTCAGTTATAAGCATGTATTCTTGGAGCTTACTCTCAAAAAGGCTGTCATATTCAGCATTTTTAGAGTTTTAGTTTAAATTCATTCTACCAGGTTAAATTTGGGTATAATTTATTCTGCAATGAGGAAATCCTAAAATATCCCTGGGTTAAGATCTATACGGATTTTTAATCTGTGTTCTACATGAGCATTTCAATGTTTCCTCTTGTTTTCACCCAAGAGTAAAATTGTCAACCGCTAGTAACTAAATTCTCTATGCAGATATCTGTAAAGAAAGTGTGATTAAATATTCTTTGACAGTACAACTACAGAATTGACTTAGTCAATTTCCAAGGACAATTTCATTTGTCAGAGAAGTCTGGATTTTCAAACTTTATCAGTAAGAGAAAAGTTGGATACAAATTGAATAAATAAATACAGTGGAACCTGGGATAACGACTGCCCTGGATAACGAATAATTTGGATAATGACTCATTATTTTTAACCCCCCCACAGCCCACAGCCCCAGCCTCCCTCCACATTTCTCTTTTACTGACCTGCAGGGGGAGGCAACATGCAGATGTGGGGCCGGGGGGGGGGAAACCGGGCAGTCTCTCTTGGCAGTGGCGGCGGCACAGGAGGAAAGGTGGGTTTTGTGGGGGGGGAAGTGCCAGCCGCCGCTCGGCCGGAAAGCCCGGCGGCAGCGGTGTCAGCGGCGGAGGAGGAGGAAGAGGAGGATGAGGATGAAGAGGTGGGTTTTGTGGGGGGTGGGGTGGGGGGGAAACGCCAGCTGCCGCTCCGCCGGAAAGCCCAGCGGCGTCAGTGGCGGAGGAGGAAGAGGAAGAGGAGGAGGAGGAGAAAGAGGTGGGTTTCATGGGGGGTGGGGGGAAAGCACCAGCCGCCACTTGGCCGGAAAGCCCGGCGGTGGCGGCATCAGTGGAGGAGGAGGAGGAAGAGGAGGAGGAGGAGGAGGAAAGGTGGGTTTCATGGGGGGAAGCGCCAGCCGCCGCTCGGCTGGAAAGCCCGGCGGCGGAGGAGGAGGGGAGAGGAGTGCACTTTGAAAGTGCACTTTAAAGAGGTCTGGGGAAAAAGGCTTTTTGGGGGGCCTTTTTCCAGACCTCCAGAATGGATTTAAATGGTTTCCCATTCATTTCAATGGGAAACCATGCTTCGGATAACGAGGAACTTCGGATAATGAGGAACGTCGGGGAACGAATTACCGTCGTTATTCGAGGTACCACTGTACAGTAAATAATAAGAATACACTTTAACTCTCAGAAATGCCCTTATTGCTTGTACTTTCTGCAGCTCACTGAATATGTGGGAACTACTTAAGTAATTTTATTGTTCAAAGTTATAATTTTCCAATTTGTGAATAAATTGTAGCAGCGTTTCTCAGAGTACATTTCTGTTTTGTTAGTTAACATCATCTTCGTGGTCACTGTGACTTAAATTTTACTTGTAATCTAATAATAACTGAATTTAACTCCTTGTGATGTTATTATATTTAAATCTTCTATTGTTTCAAATCATTTTGCCAGTTCTAGCAGAAAAGTGGCAAATGAGGTAAAACAAAATAAATGTTAAATGTTGGATCCTTAAGGCAAATTAGTTGATGCTAAACCAGATGGTTTTAACCCATTTGAGTAATGAATAGCTAGTGATGAAGTACCAATCTAACTGGAGTGAAATCTTCTTTTATTGCAAAAAGTGAAATCTTCTTTTATTGCAGGGTTCCAGTGATTAAGTAGCTCTCTGTGGCCTTAAAAATGCACATGAAGCCACGGTGGCTATAGGACACATCCAAAATGCATGATATGTGGATGCCTTTATTAGTTCTAATAAACATATAAACACAAAATGGATTTTGAAATTTGTCTTATGGCTGGAACTGCTTCCCTGTATTTGAAGTGTGTGTGTAACCCTTGTGGGGCTATTTGTTTACTTAAATGTCTACTGATGAACCTTGCAAACACAATTTTACAAAATAAGTTTCATTTTATTTACAGTTGTATAGCAGACAATACAAGCAGTTTTAATGACATGATACTATAATTTGCACACCCAAGATCTTAGCAACCACACTGATATATATGCTAGTTGTAGAATTGCAAATTTCAACTTTCTTTTTGAATTGAAATCCAAGCTATCATCCCCAACTGGGCTTGGTATCCATAATATAGAACAAACAGCAACACATGCTCCCTAGACCTCACATTCTCAGTCTTTTTTTTTTTTTTTTTTTGGCCATGGCTCTAAACACAATATAAAAGAAATATAATTTGAACCAAAATGGTTTAAGTTGTATAATGAACCTGATAAATGGTGTGGGAGGAATTCTTTCCAGTCTATGCCCCCCTTCAAATGTACCAGCCCCCCAATCCATAAGCCACATGATTCCCATTAAGAATGGCTGCCCTAAACCAAGTTGGCAAGGGTCTTAACAGCTAAATGAGAAAAACAGTGTTGGTCTCTTCAGCTCTCCCACACCCTTTGATCCAAATCTCTGCTAACAGACCTGTTTGTCCTTAGCCCCAGCCCTTTGGACTGAATCATTATTTCATAGGGGTTATACTTGCAAAGGCAAATAATCAATTAATGTGAGATATTGCTGCTGTTTGTCCAGAGGTTTTGAATATACTGGGAGTTTGATTCACCACTGTTGACTCCTAGATGGACATGATTTGATGATCCATAAGGTCCCTTCCCACTATGCAGGACTAAGATCATCATCATCATCATCATCATCATAATCAACCATCGTCATCATCATCATCATCGAACTAGAAAGGACCCTATGGGACATCAAATCCATCTCCTGTTATTTGTAGTTTCCATATTAATATACTCACCCAGGCATATTAGTATGTCTCTTAGAACTTTTAATGGCATAAAAATGCAGGTCATCTTGCATACATTTAAATTAAGCACTGAAGTTAGGAATAGCGGACAATTCAAGTGAAACGTGGTCATACAGTATTGGTAGTTGCTTGAATATGCAGTTACTGCTTCCTCTTCTTCCTCTATTTTTTTAAATCAAGCACCCTTTAGAAAAGAGGTGCATTCATTTTCACATTTTGAACATTTAATTTGCCATTGTTGAGTTTTTCAGATTTACTGTAACATTGATAACTTTTAGGAAAAAATAGTTTAAAAATATCCCCCCCACAACCCTTTCTGAGTAGAGTATTGTTTCTTACGCCACATAATTCAAAATTTAGTCCTGACATATTATTGTAAATGTCACTGAAGTATGGACTGTGCATGTAGGGGGAAAACCTATTGTCATGAAAGATAACCATCAAAACTGTGTTTTCCTATGGGAGAAACATTTATCTTAGTTATGTAAAGTCTGTGGTTGAGAGAAATGTGCTATTTCTTACAAGCTAATGAATATGAAAGATATCCTATTTAATCCCAGTATATTTCTTAGGTAATCAAATATTCATTGTGAAAAAATATTTTAAAATGTACACAGTGCGTGCTATTTGGCTTCATATAATTAGAAGTTCATTGTGAAATCAAGACAAATCCTCTTAACATTTCTGTTTTTGAGAGCGTGTGTAGGTTTTTCAATGGCATTTCCAGGCAGGGTTAGAAAGCATACTGCTTTAATACTACATCATAGCAATTAAAGCATTCTCTGGACAGTTTACCATTTAGTTTTGCAGGCTACACATTCTCTCCCCCCCTCTCCCCAAAGCAACCTGGGCAATCAATTTACCAACCTCAGAAGAATGGAAGATTGAGTGAATGTTGAACTAGCTACCTGGAATTGAATCCAGGTGATAACAATTTTGGCAATTGAACCACTGTGCCACAAGGCAAGATGAAGTACACCCCTTTCATACCTAATCCTAAGTATATTAACTCAAGAAAAAGTCACACTGAACTAATGACATACCTTTGTAATTGCCCTGCTTTTTTGTATTATAAATAATCCTGTCTTATTTCCTATTCAGCCAGTTAATCCAGCTGAGTCCTATCTGTAGTGAACTGGGGATCACTAAGGCCGTGGTCACACCTGGGTTTTGATCCTGATCTTCTGAAGGTCCGGCTTTTCCTCTTTGTCCCATCACATGATTTAAATGTGGAACAAGAGTTCTGACGTCAAAAGCTGTTTTTTTTTAAATTTTAAAGTGCAGTTCAGCCTCCTTGGCCAGCAGGTGGTGCTAGCATTTTAAAAAAACGGACCACTTGGCTGGGGAAAATTAAAACTTGTAGGACCAGATAGAGCTTCCTGTTTCTCTGAAGGTGAAAAGCAATTAACAATAACAGCGCTGATCGGCCCCAGGAACAGCCGGTTGGTGCTATAAAAAAGAAAGAAAAAGAAACCTGGATTATCTGCGTGGTCCCACGGCATCTCCCTCCTTAAAAGTTGGATTTTCAAAGCGAGGCAAAAAATATCCCTCCCTCTTGGGTGAGTCACAGAAACCTCGCTTAAGGGATCATTACTGGGTTTTCTTTTTTCTTTTTTTTCAAAAAGCCCACTGGCCGTGGGGATGGCATTTTTAGACACAGGTTATCTGGTAATTTAAACTGGTTTTAAAGGGATGTGGGACCGGGGCCTAAGATCAGTGGTGCTTACTTCTCTTTTAAGTAAACATGCAGAGTCTAGTCTGTGAGTTTATCTGGAAGCTGAGTCATGGCAATTGGACTTATTTTCTTGAGAAATTGAAACATTTCGCTGCTCATCCAAACAACTTTGTCAGTCTGAAGAAAGCTAGTTATGAGTCCTACATTTTATAGTTCATGTTGACCTCTTGTCACTTTGGTCTGAAATAAGCTCATAAGATGAACAATGGTCTGAATAGGGTTGTTAGGTGGACAGTAGTCTCAACAGGCCATTAGGTGAACAATGGTCTAAGGTGCTGAAACCGATAAAGTATGAGTTGTTAGCTATTGCCTTGGTGGTGGCGGTATGAAATATTTTTGACAAATCAAAATTTTGACACATTTCCCCAGACAAATAAAAAATAACTTCGCACTTTCTGAGTCCTCGTTACCTAGAAAATCCTGGAAAGGGTTGTCATATATCAGAAGTGACTTGATGGTGTCTCCTCCTCCTCCTCCTTCTTCTCTAAAGCTGGATGGAAGGCCTTTGCCCATTTGCTTCAAGGTTTTTGCTTAAATGTGGTTTCCATGTGCCTGTATTCTCAAATGCATATTCAGATATTTTTGCTTTTGTTTTGCTTGGAGCTCCTGCTCCAGCACAATGATAAAAAGAATGCATAGTGAAAAGGGACTTTGGGAAGTTGGGTACAGGTAAGGGATCAGCTAGTTCTTCCTGTCAGTCCAGCCTTTTCTTCTTGTTGAGATGATTATAGAAAGCCAATCTTTGGAGTCTTGAAGCGACACCGTCAGCATTCTCCCATAAGAGCTTTAATTACAGTATATAGCTTACTTTATAGAATAATCAGTTCTCATTCCTTCAGCAATGAAGTGTAGACTATGCCAAACATCTTTGAAATGAAATGCAGAAATGGTTAATCCAAATTAACATGATGGCATCTGTTTGTAAACAGCCCAGGCATTTCTGATAGAAGCTCTGGAGTTTTTTCCTTTGTCACGTGATTAAGCTGCAGATGGATAAGTGTACAACCTTATTTCATTTGACACAGTTTTTCTTAATTCCTTTACAAATGCATTGTTTTCCTTGGAAAAGCATCTCAATCCTATTCCTAAATTCAAACCTTGGAGGCTCAGTTGGAGCTGTCTCATCTGGTGTTCACCATATGGCAAAAACCTCTCTGATCAGTCAAGCTTTTGTTTTATCAGATTTAAAATAACAACAATGTAACTTTCATTTATCGGCTATTCATGTTTCTGTTTTTAGTACAATAGTTTTTTAAAATCATGTCTATTTCATCTGTGGTTTTCTACTTTAAGTGACTCATAAACACCAGAAGAATTGGATAATTTACTAATTATATAATTAGTTTCAGAATATTTTATACTACAGCTTGGAGGTTTGTCAAGTCTACCTTCCGAAAGCATCTGACTCTGCCACTAGTTTCCCAAGATATATGAAAATATAAAAAGTTATGTCAGTACATTAGCAAGCTTATTGATCAAGTCTCACAAAGTGTAGAGTGAATCCTGCAGGGCAATCTTATTTTCCTCTTAATTCTTCGAAAGAAAACTGGCAGCAATCCCAATACCAGAGAAAGACTTTTTAAAAAGTGTATTAAACAAACTGACTGATGTAATTTTTCTTACATTATATTGGTAAGAACAGCTTAAAAACAGTTGCCTCCATATACAGAATAAAGTACATGTTGGTCAATAAAATTATTATCTCAGACAAATCAGAGATACAGTAGCTAAAACACAGATGAAAAGATTAGTGCTGCAGTAAAATTTGTTTGCAATTGACTGTTCCTCCTTGAGGTTTATAATTCAATATTTTTCTTTCAGCCCTGTTTGACTAATCAGTACCTTGCAAAATAAGGTGGACTTTTACTGCCCTCTGTTGTCAGTCTGCAAATGTGGTTATGAGTTGATGTAGAAAAAGTAGATCCCCCCCCCCGAGTTTGTGTTTTTAGTTTGCACTATATTAAAACGTGGAAGCTTCCAGCTATTCTAAAGATTCAGGGCACACAGTATAGTGGAGAATGAGATTCTTCTTCCCAGGTGAAGGGAAGTTTTTCCCTCCCCAGTCCACTTGTCTCTCTCAACAGCCACGCCAACCAAAAAACAAATTGGTGAGACCAAAGAGAGACAACCAAGAGCCAGCACAATTTATGCCACTAGAGCCAAAAGAAAGTAAACCTATTGCACTTTGTATACTGCATGGAACAAGTGAGGCCCCATATGAATTGGGATCTATGATTTTACTCTTTGAAGCTGATTGCCTTATTGCTATGATGCAGACAAAGAAATCCTGAAAGAATTTGTGTTACTGGTTTGCATTGCAAACTATTTAGATTTCAGATGCCCGAGTTATGCACCCACAAAGCGAACCCAGAAAAGTTTCTCACAGGCAACTAGAGACACCACACCTGTAGAGGAGCGTCCTCTGACTCTTCTCTATAACACCTCCACGTTTGGTGACGATTGTGTGTCCCCAAGCCAGCTTCTACAGGGCACTTTCTTAGGGGGACCCAATTTATGAATGTATAATTTGGATGTCTAAAACCCAGTATATAGCAAATTGTGACATATTTTAGGGGAGTATTACAGGAAGCATCTCTACAATGTTGGTACCGGGGGAACTTTCTTGGTGTGGCCTTCTCTATGGGTGAATAACTCAGGCATTCAGAACCCAAATATCACCAAACCTGGAAGCTGGTAAGTCTAGGTGCCTTTGGAGCAACTTCATAGATTTATAAAGTAAATAATGAATATGCAAATTGATTCATCGATTCATCAAAAACAATAATAAATTTGATATTTGTAATTTGTTGACCTTGGAAAATCACAAATTAAAATGAATCACCACTTTTCTGACCCTTTGCCTATAGCTGTGTTACTGTTAGTTTATAAGAAAATGCTGCATATGTTTGTATTCCAATCTGTAATGTGCTGTGTTTTAAGAAATAAGCTGGTACTATTGCTCTTAAATTGCTGTCTCTAAAATAAAAAATAGCTTTGTAGGAATTTTGAAACAAGGGGTGGACAACCCTTTGTCCTTCACCTGTTGTTGGATTACAGTTCCTGTAATTCCTTCTCACTTATTGGTCATCTTAGCAAGGGTTTATAGGAGCTGCTGTTCAACAATACTGGAAGCATACATTACCCATCAAGATGTTAACATTATATGCCAAAATTGAGGGACTTCTTACAACCCATGGGCCAAATTCTGCTTCACAGTCATTGGAGGATAATGTTCCTATAGGCTCAAAGGCAAAGGAGTTGAACCAAAAACACTACAGTATTTTAGTTTATAGCTCTTACTGCTAATTACAAAGCCTTAGGAGAGGCATTGGAACCTTTTAGAGGAGACCCTTTACAAAAGTAAGGAAGCCACAAAATGTGTTATGGAGATTGGAATGGTCACCTAGATGGACGAGGTCCAGCTTCCTACATCTGCTTTATGCAATTCAGCGTGTGAGGACAGTATTTATGTAATGAGGCACAAAGCCACGATTCAGTGAATGAACAAGCAAGCAAGCAAGCAAATATTTATGAAGGGCTATCTACAAACTAGATTTTTTTCAAGCCACACACTTCATATAAGTCCCTCCCCTCAAAAACATGCTGAGATTGCAATAATGTGATAATTATTATAGTATGGATTACAAATGACTCAGTATTAAACTATATATTCTTTCAAAACTGTGGACAGCTATTGAATAATCAAAGTAACTATTATAAAATTCAAAATTAGGTTTGAAAATGCTTCTAAATTACTTAATGGATTTCCCCATTCATTCTGTCTTAAACAGAAGCAATGTAGAGTATGCCAGTATAAACAAGACAAAATTTATAAGACACTCACAATTTCAGAGGTATTCATTTGTTCTAGAGATTGTATTTTAAATCAGTACACAAATGTTTCTGGTTTTTGTTTTGCAAACTTCAGTTTTTCAAAGGCCAATTTAAGGCACATAGTCTTTTTAAATGACATTAAATTAGACTTCAGTCATCTGCTTCCTGTCACTTTCTATTAGTTTACTCTTGTTCATGAATCCTTCAGGGAAATCACAGACTGTGCAGATCCCACACGATTCTGCATAATTCTCAGTGATGTCTCCATCATGAGTTGTCACCCACTTACATTCAAACACTAGAGCAATTAACTCTTTGTTTTATGGTCATTATTCTTCACCTTTCTAATAAATTTCCATGCACATTAATAAATAATTAGTTCCAAAAGTTATATAAATCTTAGTTCTTACAAGCTAGTCAGTAAAATATTTTGTTGTGACATTAAATTATTCATTAAATTGATATGCATATTTAAATTAAAGCATGGTTGAATAAATTCAAGAAAAATGACTATGTTATGTTGTCAGCCTGGCCTCTAGTTCTCTCAAGAGGATGCAGTCTTTAGATTCATGGAATGTCAGAGTCTCCAAAGTCCTTGCAGATCCTGGTTGTGCAAAGCTTCACCTTCTGAGGAGGAATGGCCAGTCCTTGTTTTCTGACAAGGATGCATGTGTCAAGTCAGAAATTCTGATGACAGAACAATTCCTAAGAACCCAATAGTTATGTATATAGACCGCTAAGAAAAGCCAGAAGCTTACATTTGTCACAGCTGACATTTATCCTTGTAAAATTTAATGCCAATATGCACTAGTTAACCACTTCAAATCATATTTTACATTACCTTGTTTTCAGACTTTGCTGGGACAAGCCAGTCGTTTTGCAGGTGACATTTAGTAAACTGCTATTCAAACCTCATTTTTAAAAGTACAATGATCATTTCATGGTTATTTTTATTTATCTATTTATCTAATATTTATCTATGACTGTATCTAATATATATTACTACATCTTTAATGCTTTTTAAAAAGGCTCTTAGGGACTCTATTTGGCGCATTTCGAAAGGTTGTTTGTTCCACATCGCGGGATCAGCCACCCACCGAGAAGGCCCAGTTGCAAGTAACAACCCTACAGGCCTCATGGGGGTGGCCACGCGGAACAAAAACACCAAATATGCTCCGGTGGGTTGGGCCGTTGCTGACCTTTGGGAGATCCTCTGTGCCAGATGCACAGGCCCCAAGCCATGGGAGGGTTTTGTAAACCAAAACCAATACCTTGAACCTTAGAATCATAGAATCATAGACTCATGGAATCATACAGTTGGAAGAGATCTCAAGGGCCATCTAGTCCAACCCCCTGCCATGCAGGAACACCCATCACAGTAGTCCTGACAGATGGCCATCCAGCCTCTGCTTAAAAACCTCCAAAGAAGGGGACTTCACCACCCTCTGTTGCAGCATATTCCAATGCCGAACAGCTCTAACTGTCATGAAGTTCTTCCTAATGTTTAAATTGAATCTCTTTTCCTGTAGTTTGAGACCATTGCCCTACGTCCTAGTCTCTGAAGCCATGGAAAACAAACTAGACCCTTCTTCAGTGTGACAGCCTTTCAAATATTTAAACATAGCTATCATATCCCCTCTCGGTCTTCTTTTTGTAAGGCTAAATATTCCCAGCTCCCGAAGCTGCTCCTTGTAAGACACTTCTTCCAGATCTTCAATCATCTTGGTCGCCCTCCTCTGGACCCGCTCTAGATTGTCTGTTGGAATATGGCAAGCTCTATATTCAGACATTATAGGGTTAAGGTCAGCTGAACTTCATTTGGAACTGTAAGGCTGTGAGTTATATCTCTTTAATTAGTATGGCTCCTACAAAAGGAATAGCTTCACCTTGCTCAGAAGCATGCATTGCGCTACAGCTTTAGCTTTTGCTACCTGCTGCAGCCTGTTGCTGATTCCATCCCTCTCTCCATGCTGATCGTCAGAGCGAGGCACACTATGCGTGTTTGCCTAATGTTCCTGGTCGTTGCCTGAGCTACCGTTGCCTTATCAAATCTTACTTTGTTTGGTAAGTTTTGTATGTACTGCTAGTGTTTTGTTATTTTATTAGGAATACCCCATTTACCCCTTTCCTTGAGAGAAATAGATAAAGTTTATTTTTATATACTTCACTTTCATCTCAGAGTCTTCAGTCTACAGTTTTTAACCCCAACATTGTCAACATCCTTTTTAAATTGAGGTGCACAGAACTGGACACGGTACTCCAGATGGGGTCACCAGAGCAGAATAGAGTGGTACTATCAGAGTGGAATAGAGTGGTACTATCACTTCCCTTGATCTAGACACTATGCTTCTGTTGATGAAACCAAGAATCATGTTGGCTTTCTTGGCCGCCACATCAAACTACTGACTCGTCTTCAGTTTGTGGTCCATCAAGACTCCCAGATCCTTTTCACAGGTACTATTTTCTAGCTAGTTGTCTCCCACCCTATATCTGTGCAATTCATTCTTTTTTACCTAGATGCACCACCCTACATTTTCCTCCGTTGAAACCCATTCCGTTAGCTTTGGCCCAGGACTCTAATCTGTCAAGGTCCTTTTGGATTTTCATCCTATCCTCTAGGGAATTAGCAACCCCATCCAATTTGGTATCATCTTCAAATTTGATCAGCCTACTCTCTATTCCTTCCTCCAAGTCATTAATAAAGATATTGAATAGCACCAGATCCAGAACAAAACCCTGGTGCACCCCACTGGTCACGTTTCTCCAAGCTGAAGAGAAGCCATTAATGATCACCCTTTGGGTGCAATCCATCAACCAATTACAAATCCATCTAACAGTGGCACTATCTATCCCACATTCTACTAACTTCTTTGCAAGTATCCCATGGGGAACCTTATCAAAGACCTTACTGAAATCTAGATAAGTAGTATCCACAGCATTCCCCTCATCCACTAGGCCTGTAATTCTATCAAAGAAAGAGAACAAATTGGTCTGGGATGACTTGTTTTTAAAAAGCAATGGGTTGCCAGTGCAGTGCAGAATTGGCATGATATGGTCAAAACGACTCACACCAACCACCACTTCGACTTTAAATCAGTGCTTAGCTTCAATAATGAACTTGATGAAGAAGAACAAACTGAAATTAAACCCAGACAAGACAGAGATGCTTCTGGTCAGTCAAAAAGGAAATTAAGTGATACAGATGCAACTGTACTTGATGGGAACCCCCATTAAAAAAGAAGTGTGTAGCTTGGGGGTGATCCTGGACTCATCCTTGAGCCTAGATGCCCAGGTCACTGGTGTTGCCAGGAGTGCATTTGCAAAATTGCAACTAGTACACCAGTTATGCCCAATTCTTGAGAAACCTGCTCTGACCACTATGACACATGCCCTAGTAACATCCCAGCTGGACTACTGTAATACACTCTATGTGGGACTGCAGATGGAAGATCTCAGGAAACTTCAACGGGTCCAAAATGCAGCAGCCAGATTGCTGGCTGGGACAGGTTAGAGAGATCACATCACACCCCTAGTAAAGCAGCTCCACTGGCTGCCAATGAACTATCGGGCACAATTCAAGGTGTTGACCTTAACCTACAAAGGTCAAAATGGCCTGGGTCCAAAGTACCTCAAAGATTGAATCTTGCAGTATGAACCGGCTCTGGTGCTAAGGTCATCAGGAGAGGCCTTTTTCTCCATCCCACTATCTTCATAGGCACGTCTCTCATAGGAAAACATGAAACGGCCTTCTCTGTTGCTGCTCCCAGACTGTGGAACTCCCTCCCACTGGAGGCCAGGACTGCCCCTTCTCTGTTGTCTTTCCGGAAGCAGGCAAAGACCTTCCTCTTCAGGAAAGCTTTCCGTGAATGTGGGACTACCTACTATGTGACTTTTATATGGATTACCATACATGATTTAATTGACTGATTTCATAAGAACACCAGTGTTTTCCATGTTTACTTTCCACTCCTCATTATGGATTTTTTCTTTTTGCATGCTCTTTGTAGCTTTAATGTTACATTTTAATGTTCTAAGATGCCTCTTCTAATTCCCTGTTCTTAATTGAATATGTCTTAAATGTTCCAGGCTGTATATTGCCCCTCATTATTGTAAGCCAACTTGGGTCCTTTTCCAAGGAAAAAGGTGAGGTAAAAATATTCAAAAATAAATGCCCTGCAATTTTGTGAACATTGATGGAAGGAGCCCATTGTCTAATTTTAAGGGGAATTGGGAAAACAATGACAAACAGCTCTTGTTAGCTGCTTTCTGTAATTCTTTAAATTCCATGAACAAAATTCTTTTAGTTATGTTAGCTTTAAATGGGTAGAGATTCCTTAGAATCATTATTTAACCAATCAATTTCAATTTTTAAGAAGGGTAAAAGGAGAATCAGAATTCATCAAAAGTTGGTATAACAGCCTGTCAGATCTTAGTTTTGAAAATTCCTGCATGGAACTAGTGCTGCCTAGAAAGTTGTGGCCCTGCTTTTGCTGTTTCTCTGCTTTTGATTTCCTTTTTCTGGGTTAAGTATATGTAGCTTACTCTGTAGACAACTGCACAGGGGGTCTGCCTGCCTGGAAGTCGGCGTTTAAATGTGTGTTTAAATTCTTGATATAGACTGAAATCTGGCCTATCATATATGAAACTTCTTTTATGCTGCAGCCCCCTATGCTTCCTAAAACTCTCAGAGCCTTTTAGGGTGCTATCTCATGGCTGCTAAAATCCAGTTCTTATTTACAGAAAAAACGCCTCCAAAAACCCTACCCCCATGATCAGAGGGCTTAAAAAAAAAACAACCCCAGCAACGCCCACTTAAGCAGGTTCCAGTGAGTTTTCCAAGACCCATGTCAGATGGCGCATATTTTTTGCCTCAGTTTGCATTCGTGTTTTTAGCCAAAGCAAACATAAGTGGGGGCGCAGAAAACCTGGGTTTTCTCCTTTTTGCCACTGTTTTCCTAGTTGTTCATTAGTTTAAGAAAAACAGTTCTGGTTAATTCCGGTAAGACGGAAATGGTCTGTTGTTCCCATAGCATTGTATTACACCATGCAGGATTTTTATCCTCAGAAAACCACTTTCTTACTGCTGCGAATTGATTTACCAGCAGGTGTCACCAGTAAGCATGGCTCACACAAAGTCCCAGTGACGTACGCTGGTACCCCGACTTAAGAGCAATTCGACTTAAGAGTGGAAAACTGTTGGCATTTTAACTGCCCCCTTACAAATTTTAGATATGGTCTGCTTGATTTAAAATTTTTAAAATTTTCTTTTATTTTTTAACTATTTTTTTCAATTTTTTATATAGGTACCCCGACTTAAGAGTATGACTTAAGAGCATGCATTCGGAACAGATTAAATTTGTAAGTTGAGGTACCACAATCCTACCGTGACTGCATAGTTACCCTTTAAAAGCAGAGTGGCACTATTCCTTCTAGAAACAGTGCACTTTACTGACCGTTCTTTCCATTGCATTATGTCCAGGGCTTTACCCTAAAAACAAACAAAAAAATGTTCCTGCTGCCGTCCTGTTCAGAGCTTGTGAAACTTCAGTCCTTGGATTTAATATCGTCAATCTTCTGTGTGTTCATTGATAACCTTTCTTCTAAAATATATTTCCTCTCTGTCGCCATCCTGGATTCCTCTCTGTTGCCATCCTGAAGCGCCAGTTAATATCTGCCTCTTAATGTTTCTCTCAACCTCACATCCTACTGCAAACAGAAAATTTTCCTTTATTAAGCATGAAGAATGTTTAAATTGGATGTCTTTATGATACCACACATGAGGTGGTATGTAAATAATTTCCTTTGATGCCAATTTAGTAAGTCATATTGCAATGTGAAAATCACAAGGCAGATAACCGCCTTTAAATACTAATGTTTGGCTTACTATGCCTTGTGGTTTCCACCAGGAAAACTAATTTCAGGAAAGCGATATGCTTTGTTGATGAACCCCCAGGTTTACCATGTACCTTCCTCTTTTCCAGTCTACATTTAGAAGAGAGGCAGTGAAGAGCAAAGCAAAGAGATTTGCGCTCTGCACCAGCTCATCATTGGAAACCCACAATTTTGCCTCTCACTAGTTTAAAAAAAAAAGAAACTTATGCCCCTCCGGTTCCCATTTGAAAAATCCAAATCCTTATTTGAATGTCCAATAACCAGTAACGCTGTGTCAAATGACTGGTAGGAGATTTATCGTTCGTTTCTAAAGGAAAGTGACTCCTATGTACTCCCTCTCTCCTTGCCTCAGGCTTACCAAGTCCTTTCCCCTCCCCCAGTCTACATTCAGAACAGAGGCAGTGAAGAGCGAAGCTGAAAATCTGTAAAGCAAAGAGATATGCACTCTGCACCAGCTCAGAGGCTGTTCTTCCCCTTGACTTTGTTCTTTTGAGGACATTGTTGGAAACCCAGAGTTCTCCCTCTCATTATTTTTTCAAAAAGCCCATGCAATCCCTATGCCCCTCCGGTTCCCATTTGAGAAATCCAAATCCTTATTTGAATGTCGAAGAACCAGTAACACTGTGTCAAATGACTGGTAGGAGGTTTATCGTTTGTTTCTAAAGGGAAGTGACACATATGTGCCCCCCTCTCTCTATCCTTTGTTGATCAACCCTCAGGCTTACCAAGTCCCTTTCCCTCCCCCAGTTTACATCCTGAAGAGAGATCTGTACTCTGCATCAGCTCAGAGACAGTTCTTCCCCTTGATTTTGTTCTTTTGAGGGCATTGTTGAAACCCACAATTCTCCCTCTAAATAATTTTTAAAAAGATTAGCGCATAGCTAGAGATACAAGAATGGGTGCCTTAGTCACAAAGGCCCATTGAACGCTGATTATCTTATCAGCGCTCTTATACACATTTGTCTGTCCAATCAGAATGTGCTGCATCATGGCTATTGCAGCACCTTGCATAAGCCAAATCCATTTAATCACATTATTTACACCTGCAGTCTAATGGAAAAAAACTTTAGACTGAATCACTGTGACTTTCCACATTTGCAGACTCCATCTTAGAAATCAATTAAATCAGGGGTGCCCAAACTTTTTGTAAGGAGGGCCAGATTTGGTGGCTGAGAATGTGTCAGTGGCCGGTTGCTCCCCAACCCTGCCACCCCACTGCAAGCCCCACCCACTTTCTTTAAAAAAACATGGGGCGAAAGAGGGGGAGGGAGGGGCGGGCCAGCCAGCCACGGGCCACTCAGAATGGCCCTACGGGCCAGATTTGGCCCCGGGCCGGACTTTGGGCAGGCCTGAATTAAATACATACAGACCATTTACTTATATACCTGTCCAATACATACGTAGTTTCACTAACTAATATCTGACTGCGATCAGTCAACCAATTACAAATCCACCTAACAGTAGCACTATCTATCCCACTTTCTACTCATTTCTTTGCAAGAATACCATGGGGAACCTTATCGAAGGCCTTACTGAAGTCCATATAAGCAATATCCATAGCATTCCCCTCATCCACCAGGCCTGTAATTCTATCAAAGATATCACATTAGTCTGGCATGAGTTGTTTTTAAGAAACCTGTGTTGACTTCTTGTAATGACAGCATTACTTGTTAAATAATTACAGGCTGCCTGTTTAATAATCTGCTCTAGGATCTTTCCAGGAATTGAAGTCAAGCTGACTGGGTGGCAATTATTTGTGTCCTCCTTTTCCCCCTATTTGAAAATGGGGATAACATTAGCCCTCCTCCAATCGATGGGGACTTCCCCTGCTCTCCAGGACTTCTCAAAGATTATTGCCAATGGTTCCAAAATTAATTCTACCATTTTTTAAATATCCTTGGGTGTAATTCATCTGGCCTAGGAGACTTAAATTCATTTAATATTTCCAGGTGGTTCTGTAATACCTCTCTACCTATTAAACAGAAGGATGGCCCAACATAGGAGGGGTAACAGCCCAGGACCAGAATCAGCAGTACACCTCCATTTGAAGGACAAAGGGCACTCTTTCAAAGATGAGGATGTACACATATTAGACAAAGAAGATAGGTGGTTTGAGAGAGGAGTAAGGGAAGCCATTCATGTGAGCATTGAAAAGCCCTCCCTCAACAGAGGTGGCGGCCTCAGGCATAGTCTATCTGCTACTTATCAGGCTGTGCTTTCCAAAGTACCCAGACAAATCAAAAAGCCTTCACCACCAAGGCCATAGCTAATGACCCATTCTTGATAGGTTTCAGCACCTTAGGCCATTGTTCACCTTAAGGCTATGGATATTATTGTCTCCCTAACAAGCCTATTCAGGTCATTGTTCATCTTATGAGCCTAATTCAAACCAGGGTGACAAGAGGTCAAAGCTGACTATAAGATGGAGGACTCGCACTAGCTGTATTCAGACTGATGAAGCTGTTTGGATGAGCAGCGGAACATTTCTATCTCTCAAAAAAGAAGTCCAATAGCCATGACTCAACTTCCAGATAAACTCACCTGGATGAATCTTCACAGACTCTCTACCTATTCTATGTTGCAATTTTCGTCTTACCTCATCTACTCTTTGTCCCAGAGGATCTTTTTTTTCCTTTTTGTAGAAATCTGAGGCAAAGAAGGCATTGAGTAGTTCTGCCCTTTCCTTGTATCCTGTTAGCAACTGGTTATAATTGCCACACAGAGAGTCTTATTTTCTTATTTTTCCTTTTGCTGGGGGCATAACTAAAGAAACCCTTTTTACTATCTTTAATCTCTCTGGCAAGTCTAAGTTCATTTTGCACTTTAGCTTTTATGACCACCCCCTGCATATATTAGCTGTTTGCTTATATTCCTCTTTGGTGCATTCCCCATTTTTTCAATTTCCTGTACTTGCTTTTCTTTATAGTTAGCTAAGTTGAAAGTTCTTTAGTAAACCATTGTGAATGCTTTAGACTGCTCCTTGTCCTCCTGTTGCAACATTTGGGCTAATCCCCACAACCCCTTCTGGATCTCTAGTTTTAAAGAAAATTTTCTCCCTCCCCCTGCAAGCTCAGTTTAAAGCTCTCCTTATTGAATCTGCAAGCCTGTTGGGAAAAAGATTCCTACCAGCAGTGGTGAGGTGCAGCCCATCCTCACCCAATATCCCATCAGAATAAAACAGCAAACCATGGTCCAAGAATCCGAATCGTTTCTGCCGGCACCATCTCCGAAGCCAATTGTTCACCTCCACTATTGTTCTTTCCCTTCATGGACCGCATCCTTCTACAGGGAGGAGAGATGAGATTACCACCTGTCCACCCAGGTCTTTCAGCTTCCTACCCATCTCCTTGTATGCTTTTGTGATATTCTGAAAGCTGTGTTTTGAAGCATCGTTACTTTCTACATGGACCAAGAGAAAGGGGTTAGAGTCAGTGGGCTTGATGAGTCTCGTCAGTCTCTCCGTTACATCCCAAATCTTGGCTCCAGGGAGACAGCAGACCTCTCGATTCATTTTGTCAGGCCTGCAGATGACCGCTTCTGTTCCTCTGTGCAAGGAATCCCCAGCCGCCATCACTCGTCTCCTCCAAGGCTTGGTAGGTGCCCCTTGCTGTGCTCTTGGAGCCCGATTCCTCTGTGCAAAGTCTTCAGGCTGACCTTGCTGCTCTTGCTGCAGTTCCTGTGCTCATTCCAGCTTCTCAGATTGGATATGTGCACTCCATAGGATGTCTGAGTCAGCCCACCTGGTAACACCTTCCCTATATCTCACTAACCACATTTTAGTGGCAAGAGATTGTATGTACAGTGTGCATGCTGGATGTGTTAAACAATTACTAAAGTTTGATGGAAAGAAGAAGCTGTATAACCTTTTATGAGGACATGTAACCTGAGATCTGTACCCAGCACTCTGCTCACGACATTGCCACAGTTTCCCCATGATGCTGATATAATACTACTTCATGGGGGCTTGCTTGTATATGGGTCGTTTGGATCACTGATGCTATGTTTAACATGTAGATTTACTAACCATACTGTTTATTACAACATGAAAAGTTTTTACTTCCTGTTTTCAACAAGCACTATTTTTTCCCTGTTAAGTATGGATAAGGTCACAGTGTTCTCAAAAGGAAGACACTCCTTACCTGGTAAAGGTTTGGAATCTGAAACTAGTGTCTCCAAATATGAAGAGCTGTATATGTCACACTTTTGTTTTCCTCAGAGTTCACACAGGAGTACTGCATCTTTTGCAAAGGTCACTTCCATACAAATGTGTACAAATATAGAAAGAGAATGATGGAGTAGGTGAAAAAAGACTTAGACTCTTAGCTGTGTAGAACAGAGTCACATCAGATAGCAATTGCCCCCTCCTTTTCCAGAAAAAATATGAAAAATCCTATGATCTATTATATAAGGCACAGCGAAAAGACCTTCTGTTTCAAAATTACACATAAGGAAGAACATATAAAATTTAAAGAAAAAGTATGTTTATAGGTCTGCTTTTTATAGCTTCCTGCTTTGTTGCAGTCCTGATATTCAAGAACTTCTCTGTAATATTGTCTACAAAGAGAAGTGCAAATTTTAGTTATATTTAAGAAAGAACTCAACTTCTATTACAGCATTAAATAAAATAACTCAAAATATAATGGCTGTGCTGAACCTTATAATTATTGTAGTTACCAACATAATTGAGTTGAAGTTTGTTAAAGAATTGAATGGTGAAAAAAGAAGAAAATTGAGATGTTCTTTTCTTTAAAACAAATAGACTTTTTATGTATTGTACGACACATACTTCTTTATATGAAAAAGTAAAAGGCATTTAAAAACAGATGTGCCAGTTCTGACATTTCCTGTCTGATGACAACGATGAGAGTCAGCCTGTTAAGGGCTTAAATGAATGTCTCGTCTAATTTGTGCTCTTCATTTTACTTCTTTTCTCCCAACTGTCTCATTTTACCCCTCCTGTCACACATCACACTCTCATACCCCGATGTACTTTTCAAAAAGCTTTGGCTTTTTTTCCTTCTGTGTTAATCTTTTTTTTTTTAAATGTTCCTTCTGTGTCTTAATCTTTTGTTTAATTTCCTAATCTCTACAGTAGCATTCATTATGTCATGTTTCTCTTACCTTCCTTTAAACCTGTTAAATACAGAATAGAAAGCCTGTTAAATAGAGAATAGATAAAATTATATTTTATGAAATACAAGTTATATTAGTAAAATTTCAGAAAAAAAGATCTGAATAAAAATAATATTCACACATTAATCTTAGCAAAAATATTTATACTTACAAAGCCATATACAGCTTTCTTTTTCTTTATTATTGCTATTTTAAAACTAGTCTAGTTATTCGGTAGTTTTCAAAATGGTTGCAGACAAATTATCTAAAGCAAGCCAGAATGATTTTTTTTTTTTTTTTTTTTTTTTAAATATGAAAACATCTCTTGCCTAAGACCATCTGGATGAAGTGGGACTTTAACCAGGAACTTCCTGGTTTATATTTTCTCTTACTGTACCCATTATCTGTGCAGTACTATCTAGAGATGAGAAATTTTTGTCCCTCCAAATTCCCGGAACTGCTAAAGTGTCCCTAATTAGGACTAGGATATTTTTCTGCAACTGAGCGGAAACCCTGAACCCTTGGGGCTGGGGCTGCCAGACTCATAAACTAGGTTCCTATCAGAAAAAAACTATTAGACACACAATTAGAGAATATGAAGAAAAGACTACACCTGTTTGACAGTATTGCCTATGCAGCAGTCACTGTATCTTATGTCTCACTATCCTATTCCCTTGTAGCACTTGCCTCTGCTATAAATTTACCTTAATGCCTCGTTGCTTATGTCCAGTACTGTGCAAGGTGCAGAGAATATGTTTCTTAAAATCTAAAAAGCTATGTTGGATAAGTAATCCATCAACATGATGTCACTTTTTGATATGAACTAAACATGGGCACGGAGCGGCGAAATCTTCATTTCCGTTTTCGGTTTTTTGTTTCCGGAAGTAACGGAAATGGTAACGATAATTAAGCCGTTACAACTCGAACTCGAACCGAAAAAAGAAAAATTTGGTCGGATTTTTTGTTTCCATTTGTGGCATTGCGGCGATCGCGTGATGCGAAGCACAGAAAAAGTTTTTAAAGTTAAAAAAAATGACTCCCGGCCGAAAAAGCAGGCGGAAATATGCCTGCATGAGACTTTGCCACCTACCAGAGGGATGGTTTCTGAAGGGGGGTCCCCGGCCTTCTCCCCTCCTCTCCTGTCCTGGGCTGCTTACACCAGGCTGGGGGGGTCATCCTCGTTGTCTCGCCATGCCATGCGGTGGGGGGGAATCCAAAATGGCGACCACAATTTTTCTTTTGAAATCATGGTCAAAAAACACACCAAATCACAACAGAAACATTTGAAATTTATTTATTTTAAATGCCTGAATTTTAATAGTAGCAGCAGTGGTTTTTTTATAGCAATAAAAGGTCACATTGATTTTATTTTTTTTTTTTTATTTTTTTAGACCTGCCCATTTGGGCTGGGCATGGGATGGGACCATGCAATTTTTTTGAACAATTCCACCAATGGCATGGCCAGGTTTTGACTGACAGTTCTGGATGTTTCAGAGGGCATAAAAAGCCGAGGCACCTTCCAGAAATCGCAGTCGGGTCTTGGATGTGGTTGAGGGAGGACTGTGGCTGCTGCTGGCTATCTGATCGAGATAAAGGAGGGAGGCCTGGGTGGAGGCTTTAGGCTTTTAAGTTAGGCAGGCAGGTTGGGAATTGATTTTATTAGAAAATAATTTCTTTGATTCCCTGCAGCTTTGTCTGGCGAAGGGAAGCAGTTAGAGTTTTTTCTTTGTTCTCTTCTCTGGCTGTTTGTGCGGAGAGGATTTTTCTGATATTGGATAAAGGGAGAGGGTCGACTGGGAGTGGGAGGTGTGGATTTATTTTAAAATATATTATATACTACCATTTATTTTTTATTTTTCCCAACTTCAATTTGCTTGCACACACACACATTTGGGGTGCAAGCCAAGAACAGAACCTCTATCCTAAGTGGAGAATATTTTACAATATTATTTAGTTTACTAATTACTTACTTCATTGTTTGTTTTTAAACTTGTTGTATTGTGTGTGCACTTGAACACACAGACACATTCCATTTAAGTGGATCAGAAGAATTTAGAAAATTATTTTCATTTTATTCCCTGACTACAACTACTAAACTATATTGTATTTATTTACACCCCAATATCTTTCTGTTGGGAGGCATAGTACCACTACTCTCTTTTCACTTCAGGCTTATTTTTGGGTGTGGCTGAAGCCACCTGTCCAGCTGCTGCTGCTGCTGATATCAGCCTTACAATATTATTTATTCATTACTCCAGCTCATTGTTTGTTTGTTTACATACATACATACACTTGTTGTGTTGTGTGTGCATTTGAACACACAGACACATTCCATTTAAGTGGATCAGAAGAATTTAGAAAATTATTTTCATATTATTCCCTGACTACAACTACTAAACTATATTGTATTTATTTACACCCCAATATCTTTCTGTTGGGAGGCATAGTACCACTACTCTCTTTTCACTTCAGGCTTATTTTTGGGGTGTGGCTGAAGCCACCTGTCCAGCTGCTGCTGCTGCTGATATCAGCCTTACAATATTATTTATTCATTACTCCACCTCATTGTTTGTTTGTTTACATAATACACTTGTTGTGTTGTATGTGGACTTGAACATACAGGCAGGCACATTCCATTTCAGTGGATCAAGTTGAATTCCGAATTTAGAAAATAATACCAAGGGCCAGCAGGGCAACATTGAAAGCTTGTACAAAAGAACACAGTGTGAGAGTAAACTTGTGGGTAAAAAGGATAAGTTTATTAGAATTGTTTGTTACTTAACACAAATATAGTAAGAAAATATATTTCTAATACTTTTGGGAAATAAAAAAAATGAGGAGGGGTGGCAGAGCCAGAGGGAAGGGCAGGGGGACCCCCACTAAAATAAATAGGGGCACATTTCTGAAGGAAGGCACAGGAAGTAGTGCAGATAGTGATATTGCTGCCACTCCCTCTCCAAGCAGCAGCTGAACAACCAGCACGACCGGACCATCTTCTGTCACTGAGGGAAGCATGGATGACTGCATGCGATACCCATCAACACCAGGCTTTGACATGGACACACGCCCCGTTTATCAGGAGGAAGATGAGTACTCGGAATCAGAAATGGGCTCTTTGCATCTACATATGCCGGATTCTGAGGACCTGTTGGCAGGAACAGATGAAAGGCAGGCTTCAGGCAGTGATGGAAGGAGCAGCCCTCTTTCCACCCAGGACCAGAGTACCACCAGTGACAGCAGCAGTCAATTGTCCCAGCAGGGCACAAGCCACACCACCACCAGCACAGCAGCGGCAGGCAGTACCAGAGGGGCAGTACTTTCCATAAGCCTCGCGGGTCTGTCTCTCTGGGAGCATTTTGAGAACACCCCAGAAGACTCGAGGCTTGCGGTGTGCAAGAAATGCGGGGTGGTTGTGCGCAGGGGGAATGACCCCAAACACCTCTCCTCAAGTGCCTTGCATAGCCACCTCATGCGAAAGCACCATGGGACTCTGCCTGGGACAGTGTCAGGCCCTGGTTCCTCAGGGAGGAAGAGGGGGGAAGCAGGAATGGGGAAGGAGGACTCGTCCAGAGACAGCTCCGCTGCGAGTGGGAAGAGGCAGGCCACTCTGCAGGAAGTGGTGCCTCTGTGTGGGAGTTTTGTCAGCCAACGTAATAGGGCCAAGGCACAGGAGACCACCACTCGCGTGGTTGGTGAAATGGTGGCCATGAACGGGTTGCCCCTCTCCTTTGTGGAGTCATCGGGCTTCAGGCACCTGATGAAGCACGTGGCTCCATGGTACGAGCCTCCATCCCGGCATACCTTCAGCAGGCAGGTGATTCCCTCCCTTTTTGAGTCCGTCAGGGACATGGTCCAGGCCCTGCTGCAGGCGGCCAGAGGAAGGAAGATCCACTTCACTTCCGACCTCTGGACCGGTGGGCACCACAGATACCTCTCTCTGACGGCTTATTGGTGGCAACCCAAGGAGGTCCTTGACACTAGGGCATCCAAAGAACAGCTGCAGGGGGAGCCACAAGGGAGCACCCCAAGAGGGTACAGGGTGGTTCTTCTCCAGGCACAAAGCATGGAGGACAGTGCCAAAGGCATCCACATTTCTGAGGTCCTCAAGACAGCACTGCGAGAGTGGGGATTGGGAACTGAGGGGCAGGTCAATCGCGGATTCATGGTCACTGCCGCAGGACATAACATGATCAATGCGGTTGAAAGGGCAGGTTTCCAGGGCATCGTGTGCGCAGCACACAAATTGCACCTAGTGGTGGCCGATGCCATTGGGCTGGGTACACCGAAGGACTCCTGGTGTGAGGGGACCCTGGAGACCAAGGCCTTGCTGGACAAGTGCAGGAAAATAGTCGGGCACTTCTCACGCAGCGTCAAGGCATCCAGGATGATGCGTGAGAAGCAGGCAGAGATGGGCCAACCAGAGCACGTCCTGATCCAGCACGTGACCACCTGGTGGAACTCCACCTATGAAATGGTCAAGCGCCTGGTGGAGCAGAGGCAAGTGGTGGAATACATCATGTCAACCATTCCCGTCCTGCCTGAGGGAAGGGTGTTGGACATTGGTGCTACCGAGTGGCTCATCCTATCCCAGATGGTGGGTATCCTGCAGCCTCTTGAGGAGACCACCCACGTCCTCAGCAACTACAATGCCAGCCTGGGCCACCTACTCCCCCTGATACATGTTCTTCACCAACGCCTAGAGGCCAGTATCCGGGAAGAAGCCGATCTTCTCCCAAAGAGCAGGGCCTTGGCAGACAGGCTGTTGACCAGCGTGGATACCCTCCTTAGCCCACTGAGGAGGGGAAAGGTGTACCAGATGGCATGCCTGTGCGATCCTCGCATCAAGGGTTCCTTGGCGGGGAGCCCTGCCGACCTGAACTCCTGGAAGACGGAGCTATGCCGTCAAGTCCGCAGGGCTGTCTCAAATCAGGCCCAGGCATTCCCGAGGGCGCACAGAAGCCAGAGCGATCCTCCTCTACTGCAGGAGTGTACACCCAGAGACCAGGTTCCATACCAGCAGCCAACTACCTGGCCTCTGCCCTAGCCATGGCAGTCTCCTCCTTAGTGGAGGCAAGGGAGGAAGAAGAACCGGACCCCGCTCTGACCATGGTCAGGGAGTACATGGCCAAGCCCCTCCAACCCCTCACCTTGGACCCACTCCACTACTGGGCCAGAAAGGCAGACATCTGGCCCGCTCTTTTGACTCTGGCATTGGACCTCTTGTTCATCCCACCCACCAGTGTCCAGAGTGAGCGTGTCTTCTCCCACATGGGAGATGTCCTGAGGCTGCGCCGCTCTCGTCTGGGCCCAGAGACTGTGGAAAGGTTGACTTTCATCCGCTTCAACCTTTCCACGTTGGGCTTACCCCAATGCTCCAAGACCTAGGTCCACAGTCATTCTTCCACCGGTTCGTTCCAAACAGGCCTCCCTTGCTCTAACATGCACTACCAGAGCAACACTTATGCCTGCCTGCCTGCAATTATGCCTGCCTCCCAGCTTGGCTTCCTCCCTGCAAGCCCAACTTCCTGCCAGCCTCCCAGCCTCCCTGCCTCCCTGCCTACCAGCCTACCTACCTGGCTGGCCCTGTGCCTACCTACCTACCTGCCTGCCTTCCTGCCTTCCTGCCTTCCTGTCTGTCTGCCTTCCTGCATTCCCACTCAATTTGAAGGGTTCTATTATTGCCCAATTTTTCTAGGCCTTGCCTGGCTCCAAACCAAGGAGGACCACTCAATGTGTCATTTGAAGGGAATCATACTGTATCTGTAGGCCCAATTTTTCTAGCCCTTGCCTGGCTCCAAACCAGGGAGGACCACTCAATGTGTCATTTGAAGGAAATCTCTATCTTTAGGGCCAATTTCTCTAACTTGCCTGGCTCCGAACCAGGGAGGACCACTCAATGTGTCATTTGAAGGGAATCTCTATCTTAAGGCCCAATTTTTCTATCCCTTGTCTGGCTCCAAACCAGGGAGGACCACTCAATGTTTATAATTTTGAACCAGACAAGACTGTTGGAGTTGCAGGCATGCAACTTCCCCTAACCCTAACCCTAACCCAATCTAACCAATGCCTGTATGCCTCCCATCCTAACATTCCACCAGCGCAACACAGTTATGCCTGGCTGTCTGCTCTGTCTATATGACTGCCTGCCTGAATGCTTCGCCTGCCTGCCTGCCTTCCACGTTTGTCTGCCTGAATGCCTGTAATTCCGCTGCATGTATGGATCTAATAAGGGCTACATAATTAGCCCTGTTTTTATAGGGCTTCCCTGGTCTTTATAGCAGTCCAGGAATATTTTTTTTTAGGGTCAGTGTAGGCCCAATATTTTCCCCTTGGCCATGGCTGGTCTGAGTGTAGTACACCCTAATACCTGCCTTCCTCGATGTGTTCCTCCCTTCCCTGGGGTTTTGGAGCCACTCTGCTTACAAAGTAGTTGAGATACACTTTACAACAACCTACCTCAAAGACTGATTAGCAGGGGCCTAGCATTCCTTACAGCCTTAAAGAAATAGCCCTGTTCTCCTGCATCCACTCTGTCTCCTGGGTTGACGAAACTTGGTCTCCTGGGGTGGAGAAACTCTGCCTCCAAAGGCAGAAACAATCCTCCCTTCTGGCACTTCAGCTTTGTGCCTTCCCTACCCTGGGTGGGTACCCTGCAAGCCTGCCTTCCTACCTGTAAGCCAGACTGCCTGCTTCCCTGCCTGCCTGGCTGCCTGCCCGCCCCTCTGCCTACCTGCCTGCCTGTCAGGCTCCTGGGACTCCCGGCTTGGAGGAGGCGTTCCAGGTGCTTCTCCTTCAGCCTATCAGCGGTTCAGTGCTTCAAGTTCAGCCTCCGAGCTGACATGTGCCCTGTCGGCCACTCTCCTCGACTTCCCCAGGCAGCAACCCCGGCTGCCCCCGCCTCTAGGCGGAAAATCACTTGAGGAGACCAACTTTCACAGGCACAGTCATCATCAACTATTTTGTTTAGAATTGGGGTACTCTGTCCTCCAACATGGGGGGGTTCACTCGCACCAGTTACAGTCCAGGTTGGGAAATCCCTTTGCAGAAGGAGGGGAGATTCCTTCCAACTAGCATTCCGGCTTCCAAAGGCGGAAGAAACCATCCCTCCCTAACATTTGCACTCTGACTTCGTGGCTTTCCTGGGTGGACTGTGTCTCCACTGGGCAGGCAAAACTCTGGACTAGTGGCCTCCAAAACTCTGGCTTTGTGGCCTCCAAAACTGTGGCTTCGTTCCTGAAAGCTTCGTTGAGAGATAAAAGTACCAGGCCGAAAACAATCCCTCCCTCAAGTTCCCTGGCGCTCTGGCTTCGTGGCTTTCCTGGGTGGACTGTGTCTCCACTGGGCAGTCAAAACTCTGGCTTGGTGGACTCCAAAGTAGGCGGCTGAAAGAATCCCTCCCCAAACTTCCCCACCATTCTGGCTTCGTGGGTTTGCTGCGTACGTGGTCTCTGTCTCCACTGGGTTGGTGGAACTGGTCTCCTGGTTTGGAAAAACTGGACTCCAAAGTAGGTGGCTGAATCCCTCCCCGAACTTCCCCGTCGTTCTGGCTTCGTGGGTTTGCTGCGTGTGTGGACTCTGTCTCCACTGGGTTGGTGGAACTGGTCTCCTGTTTTGGAAAAACTGGCCTCCAAAGTAGGCGGCTAAAAGAATCCCTCCCCGAACTTCCCCGCTGTTCTGGCTTCGTGGCTTTGCTGTGTGCGTGGACTCTGTCTCCACTGGGTTGGTAGAACTGGTCTCCTGGTTTGGAAAAACTGTCCTCCAAAGGAGGCGGCTGAAAGAATCCCTCCCCAAACTTCCCCGCTGTTCTGGCTTCGTGGCTTTGCTGCATGCGTGCGTAGACTGTGGGCCTTTTTACACGACCCCTAAGATCCTCTGGCCACTTAAATTCAGACCAGAGATCTTAGGGGTTCGTCGCTCTTCCTGTGTCCCCACCCCCCTCCGCACTTCCTGGCTGCTGGCTGCGTGAGGGGAGGGAGAAAAAGAGAAAGAAAAGCATGCCACTCACCTCATTCTGCCTCTCGTCTCTGTAAAAGTAGCTCTTAAAGGGGCGGGAGCCAAAAACAACAAACAGAAGCAAGGAGAGCCCCGCACTCACTATCCTTACACCGGATCAAATAATTTTCACCTCCAAAGAGCAGGTACCTGAAAGCTGCACTGGGACGCGCTAAAGTGGGCGTGGTTGCACTTAATTTCCTGTTAACTCCGGAGCTGGTGGGTAAACATTTTTAAGCTCCGGAGCTGGGAGCCATTTGCCCCGGAGTTTAGGGGTCGTGTATAAATGCCCTAAGTCTCCACTGGGCAGTCAAAACTCTGGCTTGGTGGCCTCCAAAGTAGGCGGTTGAAAGAATCCCTCCCTGAACTTCCCCGCCGTTCTGGCTTCGTGGCTTTGCTGCGTGCGTGGACTCTGTCTCCACTGTGTAGGCAGAACTCTGGCCTTGTGGCCTCCAAAGGAAACAATGCCTCCCCAACCAAGAAAAATTCCCTGGTGCTCTGGCTTCGTGGCTTTGCTGCGTGGACTGTCACTAATCGGGCTCAGCTGCCTGCACCCCAAGCGTTCAAGGCAGCAGGTCCAACCCCACCACCCGTCATTCCTGCTGTCTGAATGGCTGCCTCTGCCAATCAGTTCTTGAAAAACCAGTGGTCCCTTTGGCTGGCAGTCCCGGGGGGGTCTTTTCTTCCCTGGCGGCCCTTCTTGCAAGTCGGCCTCCAATGAAAACAGTTACAGGGTTAGGGTTAGGGTTAGGCCACTTCCGGTGACATGTCAGGGAAGCCAGATGAGGTGGAGGGCAGCGGAGGGTCTCTGCCCTGGAGATGGGCCTGGAAATGCACAAACCGGGCTCCTCGGTCATCGTGTTGGGCCAACAATCTGATTCTGAGGCAAAGGACAAACCTGCCCAGGCAAAGGCTAGTTGACCAGGGTGGCATTTGCTTGGTTTTACAAGGAGTGTCATGGGGAGGGGACATTGAGAGGAGTAGACCCTCATCCAGATTTGGGGAGGAATGGAATACTGTGTCTCCTGGTGCCTCTGAGAGGTGGAGGGGAAATGGGATGGATAAAGGCTTCAAAACAAAAACAAAAAAAAAAAGTATAACAGGCAGCCAGACCAAGTAGGGTGGCCGGTTCAGTCAGCGTTGACCAAGAGAAAAAAAAGAATATTGCATTCTGCCCACTTTGTTTGCATTATTGCATAGGATGCAGTCTTATGCTATGATATATTTATTAAATATATTATTAATCACCCAGTTTAAAGTGTTTTCCGCCTGCTCTGGGTCATTGCAGGACGCCCCCATGCTCTGGGAAGTCAAATCATGCTAAATTGTGGTAGAAACGAAAAACGACAAACAAAATGTCAAAACAACAAATTTTTGAAAAAAAATCATGACAAACGGAAACGGAATGAAACGGACCCATTCCGACAAACGAAAAATCGAAACATCATTTTTTCTGGTCATGCCCATCTCTAATATGAACTGTAAATGTTGTACAGTACTTAGAAAATAAGTCAAGCTTTTGTTTTTATTAATTTCTGTTTTTGTTAATTTATTCCACTAATTATAACATGACTATTGTACCCTCTGCTTCAGTAGTCAGACTATTATGAACTATTAATTTTGTCATCTTAAATTTTTTGTTTGGCTTTTACAGTTGAAAAGCTATCCCTCCCCTCCCCCTTTGCTACTCGTATTTTTCCTTCTCTTATCCTCCGTATATGATTCAGGGTTTTTTTACTTTTTAAATGACTAAATATGTTCTTTAATACTGCCTGACAGACAGTAATGTCAGTGACTCCAAGCTATGTTTAAGTGATCTTACTGGCATCTAGTAATTATCCAAAATCATTAAATGAAAGATAGTATTGTCTGACATGTAAATTTAAATTCTAAGTAGAATTTTTCAATTTTTAACATTTTCTGAAGACATTGTTAATTTAACTTTTCAGTTTTAGATGTTCTGCCATAATTAGGGTTTAAATTTTATCATACCATACTTAAATGTGAAGTTGGAAGGTTAATAACAGCACAATGTGGCAAAGTTCCAGTCCTTGGTGCTTACTTCATCATACCTTCAGCTTGGAGCATTACTTTTTAAAAGAAATTGCTTACTTATTCTGTTTCATGTTATGTTTCTCATTGATATGGGGATGGGGCTGCTTGGTACTTTAAAATTATTTTCTAACAATGCATTTAAAATATACAAAAGTGCTTTCAAATTCCTTCAAATAGCCCCCCCAAAAAGTAATGTTTTGAAGGAATGACCAAAATGACCTTCTGGCTAGGGCTCCTGCTGATCTGTCAATGGCTGGAGCCCTTTAAACCTGGCCCGGTTGGCACCAAGGGGACCCTCTGGTACCGACTGGGCGAGGTTTAAAGGGCTCCAGCCATTGACAGATCGGCAGGATACCTCGGAAAATGGTTGGGTAGGCAGCAAGATTGTGTGGAACTGCCTACCAGACCTGCATGGCGGTTCAGACCATTTTCTGAGGGATCCTGCTGAGCTGTCAATGGCTAGAGCTCTTTAAACCTGGCCCAGTTGGCAGCCTGGGGGGCGCTCTGGTACCGACTGGGCGAAGTTTAAAGGGCTCCAGCCATGGGTTCCATGATTACTATTTGGGAACCTTCTGCAGGTCTGTTCTTTCCATTATCTTCAACATCAGTAGAAAAAGGTGTCCATGTACTTGATGTACAATAGTTATGGGCCTTCTATGTTTAGGAGACAGCTGCATTTAGACAGTCTCCATGCTTTTCCTATACTATGTACAGGAAGGAACATGGGGCTATTTACAAATGAACAAACAAAACAGTCTGGCCCCTTCCCACTGCCCCCATTGCCTCCCTACCCTAGTGATGAGGGCAGTAGGGAGGGGACAGTGGGCGGGTTGTGGGGGCAGGGAGAATGAACCAGGAAGTTCATTAAACTGCAAAAGAATTTTTGGGTTGGTTCAGGAAAGCTTGGGTTCTCTGATTTGGATGAACCCGATCCAACTCAATGTGATGAACGAGAAATTTGGATCTTTCCCCTCACCTTTCCCCTTCCATTTAATTCAATTCCTTTAGCATCTCAATAAATATGAATACCATGGAGCCATGTTCATAATACATCTCTCCAGCTTTATGAAGATTAACACATATCTGAGGAAATGCAGGTTTTGCTGCACCCATTTTCTTTCTTAAAACCTGGCAAGAATTCATAAAAAATACTCTCGAGTCCTATACCGGGGGGTGGGCGGGTGGACTTCCAGCTTATATGGAGAAAAGAAAGAGTGGCACAACTTACAGCTAGAAAGCAATCCTGTGCAATGCTGCCTTTTGTGTATTAAATCAATGGTACATCACTTCTAAGTGCTAGATCAATAGAGCATCTTAGGGCACTGTGTTTAACTGGAGACAAGAATAACTCTCTGGCAGACAGTTAAAGATGAATGTCCCAGGAGGAGAGGCTGAATTTACTAAGAGGTAGCTAGGCAGGAAAGCAAATTGATGGAGGATATCTTAATAAGAAATATAGGAAGGTTTTCATTTCCTCCCAGGGATGGTGGGATAAAGGAAGACCCCAGAAGATTCATTATTGAAATCCATGAGTTAAAATCTGACACTGGTAGAGGGGGAATCTGCAAAACACCAGAGGGGTAAATTAGGCATACAGTCAGATGACAGCATGCAAAGAAAAAAAGGCAGTGCATCATCTGTTTTATTTGTGGCATCTTATTACTAGATCTTGCTTTAAAGTCAGGAGTAGACATGGGCACGACTTGGCGAAATTCTCATTTCCGTTTCCGTTCCTCGTTTCCATTACGCAACGGAAACGGTAATGACAATTAAGCCGTCAGAACTCGAACTCGAACCGATAAAAGAAAAATTGGGTCTGATTTGTCGTTGTCGTTCATGGCATCGCGGCAATCGCGCAATGCCAAGTGGCACAGAAAAAAAGTTTTTAAAAAAAACCCGATTCACAGCCAAAAAAGCAGGCGAAAATATGCCAGCCTGAGTGAGGGCACCTACCAGAGGAGTGGTTTCTGGGGGGGTCCCCGGCCTCCCCCCCTCTCCTGTCCTGGGCTGCTCTGGTGGGGGGGCATCCTCATCATCTCGCCATGCCATGTGGTGCGGGGGGATCCAAAATGGTGACCGCAATATTTTTTTTAAATCGTGGTCCAAAAACCGACCAAAGCACCACACAGAAACATGCGAAAATTAGGTATTTTAACTGCCTGAATTTTTACAGTAGCAGCAGTGGGTTTTTCTTGCAATAAACGTCTGTCTCCAATCCCATTGATTTTATTTTATTTTATTTTTATTTTTATTTTTTTACACCTGCACAATGATGGGCTGGCCATGGGATGGGACCATGCAAATTTTTGGAGCCATTCCACCAATCGCATGGCCACTTGGCCAGGTTTTGACTGAGACTTCTGGGATGTGCCAGTTGGGCATAAAAAGCCCACTATAACCCTAGCCCTAAGCCCTAACCCTAACCCTAACCCTAACCCATACGCCAGTACACTGTCCTTCTTAGTGGGTCAGAGGCACCCAGAGGTGCAGCCCACTAACTCACCCTAACCTTACCCATAATAACCCTAAGCCTAGCCCTTGTCCTAACCCCAACCCTAAGTGAGATCTGTACTTGCATTGCACTACACACAAGTACATTTCCCTTCTTAGTGAGCCAGAGGGCGCCCAGCAGAGGCATTCTTCTCTCACCTTGCTCACCAGTCCAAAGTTCCAAAAAACTCTGTACGCCAGTATGCTGTCCTTCTTAGTGAGCTAGAGGCACCCAAAAGAGAGGTGCCTCTGCCAGTGCCACTTGGTACGCAATGGCTACACGGTCATGTACCCTTCCTTTTCCCTTTGTAGGGGGCCAGAGGAGGCATCCACCCAGAGAGGTGCCTCCAGGCCTGCTAAAGCGTAGCGGGCAGAGGAGGCACCAGAGAGGTGCCCCCAAACCAGTACTACCCCCTAAACCAGTACTAACGACAGACGACAAATGAAATGACAATTTTTTGAAAAATTTCGCGACAAACGGAAACGAGCCAAAACGGGCCAGCTCCGACACACGACAACTTGAAACGTCATTTTTCCTGGTCGTGCCCATCTCTAGTCAGGAGGATTTTCACTGCAGAAGAGGAACAAATTTCCTGCATGAGAGACATTTTTGACAATGTAGTTTTTGTCACTTTAAAACTGCCTTCACTGATCTGATATTTTATATGAGAGCCATCATAACTCTTATACTGCAATTGTTAGCTAAAGGAAATAGGATCCAACATGTCTGAAAACTGGCAGGTTGCGGGTGGTTATTAGCTGGCCTAAACATTTGATCCATACACAGATAAGAGGAGAAACTTCTATACATTTCCACTACCGTTACTATTGGCTCTATACTTCTGCAAGTGTTGTGTCTTCGTAGAATGTTGGCAATCAGTAGCACACACTATTTATCTATCTAAAGCTACTGGCAAACCACTCCAGTATTCCTGCCAAGAAAACTCCATGGACACGGAGTCACAAAGAGTCAGTCGGTCACGACTATAACAACACAACACACACATTCTAAATAGAGAAGCCGTGCTCACTGCAAACCAATGGCTTAAATTCTTAACCCAGAATATTCTTCTACACCCCGGCCCAGGCTTCCCATTTATTTTTCCTTGAAAGATAACCTGCTGCAGATGGCTCTCAACAACTAATATTTTGTTGTTGTTGTGTGTCATCAATAGCCCGTGATTGATGGTGACCCCATGACTGAGCAATCTTCAGAGTGTCAAGTCCTTAACAGCCCTGCTCAGCTCTTGCCAACTCAAGCCTTTGGCTTATGTTAAGGAGTCGATCCATCTCCTATCTGGTCGTCTTCTTTTCCTGCTGCCTTCAACTTTTCCCTGCATTGTTGTCCCCCACCCCACCCCACCCCACTGCAGAGAATCCTGCTTTCGTATTTTGTACCCAGAGTAGGACAACTTCAGTTTCAACCTTTTTGTCTCCAGAGATAGTTCAGTCTTGACATTATGAACCATTTGTTTCACTTTCTGGCAGCTCAGGGAATCCTCAAAGCTAGTACCACATTTCAAACAAACCCATTTTTTTCCTGACAGCTTTTTTCCCCTGTCCATATTTCACACCCATACAATGTGATTGGAAACACAACTGTGTGGATGATTTTGGACTTCATCTCCAAAATGATCATCCTCACACTTGGTGATATTTTCTACATCCTACATTGCTGCCCTTCCAAGTTACAGTCTACTCCTAATTTCTTGGCTAATTAGCCATGATTTTAAAGATATATGGAATCCATTCTTGACATATGTATTTGAGAAAGGAAAATGATATACTCCCAGTAAGAATTCAATGCATTTGGGGGGGGGGGCAACACTATGAAAGATGATAATCAGCAAAGTAATAATAAAATGAGTTGATTTCGAACAAAATAATCCCAAGTCCCAAGGGTAAAGGGATAAAGTCACACAAGATTTTGCAGTTATTTTTAAAATTTAGTTTAGATATTGTGTTTTGTTTTTATTTTTGTTTTTATTTTACTTTTATTTTCCTTATTTTGAATGACCTTTACATTATATGGGGTATTTTTCAACAAATGTTTATTTTGTATACATTTGTTTAATTTTTTTTAAAGCAATACATTTCTTACTATACCCACAGAATATTCACCTAACAGAAAACTACTGGCTTCCAGTTTCCAGTCAATAGTTTACTTTGAGAAATGTTTTTTGATGTTTGTTTTTGAAACAAAATCCATCTCTTTTTTATTATTATTTTAAAATTTTAATAAACTAACATACAAACAGTACAAACAATAAATGTGCACCCCCCAACCCCCCTGGGACCATCCATTATTCCTTTGGCTTCTTTTTCTTCTTCATATTTTTTTATAACTGGCTTTTTAGAGTCCTTTTCTCCAGAACTGTGTTGGATTATGTCGGTTGTTTCCCTTTCCCTTTTAATAACACATAGTCTATAAATTTCCCCCAGATATCATAAAAAATATTTTGCTATAATCAGTCTTGCTGCTGTCATAAGATTTGCAATTAATTCATTAGTTTTTATATCATGTTCATTAGTAAGTGGTAATGATAACAATGCTATTTCTGGCTTACATTCAATATCGACTTGAAGTATTTCCTTTATCTCACTAAAAATTTGTTGCCAAAACATTTGAACTATTTCACATTCCCACCAAAGATGAAAATAGGTGCCTGTCTTTTTTTCACATTTCCAGCATAATTTAGAGTATCTTGAATTTATTCTATTCAGTCTGACTGGTGTCATATACCATCTTTAAGTTAATTTAAAGTAGTTTTCCTTTATTCTGACTGATAATGATCGTAAAATCCTCACCTTCCAATTTTTTTCCATTCATTTTTTTATTTTTTGTCAATATCTTGCTTCCACACCTCTCTTATAGTTTCTTGCTCCCTTTCTTCTAGAGAATCTTGGATTATTTTGTATATTTTGCCTACCGCTCCTTTCCCTGAGTTTTCTTTCTCAGGTTCATATGTTAATATGGTGGAAGACTTTAGAGGTGGCCAGAAGATATTGGGACAAGATGGCGGATGGCAGCAGCAGCCAGCTGCTCGCGCTGCGCACTGTTTCTCCTTTTATGCTGCCTAGTTTTGTTTTATATGCCTAATTCCTTTTTTTGGGCCTGCCAGGGCCTTGTAGGAGTGCTCTAGGGACATAGGGACATGGAGATTTGACTTTTGTGCTGGCCTGGCAAGACGCCGCTCTTTCAGGCGGATCCGGGTGCCTTCCAGGAGCCCTCCGGGGAGCCGCAAGGAGCCTGCTATGGGGAGCTGCAAGGAGCCTGCTATGGGGTCCGCTGCTGCCGCTGCTGTTCTCCCCTCGGCTAACCGCTCGCCGCCGCCCCGGCCCGCCGCCCGCCTCCATTAGGTGAGCTTACCTGGGGGGTGGCCCAGCCCGCGGCTGTTTGCAGCTCTCCATGTGCCGTGGCCGTTGCGGCCCTTCGTCTGCCGCCGCTGCCGCCGCCTGTGCGGCCCTGCCATCGCCGCCGTCTCGGTGCACCCGTTTGGTGGCTGGCGTGGCCCTTCACCGCCGCTGCCCCGGAGGGTTTGCCTACAGCCCGGGGCCGTTCCTCCACTGCCGCCGCCCCGGGGGGGCCCGCCTGGAGGCCGGCATGGCCTGGAGGCCGGCGCGGCTCCACCGCCGCCACCTCCCCGGAAAGTCCGTCTTGGCGCGGCCCTATCACCGCCGCCGCCCCGGGGAGTGTGCCTGGAGACCGGCGCGGCCAGGAGGCCAGCGCGGCCCCACCACCGCCGCTGCCCCGGAGAGTTCGCTTGCCGCTCGGCGCGGCTCTACCACCGCCGCCGCCCCGGGGAGTCCGCCTGTAGGCCGGCGCGGCCTGGAGGCCGGAGCGGCCTTACCACCACTGCCGCCCCGGAGAATTCCTCCTGGAAGCCGGCGCGGCCTTTCCACCGCCACCACTCCGGAGAATCCATCTGCAGACCGGCGTGACTTGGAGACCGGCGAGGCCTCACCATCGCCGCCGCCTCGGAGAGCTCGCCTGCAGGCTGGCGCGGTCCCTTCACCGCCGCTGCCCCGGAGAGTCCTTCGGGGGGCTGACACGGCCTGCCGCTCCTCGCGGCCTCTCTTCCGCCGCCGCTGCCGCCGCGGCCCCCACCACCGCCGCCGCCCCGGAAAGCCTGCCTGAGACCGGCGCGGCCTGCTGCCCCCCCAGCTCGCCTCCTGCCGCCGCCGCCTGGAGAGCTCGCCTGGGGGCCCGTGCGGCTTGCCGCACTGTGCTGCTTGCCGCACTCTGCTGAATCACCTCTCCCACAGCCGCCGATGTGGCCCTTCCATCTTTGCTGCCCCGGAGAGTCTACCCGGAGCCTTGACCAGCTTGCCGCATCCCGCGGCTTACCTTCTGCCGTTGCTGCTGATGCTGCCCGTCCTCTGCCGCCCTCCCTGAGAGCTCGCTCCAGAGACTGTTGCTGGCCGTCCATCGCTGCCCCTCCGGAGAGCCTGCCGGTTGTGCCACTTGTCTATGGCTGCCTCGTGTGGGCCCCCCGGACTGCTTGCCCCTTCTGGGGCGCTTCAGCTTGGAGGGATTTGGGTGGGCCATTGCCATTGGCCTTGGATTGCTATTTTGATCCACAGGGGGGGTTGGCATTCTTCTCGACTGCCTCGGACTTGGATGTGTATCCCCCGATGCCCTCGGTAGCGTTTGCTACCCCTGCCCTCTGCCCCCTCCAGCAGACTTTCGATCTGACGGTATCGCCCATCTCTGCCTATGCCATCAGCTGCCTCCTGTTGATGATACTTCTGTCTCTGTATCTCCTATCCCTTCCCCCCTCCCCCTCCTTCTATTTCCATTCTGCCCTGGTTATGTGCCCAATTTTTTGCCATTTTTTTTGCCCTTTTTGTGGTGTTTTTTTTTTTAAACAGTTCCTTTGCGATTTGTAACGTCCTCTATTGTATTTTTGCACTCTGTAGTGCTTTTCTGTTATTGTATTACGTTGCTGTATTTATATTATTGGTGTTTTTTGTTGTTGTTGTTTTTTTGTTTTTTGTTTTTCCCTTCCTCCCTCCTTCCCCCTTCCCTTATAGGCCACCATGTCGGCAGGGACTCATATCTCTGTGGTGTCTGGCCGTGGGAGATACGCTCCGGACGGAGGGATCGGTCGGGTAAGAAGAACTAGGGTCCGGCATTTAATGCCTGTCCCCCGTTCTGATCCCCTCGTCCACCGCCATCTACCTGGATGCCATCCCGCCAGCGCCTCCGATCTGACCTGCCTGCTGATCAACGCCAGGTCGGTGCACAATAAGACCCCGCTCATCCTCGATTCTATCTTGGATGAGCACGCCGACCTGGCGTGTATCACCGAGACTTGGGTGGGTGCGGAGGGTGGGGCTTCCCTCTCTCTCCTGTGCCCACCCGGGTTTCAGGTCCAGTGGGAAGGCAGATCGGAGGGTAGGGGGGGTGGGGTGGCCATCGTTTTCAGGGAATCCCTTTGCATTAGCAGGTCCGCGACGATGGTATGTTCTGGGGTGGAATGCCTCCATCTATCTGTGGGTCAGCGAGATAAGTTTGGCATTGTGCTGGTGTACCGTGCTCCCCGCAACCCAGCGCAATCCCTACCAGAGATCGCTGAGTTCATCTCGGCTGCTCTGTTGAGATCCCCCCGCCTTCTGGTGGTTGAGGACCTCAACTTGCACGCCGAAGGGGAACTCTTTGGCGCGGCTCTGGAATTCATGGAATCCATGACTTCCATGAACTTATCTCAGCATGTTTTATGCCCCACCCATAGAGCTGGCCACACCCTAGATCTGGTCTTTTCCTCCATGTCGCCGGATTCGTGTCTGGGGGTTGGGGACATTTTGCCCCTGCCCGTGTCATGGTCAGACCATTACCTGCTAAAATTTTCCCTGTCGATTGCCCCCCCACCCCACGGGGAGTGCCCTTCTTACATCTGGGCTCGCCCCAGGCTCCTGGACCCTGCAAGGTTTATGGAGGCCTTCGGGAGCTTTCTGGCGGCCTGGCAGACGATCCGGTTGATGCCCTGGTGGAAAGGTGGTATGTGGGTTTTAGACCGGATCGCCCTAAGCGTCTCACACGTTGTCGAGGCCGCTCCTCCCGTGTTTTACGGAGGAGCTGCGGTCGATGAAGCAAGAACGTAGGAGACTGGAGGTCATATGGAGGGCAAGCCGGACGGAAGTAAATAGGGCTGCTCTTAAACAGCTGACTGGCCGCTATCTTCGGCGCGCGATCAGGGACGCTAGAAGATCTTATGCCTCCCTGAGAATTGGCGAGGCCTCGAGCCGCCAGGCGGAGCTATTCCGGGTGGTTCGGGACCTCTCCAATCCCAGTCAGCTGAGGCCTCCTCCTAGTGATTTCACTAGTGAGCAATTTGCAGTCCATTTTAGATCAAAAATTGAGGCCATCCGCTCCGACTTGCCCCCAGCTGCTCTAGTCCATCCTTTGGGTCCGCTGGTACCTCACCCCTCCGTTCTCCACTCCTGGGTGAGTTTGGACCGGTATTTTTTCTGCGGAGGCCTCCAGGGTTATGGCTCGGTGCCGGCCGGGCGGCCCACCCCTTTGACCCTTGCCCAGCTTGGCTTATCAAATCTGCCGAAGGGAACATGCCAGAGTGGGTCTCTTCCATCGCCACGGCCTCCTTTCGGGAGGGCTGTTTCCCTTCCCGCCTGAAGGAGACTGTGGTTAAACCCACACTTAAGAAACCTGGCTTGGCGTCGGACGATCTTTCCAACTTTCGTCCGATTGCCATCGTTCCCTTCCTGGGCAAGGTTGTCGGGGGTGGCTGCTGTCCGGCTCCAGTCATACCTGGAGACAAACCATATCCTGGACCCCTTCCAGTCTGGATTCAGGCCTCTTCGGCGGGACCGAGACCGCCCTGGTCGCTCTGCTGGATGACCTCCTCAGGGAGGCCGACAGGGGAGCTCCTCCCTGCTCGTCCTCCTTGATCTCTCAGCAGCCTTTGATACCGTCGACCACGGTAACCTCCTGGCCCGCTCGCTGAGGCGGGAATTGGTGGTCAGGCCTTGGCCTGGCTCCGTTCCTTCCTTGGCGGCCGGACTCAGAGGGTACAGCTGGGGGATGTCTTGTCGGCCCCTTGGACTCTCCCTTGTGGGGTGCCCCAGGGGTCGGCAATCTCCCCCGTGCTGTTCAATGTTTATATGAGGCCGCTGGGGGAGGTCATCAGGAGATATGGAGTTCGCTGTCATCAGTACGCTGATGACACGCAGCTCTATATCTCCTTTTCTACGTCTGCAGAGGAGGCGGTTCGCTCCCTCGATCTGTGCCTGGAGGCCGTACTGGAATGGACCAGAGATAACCGGCTCAAGCTTAACCCGGAGAAGACGGAGGTTCTGTTCTTCGGGGCGCCCTCGTCTCGGTACAATGGCCCCCTCCCTAGTCTGGGGGGTATTTCCCTCCAGCCTACAGACAGGGCCAGGAACCTGGGTGTGGTCCTGGATTCGGCCCTCTCCCTGGAAGCCCAGGTGATGGCAGTCTCCAGGGCCGCTTTCTTCCATCTCCGCAGGATCGCCCAGATCCGTCAGTACCTTGATGAGTCCTCCCTGAGGACAGTCGTGCAGGCCCTGGTGGTCTCGAGGATCGACTATTGCAATGCCCTCTACGTGGGGTTGCCCTTGACCCTGGTCCGGAGGTTGCAGCGGGTGCAAAATGCGGCGGCCAGGCTGGTGGTGGTGGGTGCTCGTAGATACGAGCACATCACCCCAGTCCTGGTCCGCCTGCATTGGCTCCCCCGTTGCCTTCCGGATCAGGTTCAAGGTACTGGTCTTGGTTTTCAAGGCCCTCCACGGCTTGGGACCAGGATACCTGGCGGAGCGCATCTCCCAGAGGGCATCCGGATCCAGACCCACGAGATCATCGCAGGCGCGCTCATTGAGAGTGGCCACACCCAGAGAGGCGCGGAAAACGCGTACACGGAACCGCGCCTTCTCTGTGGTGGGGCCCTCTCTCTGGAACCATCTGCCGCCTGAGCTGCGCCTGCTGGAGTCCCTGCCTGCCTTTAAGAGGGCTCTAAAGACCTACCTCTTTAAAGATGCATATGGTGACCTTGCTACTTAGTCCATCTTTTATTTCCCTGCCCTATTGTTTGCCGCCATCTTGCCTCCCGCCACCCCTGCTTGGTGGCTCGGCTATTTTTAGCTTTTAGCTTTTTTATGCCTCTTTTTTCTGTATTGTTAGCCGCCCAGAGTTCCCATTGGGAAGATGGAGCGGGATATAAGTATTTAAATAAATAAATAAATAAATAAATAAATAATAAGAGCTGTTCAAACTTTGTATATTCTCTAGGTTGTGTATTTCTTCTAATCCATTCTTTTGTCCAACTTTCTAACTGAACATAATTCATCCATGTTAGATCCTTAACTTGTAGTATACGTTTAATATATTTTGTTCTCCTCTTGCTAATCCATTCTTTTAATCTTACCACTTTCTTTATTTTAAATAATTCTCCATATTTCTTCATGTTTATGGGAAAGTTTTCCTGATCTATCACTAAACAGAGAGGGGATCTTTCCGGTGCCAATTTCCTGCAATACTTTGTCCAAGTAGCCATTAAAGAACCCAAGAGGGGGTTTCAAATCTCATATCTTTTTGGGGGGGATCTAAACAAATATTTATTTATATCTCCCTTTATCTCAGCTGATTCGACTTCCCACCATATTAGCTTTTCTGGCTTATATAGTATTTTCCCCACACAACTAAGTTGATTAGCTATAAAATAATTTCTAAGGTTGGGTATACCTATGCCTCCTTCCTTTTGAGATCTATACAAAAAACGTTTATTTAATCTTGCTTTATTGCCACCATTACAATATCTGTTTATCAGTTCTTGGAAAACTTTAAGTTCCACTTCTGTAAACTGAATAGGTAACATTCTAAAAAGAAAATTAATTTTAGGAAGTATCTTCATTTTTACCAATGCAAGTCTGCCAAACCACGAGAGATATGATTTAGAGTAGTTTTGTAATTTATTTTTCATCTCCTCTTTTAATTTGATGAAATTGCATTCCTTAGTCTTAAAAATATCCTTGGCTAAATCTATCCCTAAATATTTAATGTTTACAGCTTTTCAGTCCATAATTAGAGATAGTCTCAATTTCTTGTTTATCATGATTAAACAACATAATTTCTGATTTTTGCCAATTTACACATAATCCAGTTATTTCACCAAATTCCTCTAGATGTGATTTTATTCTTGGTATATTATCTAATGGGTTTTTTATTGTTAGTAAGGCGTCATCTGCAAATAAACTGATTTTAATCTTCCCCTCTTTCCCCATACCTTTGATTAGTTCATCATCTCTTATTACATTTGCAAATAACTCTATGACTATACAAAACAGAATGGTGATAAAGGACAACCCTGTCTCGTTCCTCGGCCTAAAGCAATCTGTTCTGTCATCCCATCATTAACCATAATTGAAGAAGTACTGTCTGAATAAAGTTGATTTATTACACCTAATAATTTTTTCCAAATCCCCATTTCTCTAACCTAAGTTTTAAAGCAGACCATTGAACACAATCAAAAGCTTTAAATAAATCTAAGGATAGGATACATGCTTTATCTTCCAGTCTTCCCATCTCATGAAGAACATTCAAAGTTCTTCTAGTAATATTCGACATTTGTCTGCCCTTAATAAATCCAGTTTGATCTTCTTTAATATATTTAGCTATAAAAGTATTCATTCTTTTGGCTAAAATTGCTGTGAAGATCTTAGCATCCTGATTTATAAGAGATATTGGTCTGTATGATCCAATTTCTGCTGGATCTTTATTAGGCTTGGGAATTAAAATAGTTAATGAATGTTTCCACGAATTTGGAGCTTGCTCCCCTTCCATTATCTCATTATAAAGTTTATTTAACTTAGGAATTAACATTGATTTAAAAATCTTATAGAATGCAGGTCCCAATCCATCAGCTCCAGGAGTTTTACCATTCCTTAAGTTATTTATCACATCCTCTATCTCCTCATCTTTAATCGATCTCTCCATTTCTAACATATCTTCCTCTGCTAAACTAATCTTTAGGTTTTTGCCAATATATTTTTCTATATCTTCTTTCCTATTATTTTTGGCTGTATATAAAGTTTGGTAAAATTCTTGTATAGCTTTTAATTTTTCCTTCATTTGTGTACAATTATTACCTCTTAAGTCTCTTATCCTTCTTATCCTATTTTTATCCTTCCTTTTCTGTGCTATCTTAGCTAACAGCTTCAAATTTTTATTACTATAGTTAAAAAAATCTTTTTAAATATAGTAAATTTCTTTGAGCTTGTTGTAGTTCTAGATTTTCTAATTCTCTTTTTCTAGCCTCAGTTTGGGTTAGTATCTTTTTGTCTTTATTTAGAAAAAATTGGGTTTCTAGGTCTGCTATAAAAATTTCCAGATTTCTTCTATTTATCTATCTATCTATCTATCTATCTATCTATCTATCTATCTATCTATCTATCTATCTATCTATCTATCTATCTATCTATCTATCTAAAGTAAATTTTATTATGAAACCAATCACCAACACCCCAGACAAAAACAGTGACCCCCAGGCATCCAATACATTGGATATGCATTAATAATAAAACAAATGGGAGGATTAAGGAGGTAAAAGAAGAAGTTAGGTTATTGGAAGAAAAAAATCAGGAAATCTAAGCAAAAGACGGATAGGGAAAAATTAGACCAAAAAAGAGAAGAGTGGAAAGTTTTAGATATTAATAGAACCACATTAAAGATGTGGCATAGCAAACAAAATATGAATTTGAAGTAAAAGGAGGGAAAATATTAGCAAATAAAATTAGGAGTTATCAGGTGAGGAAAAATATTAGGGCTATTAGAGATAATAAGGGGGGATTGAAAACAGATCCTAAGAAGATATTGGAGACCTTCTTAGGATTTTATAACAGACTGTATGCAAATAAAGGAATTAAGGAAGAAGAGGTTGATCGGTTTTGTGAGGGATTGGAGCTCCCCAAAATAAGTGAAGAAAATAGAAGGGAACTAGATACGGATATAACAGAAGAGGAAGTTAGGTCAGCAATTGATTTTATGAATGTGCAATCGGCACCTGGACTGGATGGGTTTAATGCGGTGTATTATAAGCATTTTAAGGATATATTGGTGCCACATATGACTGTACTGTACCAAAGTATTTTGAATGGAGCTTCAACTCCACCTACCTGGTTGGAATCAAGGTTGGTATTGATTCCCAAACCAGGAAAAGATCAAACCCTGCCAGACTCCTATAGGCCAATATCTGTTACTAATATGGATTATAGAATATTTGCTAAAGTTATGGCAACAAGGTTAAAAAAATGTATTGCACAATTAGTGGGAAAAGATCGATATGGGTTTATACCCCAGAAGTACTTGGTGGATGCAGTTAGGAAGGTAATGGGTATGGTATATTTAGCAAAAAATAAGGATTTGCCTCTTACTCTCCTGTCATTGGATATTTATAAAGCATTTGATTCGGTGGATTGGAATTATTTGAAATATATATTTAAAAATATAAATTTGGAGAAAAATTTCAAAATATAATTGAAGTAATATATACAGAATCCAAAGCAATGATAGGAATTGGTGGGTCGGAAAGGGGGTGTGCCCAAGTGTTAAGTGGTACAAAGCAAGGTTGTCCACTTTCTCCCATGCTCTTTATTTTAGCATTAGAACCATTAGCAATTAAACTTAAAAAGAATAGTGAGATTAAAGGATTTGAAACACCAGGGAAAGGGAGAGAAGAAGGGGAGCTTCTTACAATGTATGCAGATGATATGATGGTGACAATTAAGGACCTGGGGACTGCAATTGTACTGTTAAAAGAAATTTTTCAAGGATTTGAAAAAGTATCAGGGTTAAAAGTTAATTTTTCTAAATCATCAATGATGTGCTTAAATGTGAAACCTAAAACTCAGTTAGAAGCCTCTAAATCATTGGGTATTCCTATAGCAAATAAGAAGGTAAAGTATTTAGGGGTAATGATAACTAAAATGTGAAGAAAATATTTGAACATAATTATAAAAAAATTGGAGTAGTATTCAATCAAAGCTGAGAACATGGGAGAAAAGGAAAGACTTAATCAGCACAAGAATTGCTTTAGTTAAAATGTTTCTGTTACCCAGATTAACTTACCTTTTTTATGTATTGCCTTGGCACATACCGGAACGTATTCTGAAGGGGTGGCAAAGGTCAATAGATAGATTTGTTTTTGCATCCAAGAAACCAAGGACAGCTGGTAGATATAGGTACCATAGGATCCAAGATGGAGGATGGGGGATTCCCAATTTGATTTTATATTATAAAGCTTATCAGCTGAGACATCTTATGATTTGGTTGGAGGGAGAACAGGGGGAAGATTTGGGATGTATACAGCGGGAGAATTTGGAAGCAGTAGGAGGGAAAATAAGAATCTTCAAAAGGAGGATAAAGAAAAGAAAAGAAGAAAAATTATCAACATCTTTGGGTATGGGAGAAGTGGGGGGGGAAGCTTTTTCCTGACCTCTGTCCACTTACAAAAATATGGTATTATAATAAATTTGCCCCATTAAGGAAGCTCATCCCAAAAGAGGTACGGGATAAATTAAAGGAGATTTCAATCCAGAATATGGATAAAATTTGGGAAACAGAAAATATGATGGAAGAGGAAAGTGGAATTTGGAATAAGATTAATTGGTTACAAAAAAAGCAAATCTCCTCCTTGTTGGAGGAGAAACAACTTAAAAATTGTGGTAAAAGAATTATTACCCCCTTCGAGGAATTAGTGAAAGGATACAGGATAGATAGGACCAAAATAGTTTCAAAATTGTACAAGGTTTTATTAAATATGGGGAAATCACTAGACATGGGCACGACTCAGCGAAATCCTCGTTTCCGTTTCCGTTCCTCATTTCCGTTACGTAACGAAACGAAGAACGACAATTACTCCGCCAGAACTCAAACTCAAACCGACTAAAGAAAAATTGGGTCTGATTTGTCGTGGTCGTTCCTGGCAGCATCGCAGCGATCGCGCGATGCCAAGCGGCACAGGAAAAAAGATATTAAAATAAAAAAACCTGATTCCCGGCCAAAAAAGCAGGTGAAAATATGCCTGCGTGAGGGCACCTATCAGAGGGGTGGTTTCTGGGGGGGTTCCTGGCCTCCCCCCTCCTCTCCTGGGCTGCGACTGCCGGCGCATGCACATCCATTCTCCTGGGCTGCCAAGCGGCGCGGCACAGAAAAAAAGTAAAAAAAAAACCGATTCCCGGCCAAAAAAGCAGGCAAAAATATGCCTGCCTGAGTGAGGGCACCTACCAGAGGGGTGGTTTCTGGAGGGGGGTCCCCGGCCTCCCCCCCTCTCCTCTCCTGGGCTGCGCATCCTCGTCGTCTCGCCAACTCTCCAAGCGGCACGGCACAGAAAAAAAGTTTTAAAAAAAAAACGATTCCCGGCCAAAAAAGCAGGCGAAAATATGCCTGCCTGAGTGAGGGCACCTACCAGAGGGGTGGTTTCTGGGGGGGGTTCCTGGCCTCCCCCCTCCTCTCCTGGGCTGCGAGTGCCTGCGCATGCGCATCCATTCCTCGTCGTCTTGCCAACTCGCCATGCCATGCGGTGCAGGCGGGGGATCCAAAATGGGGCGACTGCAAAATATTTATTTATTTTGAAATCGTGGTGGTCCAAAAACACACCAAAGCACCACAGAAACAAGCAAAAATAGCTATTTTAAAACTGCCTGAATTTTTACAGTAGCAGCAGTGGGTTTTTCTTGCAACAAAACGTATCCATTTATTTTATTTTATTTTATTTTTATTTTATTTTTTTACACCTGCGCAATGATGGGCTGGCCATGGGAGTGGACCATGCAAATTTTTGGAGCCATTCCACCAATTGCATGGCCACTTGACCAGGTTTTGACCGAGACTAAAAAGCCCACTAACCGTAGCCCGAACCCGAACCCAAACCCAAACCCTAACCCATACGCCAGTACACTGTCCTTCTAAGTGGGTCAGAGAGGCACCCAGAGGTGCACCCCACGAACTCACCCTAACCTTACCCGTAACAACCCTATGCCTAGCCCTTGCGCTAACCCCCCTAACCCTAAGCCAAATCTGTACTCGCATTGCACACACGCAAGTACAGTTCCCTTCTTGGTGAACCACAGAGCGCCGAGACTGTGACACTGCAGTTAGCAGTGGGCCTGTGGTCAACAGAGAGGCACCCAAAAAAGAGGTGCCTCAAGTCTCAACTTGGTATGCATATCCAATTGGCTATGCATGCCATTTTGTAGTGGGCCAGAGGAGGCACCCACCCCAGAGAGGTGCCTCCAGGAGCCCGCTCCCCCCCAAACCAGTACTAACGACAGATGAAAAACCGACAAACGAAATGACAAATTTTTGGAAAATTTCGTGAAAAACGGAAACGAGCCGAAACGGGGCGGCTCCAACACACGACAACTCGAAAACGTCATTTTCCCTGGTCGTGCCCATCTCTAGAAATCACTAAAGGAAAGCTTAAAAGAATATTGGGAGCTAGATATTCAGGAACAAATTTTAGATGAAGATTGGGATAGAATCTTTCAGCAATTTAATTCTATTCGCTTCGTCTAATTGTTTTATTATAGAATTTTCTTTTATCAGGTAGCCTCTGGCCACAGCTTTCCTTGTGTCCCGTATGATTCCTGTTTGTTCTCCACCTTCTTCATTTATATTCCATGTTGCTAACCAATCTTTTTGTATTTTTTGTATTGCTTCTGGGAATTGGAAAATTCTGAGATTCATTCTCCACCTTCTAGCTTCTCTATAGTTCTTGTTTGTTTCTATTTCAGCTGTCATTAAAGCATGATCGGTAATTTTTATCAGCTCAATGTTAGTGTTTATTTAGATAGTAAACTTTGTGAAACGAATATATAATCTATTCTGGAATAATTTTTATGAATTGCAGAATAAAATGTATATTTCCTTTCATCTCCCTTCAGTTCTCTCCAAACATCTTTCAAACCTGTGTTTTCCATAAATTTTGTTAAAATTGTATGTCTAACCCTCCAATCCTCATTCTTATAAACTGTTTTATGTTTAATTTTATCCATGACCATACTAACATCTCCAGCCATAATTAAACGTCCCTTCTTTACAATTTCTATCTGCTCCCAGACTTCTTTATAGAACAAATTTTGATTAGCATAAAGATTTACTAGTGTATATTGATCTGCACCCATTGTAACCTGAAGTATTATATAGCTGCCTTCCACATCTCTCACAGCTTTTTCAACAATACAATCACAATGCTTTGAAATTAAGATAGCCACCCCTTGCTTTAGATGAGCCAAAACTTTTCTCATAAATGTCAATATTCAGTATTTTCAGTTCATTAATTCCATCTTTTGATTGATGTGTTTCTTGAAGGAAGATTATGTCAAGTTTATGCCTCTTAATTAAAATTTCTATTCTTTTTCTTTTAAGAACAGATCCCAAGCCCTTCACATTCAGTGTTGTGAATTTTATAAATTTTCCAATGATTTTTTTTTTTGTCCATCTGGCACGGTCCTACAGTGCAACTAATATAACAAACATCAACTAAAATAAAAGCTAAACTAACCCAGTCCCTCCACCCTACAAATAATTTCTGTTCTCCCACCCTTCTGGCCCTTATACACGCTTTGTATGTGCCCTTGCAGGGTCGGGGGAAGCAGCCAACCACGTGTGATGACTGATAAGACATCCAGAAGCTCTATATTATATCTTAGCACTGTCTATCCTTTTACATAAGAAAAATTTTCTCTCCCTTCTAATCTCTCTCCCTCCCTCCCAAAACCAAAGGGGAAGGGAAAAAATAGAAAACAAAATTTAAAAAATCCACAAAGGTGGGGAGGGAAAAGGGAAAAAAGAAAGGGGAAGGGAGGAAAGGAAGTAAGAAAGGAAGTGGGGCTTTTTCGCTGGCATGCAGAAGAAAGAGGTAATATATTTCTCTTTTATTTTATTTTATTTAGTATGTTAATGCACATTTCTGTAAATTCATAATCTAGCACAACTTGCCATTCTAATGTTTTCAGGGAATGAAATGTAACACTTCAAAAGGAAAGTGGCATAATGTAACTTAAGATGCATAAATAAATCAGTAAATAAAACATGTCAACAGATACAGAGAATGTAAGGGTTTTGTCAGAACAATATTACCTACAACTATTGGTTTCTTCCTTATTTCTTTCAGACTGAAAGTTACAATTCTTCTAAGTGGAGCCTAATTGCCATCTTTTATGTCATTAGGCATATGAATGCTTAACTTGGGTAGACCATGTTTAGTTAATCTACACTTGAGAACTGGGACAGTTGAGAATAGTTCTAGCCTTAAAATTCAACAAAGTTACCTGAGGTTGTGAGATACAACAACTTTGGAGCACACCCATGACTTCCTAGAGAATTCATAAGTCACCCTTTTGCTATTAGTGTAAACTGAACATTTCACAAAAAGTGACATTTATGGAAAATGCTGAACCAGTTTAGATCAAGCCATTTCCAAAAATGTTCTGTAATCACCACCTGTCTGGAGTCATTTGCTGATCTCAGTTAACTAGTAATAAACAGAAATGAAGTTAGATTCATATCTAAACATGTTTATGAGTATTTAAATTTCTCTCCTGTTCCCCACAAGTTGTCTTGCAATACATACTTCTTGCATCTGGATATACAATGACAAGTTCTACAGTGAATCTTTTCTGTAGGAAATTCTTATGTCAGTAAGCTCCTCTTGCAGCCTTTTGGGCTAAAGGGGATGCTTTTTAAATAAATAAAACAACTGCAGGTTGCCATGGAAAAGTGAGGTCTAACTTCCTCATTTAACATTTTGCAATATTAATAGCAGTAAAACTGAAAATATTTGACTTGTATTGAGCATTTTTATTTTATTTTGATATATACATATTGAAGTGATCTATCAGCGTGGAGACTCCTAAAATTATCTTGTTTATCATATCTGGTACCAAAGACCTTCTTAAATGTCTCGAGTCTTTCCGTAATGGATTGATCCTCATAGGTTCAACGAATGACAAATATACACTTGGCTATATGATAATTTCCAGTATGGATACAGCATTTCAGCTTAAAAGGTGCTTCTTTCCAAGAAACTGAACTTTTCTGTCAAATGCAGTTGATCGAATAGGAGAGTTGGCTTCATAAAATGGATTCATTGCAAACTTTATATATAGATCATAGACATCACTAAAGAAGTTCTTGATGCCATCTTCCTGCCTTACATCATGAAGCATTATAAATCTCATATGTCCTGCAGTGACAAAGGCAGAAACAAACCATTCATTAAATTTGTCCACAGTCTTCAGATACATATTATTAGACAGCCACATATTTTCATCTACTAAATCAAGAGCAGCATGAGCTATAAACTGATTGAGATGCCGATGGTCATCCTTAGACTCTACTTTTCCAGCTGGTAGAAATTCCATTTCAAACACTGGATTATCAAGGTGGCCCACAATTACAAAGTAGAAGCTTCCAGACATGATAAAAATATTATGTCCGCTGAGAAACGGCCGGCAGAAGAATCAACAAACCAGCGAACGCGGCCGACTTCCTTCCTTCCTTCCTTCCTTCTTTTATTCAACCCCAGAAAAATAATAGCTCTCTATCTGCCAAGTCGCATCTGTGGCACAACCCGAAAGAGCAGTTCCCCGAGATCCCAGGGTGTGTGGAATGCCATGCATGAGTGGCAAGACCCGGCAGAACAGCCTGAGGTCCTGGGGAGGGTGGAATGCATGCCTTTCAAAATTCCCTTGAACTCTGGAAAATGACATGTCGGGTCATGCCGCTGGAGTGTCCCATTCCACCCCACAGGAAATTGATCTGCTGGGTCCACGCCATTCCACACACCCCAGGACCTCAGGCAATGGATCTGCCAGGTTGTGCTATTTCACATAACCCAGGATCAGTTCAGTTCCCTGAGGTCATGGGGTGTGTGGAATGGCACACACAACTCAATGTGTAACAAATAATATCTACAATGACATTAACTTGACAGCATTCATCTCCAAAAGTTATACAATTTGGGTTACACCAATGTAAAATTTCAATAGGATATTAGCCAATATGTTTTTAAAAAAACAAATGACAAAAGATGTATGCCTCTAGGATTATTTTACTATACAAACCAAAATTTAAGTATCTAGGAATCATAGTGTTGGAGTATACTAGAGGCAGATACATAAACCTTTATTATTGGAGATCATATACAACATGTCTGTGAAGATTCTCAGGCATCCAGGTGAATTTATTTGGAAGTTGAGTCATCACAACTGGACTTCTTTTCTTGAGAGACTGAAACATTTTGCTGCTCATCCAAACAGCTTTGTCAGTCTGAAGAAAGCTAGTTGCGAGTCCTCCATTTTATAGTTCACCTCGACCTCATGTCACCCTGGTCTGAAATAGGCTCATAAGATGAACAATGGCCTGAATAGGCTCCTTAGGTAAACAATATTCTCAACAGGCCTTTAGGTAAACAATGGCCTAAGGTGCTAAAACCCATAAAGTATGGGTCATTAGCTATGGCCTTGGTGGGGGAGGTGTGAAGTATCTTTGATTTGTCTGGGTATTGTTGAAATCACAGCCTGATAAATGATAATATTAAGTTCACTAGGGAAGACACCCAAGAAAACAGGCTGGTTTTCCTGAATTGTGCTGTCACCATCAGACCCAACTGTGGCCTGGGAGTCAGTACTTATGGTTTGACTCCCACCAGTGATTACAACACAAATTAGGAGTCATCAGGACCTTAAACTACAGAGCAGAGAGCATCCCCACCTCCACAGAAGCCAAGAAGAAGGAAGACAGGTTGCTGAAGACAGCACTTAGGGCCTGTGGATATCCAAAGTTGGCCTTCAACAAAGCAGTGTGCCGACCCAGAAGAACAATGGATCAGCCTGGGACATAGAGCTGACAGAAGAACTTGGTCATTCCCTACATGGATGGAGTGCCTGAAAAGCATAAAAGGATTTTTGGCAAACACCACATCCTGTTTATTACAAACCCACAAACACACTGTGGCAGAGACGTCCACCCAATGGACCCGACACCAAAACACAAAAGGAGCAATATAATATATGTGATCCAATGCACTGAAGAGTGTGCAGACCTCTACATTGGAGAAACTAAACAGCCATTAAACCAGTGGATGGCCCAACATAGGAGGGGCAACAACAGCTCAGGACCAGAATCAGCAGTACATCTCCCCTCGAAGGACAAAGGGCACTCATTCAAAGATGAGGATGTACACATATTAGACAGAGAGGATCAATGGTTTGAGAGAGGGTTCAGGGAAACCATTCATGTGAGTATTGAAAACTCCTCTCTCAACAGAGGTGGGGGGCTAAGGCACAGTCTATGTGACATTTATCAGGCTGTGATTTCAACAATATCCAGACCAAAAAAAAAAAAAAACCCCAAAAAACTTCACGCCCCCACCACCAAGACTAGAGCTAATGACCCATACTTTATGAGTTTCAGCACTTTAGACCATTGTTCACGTAAAGGCCTATTGAGACTAATGTCCACCTAATGAGCCTATTCAGGCCACTGTTCATCTTATGAGCCTATTTCAGACCAGGGTGACATGAGGTCAAAGTGAACTATAAAATGCAAGACTCGCAACTAACATTCCTCAGATTGACGAAGCTGTGTTGTGGTCACTGTTCCCTATTGGATCAGTCACATTAACATTTTGGAGCAGATCCTCTGTATTACTCCTGTGTATTACTCAGGATCAAGTCAAGGATTCTTATAGCTCTAGTTGGGTCTTCAACCATCTGTTCCAGGGAACAATCATTTAGCATATCTAGGAACCTTATATCTTTATCATGTGCTGAACAACAGTTTACCCAGTCTATGTGAGGGTAATTGAAGTCCCCCATTATAACCAGGCCTCCCCCTCTTGGATGCCTCCTTTACAGCATTCTAGTCAAGACCTCTTGCCTTCTGAACTACCCACTCTGCAAGACACTTGATCACGACACTAGATGTACACTAATGTCAAGGGCAGCTTCACTTGCTCCTCAACCACTGTGATCTATGCCATCTTTTGCCAGCAATGCCCATCTGCACTGTATGTAGGGCAAACAGGACAATTATTACAGAAACAAATCAATGGTCACAATTCTGACATCAGGAACCACAATACACACAAATCTGTCTCAGACTAGGGTGAGATTTGGGGTTCAGGAGCCTGAGTTACTTAACTTCAAAGGGGGGAAAACAGTTCTAAGTGCCATTTTCTGTGCTTGGAAATACTGTTCCTGGGCAGCTAGCAGCATGAAAATTGCTGTGGACCTCCCTCTAGCTGTCCCCTTTAAGCACTCCAAATTTGGAAAGATTTGGATTATGGGGGGCCAAGTTAGTCAACTCCAAATGGGGTGCCCCAGTAGAAAAACTTTGGTAATTTTAAAGTCCTTGAAAATACTGATCCTATACACCTACCATTATGGAATTCACTGACATCCCTCAATCTCTCCCCTTTAAAAACCCCAAATTTGGAGAGGTTTGGGGTATGGCGATGCTAAGTTATTTGACTCCAAATGGGGTGCCCCAGTAGAAAAAACTTTTGTAAGTTTAAAGTCCCTGAAAATACTGTTCCCATGCACCTACCAGCATGGAATTTGCTATGGATCTCCCTCAAGCTCTCCCCTTTAAGCACCCCAAATTTGGAGAGGTTTGGAGTATGGGGGGCAACATTATTTGATACCAAATGGGGTGCCCCAAGTAGAAAAACTTTGGTAATTTTAAAGTACTGAAAATATCCCAGCCAGGCACCAAGCACAGTCAGCAATGGAAATCGGATCGCTATGGTGTGTGTGTGGACTTGGAGCATCCTCTGACTCTTCCCTTGAAGCCCACCAAGGCACAAAGGGCTGAATTTCACTCCACCAGGCAGGCAGGCAGGCAGGCAGGCAGGCAGGCAGGCAAGAATTAAAGTACACCAAGGCAGCCAGGCAGGTCTTAGAAATACATGGGTCTTTCAGATCCCATAACATGCAGGCAGGCTTGCAGGCGTGAGAAGGAAGGCAGGAGTTTTCCAGCCCAGAATATTCCAGCCAGGAATAATGGAATAGGAGGACTCCAGTTCTGTTTTGTTGGTTTTTTGAAATGGGGCCATGATTAAGAGGGGAGGGGCGGTTGGGTGCATTCTTATTGTGCCAGTTGAGAATGGGAGAACTGGTACTGATTGTTGTTGTTGGAAATCACAATGTGTGTGGGTGGGAAGAACTGTTCTACTTCAAAGGTTGTAGGGGGGGGGGAATATAAAACCCTTCCTAACATGCTTTCTAAAAACCTTCCTACTCCCAAACAGAAGCTGTGCTCTTTTGTTGTATGTGTCTTCTCTCTCAGACTCAGCACTGGGAGGCGCGCACACACACACCACCACACCCATCATTTTCTGTGCTTTGCTTTACTTTCTGTGCCTTGCAGCACCATGGCAATGGGGAATAAGGGTTTGAGTCCATGAAGGGTCCCTGATAAATGCTGCTAGGCTATCACCATCATCCACCACATCCAAGGTAGGCAAGCAGCAGGCATGAAAATTAAACTTTCCCATGAGCCCCACACTAGTAAGCCAGACTGCAGCAGAGAACAAAGTTCCTCTCTCCCTTTCCTTCTTCTCATGGAAGTATTGATGAAAAATAACAATACAGAAACCCATCTAGGAGTGGTCCTGTTGATCATAGTTCTGACCAGCAACGATGCCAATTTGCGATCCAAGAGTGTTACTCCCATGAACCGCCATGCAGCATATGGTAAACTGGGCCCTTTGGTTGCAAGCAAAGCTGCACCTTAATTGATTTTAGGGCAATTCAGACTCTGTGCAGTGGTGGTGATGAGGTGCTGCAGGAAAACATGGGAAGCCATGATGTCGGCAGAAAGCTTTGGGGGGCCATGATGTTGGCAAAAAATGTTGGGGAGCCTTGATGTCAGTGGAAAGCTTTGGGGAGCCGTGATTTTGGCAGACAAGTTTGGAGAGCCATGATGTTGGTGGAAAAGTTTGGGGAGCCATGATGTCAGCAGAAAAGTTTGGGGACTGGAGCCATGTTTCTGGGGGAAAATTTGGTAATGGTTTGTGGCTGGCACTGATCGCTTTCAGCGGAGTCCTGTCCCAAGCTTGAGGTAGCAGTGCACTGCTGATGCTGACACAGTCCAAGATGCGCTGGTTACTGCACTTTGTGATTCAGCTGCTGACAGCTGTTGTATGAGTTTTTCCTTTTTCTTTGCCCCCTTACTTGAACAGGGCCCTTTGAGACACTCTTAAACACTGCGAGAGTGGAACCCCCAGGTACGGCCAGGGAAGGCCTTAGAGCAAATGGGACCTTTAAGTCCCTGAAACACTGGGAGAGTGAGTGGAACCCACAGGTTTGGACAGAGAAGGCCTTAGACCGAATGGGCCCTTTGAGATCCTCTTAAAAACTGCGAGAGTGGAACCCCCAGGTATATTCAGGGAAGACCTTAGAGCAATTGAGCCGTTTAAGACCCTCTTAAACACTGTGAGAGTGGAACCCCAGGTATGGCCAAAGAAGGCTTTGGAGCAATTGGGCCCTTTGAGACCTTCTTAAACACTGTAAGAGTGGAAACCCAAGGTATGACAGAGGCAGGGTTACTGCAAATGGGCCCTTTGACACCCTCTTAAACACATGGCAGAGGAAACACTGGAAGAGTAGACCTCCTGGTATGGTCAGGGAAGGTCTTAGAAAAACTGGGCCATGATAGACCCGGAAACACTGTGAGAGTGGACATCCCTGGTATGGCCAGGGAAGGCCTTAGAAAAACTGGGCCATGATAGACCCAGAAACACTGTGAGTATGGAAACCCCCCCCCCAGGTATGGCCAGGGAAGGCCTTAGAAAAACTGGGCCATGATAGACCCGGAAAAACAGTGAAGCAGACAGGCAGGCACCCAGGCGGACAAGTTGGCAGGCAGGTAGCCAGGAGGACTATGGCTTGGAGGAGGGGAACCCCAATGTAGTCAGGTTAAAGCTTATGAAGGACACCCTTTCTACATTGCCCAGGTCCAGGAGTGAGTGGTGAGGTCTCAAAATGTCCCCAAGATATGAGAACACTCACTCACTCTGGACACTGGCAGGAGGGATAGAGAGCAGGTCCATGGCCAGCTGGGACAATTGGAGCCAGACCTCCAACTTACTGGCCCAGTAATGGAGGGGATCTGCTGTGGGGGGCTGGTGGGGCTCAGCCATGTATTTCTGTTCCATGGCAGCCGCAGAGTCCTGCTCCTCTGCTGGCCTATCCACCCAAGACCGAGACACTGCCATGGCAAAGACCAAGGTCAAGTATGATGGTTTACTTGACTTCTGGCTGACACGCCCTGATACAGAGGACTCCTGGGATAAGCCGTCCCCTGCCTCAAGTTGGCGTCCTTGCATCTCTGGCTGCGCATGCCCACCATGCGCTTCCACAACCTTGCATACCTCGAGGGACAGCTTATTCCTGTACTCCTTAAGGTCTTCAAGGTTGAGAGCCAGAGTGCCCTTGATGCAATGATCACATAGGCTTGCCAGCTCGTAGACCCTTTGATTGCAGAGCGGAATCAATCAAATCTGCACACCACCCTGCAACCTCCTGACTAAGGCCCTGTTCCTCGGGAGGAGCGAGGAATCCTCCTGCATGTGGGCACTCAGGCCTCATTCCAGGGCATGGATGAGGGGATGACATGTTCCAGGCTGGCCTCAAGACCATAGAGGACCTTGGTGGTCTCCTCAAAGGGCCCGAGGATGTCCACCATTTGGCCGAGGGTAAGCCAGTTTGAGTGGATATCCCCTGGTTCCAGTATTTTGTGAGAGGGAGAAGAGCGTCCCTCTATCCACATTACTCATGCCCTGCATTATTTTGTATGTATCAATCAAACCCCCCAGGCGCATTTTTTCCAGATTAAAGAGCCTGAAATGTTTTATCCTTTCCTCATAAGGGAGGTTCCCCAGCTCAGTAATCATTTTAGTGGCTCTCTTGTGTACCTTTTCCAGTTTCACTATGTCTTTTTGAGATCTGGTGACCAGAACTGTACACAATACTCCAGGTGCAGCCTTACTATCATTTTGTACAATGGCATTATAATGTTGGCTGTTTTATTTTCAATCCCCTTTTTGATAATCCCTAGCATGGAATTGGCTTTCTTCACCGCTGCCACACACTGGGTAGACACCTGCATTGAGCTGTCCACCAGCACACCAAGATCTCTTCCCTGATCTGTCATGAATAACTCAGAGTCCATGAATTGATAGATAAAGTTTGGATTTTTTACCCCAATATGTGTTACTTTGCATTTTGCTACATTGAAATGCATTTGCCATTTCACAGCCCATTCCCCCAGTTTGGAGAGAGCCTTCTGGAGCTCTTCACAATCTTCTCTGGTTTTTACCACCCACAGAAGTTTTGTGTCATCTGCAAGCTTGGCCACCTCACTGCTTATCCCTGTCTCCAGGTCATTTATGAACAGATTGAAGAGTACCGGACTCAGGACAGATTCCTGGGGCACACCGATTTTTACCTCTCTCCTTTGTGAAAATTGCCCATTGACACCTACTCTTTGTTTTCTGGATCTCAACCAGTTTTCATTCCATAAGAGGACCTGCCCTCTTATCACCTGACTGTGCAATTTTCTCAGCAGCCTTTCGCGAGGGACTGTGTCAAAAGCCTTCTGAAAATCAAGATTGACAATACAGTATCTACCGGTTCACCCAAATCCACATGCCTGTTGACCTTTTCAAAGAATTCTGAAAGATTTATTAGGCAAGACGTACTCTTACAGAAGCCATGCTGATTTTTCCTCAGCAAGGTTTGTTCTTCTATGTGTTTTAATATTTTCTCTTGGATGAGGCTTTCTGCCATGACCCTGCCTGTCACAGAACCTGAATCTGAGGGGCTAAATGGTGAAGAGCTGCTGAAGGAGCCTTGCAGCTCAACTCAGCAGGCAGCTGGGTCTGATGACTCAGCTGAAAGCATATATCCTCCTCCTATAAGGGCCATGAGCAGGATTCTGCAAAGACGTGCTACCAGGAGAGCTAGGGAAAGGGTCTTTGATGCTAGATGGGGAATCAGGTCTGGAAGCCCTGAGTACTAGCAGGAGCCTTTCCAGAAGTAAGGGTGTGTTCCCTGTTTTGGGATAAAGCTGGCAAGCTTACCGTGAGCTCTCTGTGGGAGCAACGCGTCATTTGAACTTGCATCCACGTTCCTGTCTGTGACCTTGGCTCTGTTTTCTGACTTCAGACTGGCTTCCTGGACAACAGCTTTATCTGTTCCCTTGGGTTTGGCATCTGGTTTCCGTGAGATATTCTGGCTTTGACTTGGACTGGTAATTGGTGGGAGTTGGATTCTGTTATCTATCTGGCTTTCCACTAAAGATCTTGACACAGAACTGAACTCTGCTTGTGTGTGTGTTCTGTGTGCGGGGCTTGACAGTTTGCTCCCACCCAAACTTCTTCAAGCAGAATGGAAGAGGAGGGGGCTGTTGGGATGACACCGCTGGAAGCTTTGCAAAACCAAGTGCTGCTTTTGTCTCAGGCAATTGTTCAATTGCAGCAAGCTCCAGCACTGGCTGGGTTGCAGCCCCGTTGCCCTCTGCTGCCTCCTGACCGGTTTAAAGGCAAGTTAGAGGAATTCCCTGCATTTTTGGCTCAATGCAAGCTGTTTATTGAGGTGCGTGCTCAAGAATTTTCTACTGAGAGGTCTAAGGTCTGCTTTATCGTCAGTTTGCTGAAAGGACAAGCGGCTAAATGGGCTACTCCTTTACTCCTCACTGCCTCACCTCTACTGGATAATTATCAGGCTTTCCTGAATCACATTTCTTCAGCTTTTCAGAACCCCATGCAGGCTGCTACTGCCAACAGGAGACTCAGGGTTCTGAAACAGGGCAAAGATTCAGTGTTTGATTACACCACTGTGTTCCGTTTGATAGCACAGGATCTGCATTGGAATGAACCGGCACTGATTTCTCAGTATATGGAAGGATTGGCAGATGAAGTGCTTGATGAACTCTCTAGGGTGGAACAACCAAGCACATTACAGGAACTCATTACCCTGTGTCTCAGGATAGATGGACACCTGGAAAGCCGTCGCCTCTCCCAAGGCAAGAACTACAACCGGCAACCTCTGCCAACTGTGCCTAATCTGCAATCCGGTGAAGCCCGCAGAATGGATCCAGAACCTATGCAACTGGGAGCTACTCGACCATGCGTCACCCCAGAGGAAAAGGCAAGACGACGCTCTCATAATCTCTGCCTATACTGTGGAGGAGGATGACTTCGCTTCCAGTTGCCCTTTGAAGCGCTCCTCAGTAAGTGCTGCTACCTCTTCAGCAGTAAAAGAGCAGCTCCATCCTTGAAGGAACCCACTGGAATGGATTATACCGAAGGGTTCCCAGACAATAGCATCACACCCCAAGGACCTTTCCTGGTACCTGTAACTCTAGGGCTTCCTGATGGTCGGAAGGTACCTGTGTATGCTATGGTAGACTCTGGGGCAGCTCACTGCTTTGTGGATGCTGGGTTTGTGTGGTGCCATCGGATTCCAGTACAGAACAAGGAAACTCCTTTGCTGGTAGAATCCATTGAGGGTCAGTTACTTCGTTCTGGGCCGATAGAACTTCCGCCCACGGCGAGATGGCTGCTTGATCCAGTAGCTCCGCTCATGAGATTTGAAATACTGTCTTTAAATGTCACCAAAATCGTGAGTAAATGATTAAAAACAGCTGGGGAGGATAGTTGAAAAACTATGTGTTTGGAAGGGGAGAGATAAGAATGAAATAATGAAGCATGAGTTACTTTCGCGTTCTGCTGAAGTCGCGACTCTGTTAATCGGACTGTGAGAGATGATGTTTTTCCTGCTTTGGGGCTAGAAAGGAGAAAGAGTTTTATTACCTGGTTCTTTCTGCATGCCAGCCAAGAAAAAGGCCTTGACCTTGAGAAAGTGGGTTCGTAAACCTTCTGACTCCACTTATCAGCGTGCGTGTCTTGAAAGAGCAGAAGCTGTTTTAGAAGCCAACACAATGGCGTCTGATTCTGGCAAGCTGCCAGCACAACAGACGGACTTTTCAAAAGAGCTTAAAGATTTGAAATCAGAATTTGGTAGCCTTATTAAATCAGCTTTAAAAGACGTGACCTCTACCATTGAAGATCGTTTTCAGTCTTTATCATCCCAGAACAAAGATTTAAGGAGAGATCTGTTAAAAGAAATACAGACGCTCCAGACGCAGGTTTCTAATAATGGCGCAGAGCTGAAAAAATTAGCAGGAGAAATTAATCAGGTTCAGACTCTAGCCTCCAAGAACGAACGTGACATTGCTGCTCACGAAGAAGAAATTGACGCCCTTCAGAGGAAGCTTATCTATATGGAAGACTACTCCCGGAGGTCTAACTTGAAATTAATTAACTTTGAACTTCAGGATAAAAAAGAAATGAAGAAAGAAATTCTCGCTTGGTTTAACTCTATCCTCCCCCAACGGCTTGTAGAGACAGACATAGAAAGAGTCCACTTCATAGGCAATGCAACAGAAGGAATTTCAAGACCAATTCTGATCAGATTTACTTCTTATGCCTTTAAAGAACAATTGATGTCAGCTTTCAGGGCAAAACCTGACCTGCTGAAGCGAGATGGTAGAGTTGTACAAGTTTACCAGGATATCTCCAGGGAGAGTTTCGAATGGAGGAAAACCATGAGGCCTGTGACAACTGCTTTGAGAAACAACAACTACAAATACAACTGGGGATTCCCGATTTTCCTTAAAGTGTGGAAGGGCCCAACTCTGCATAAAATCTACTCCTTGGAAGAAGGCGAACAACTCCTTAAGGCATGGAATATTCAAATTGAAGTGTAGATCCCTTCAAAATCAGCACCTACTCCTCAGATGTCTGAACGGGCAAGCAAATCTGAAGACTAATTTGAAGAGTTCTGCACTATGGAAGATATTGCATCCTTCTCCTCTCCCCCCCTCTCTTTCCCCCTCCCTCCCTTTTTTTCTTCTTCTTTTTTCCCATTCTGTTTCGTTTTGTTTTTGCTTTTATTTGCCCTCCCTATAACTGTCCACTCCCTTCCTGTTCCTTATCCTTTCTCCTTCCTTCCTTATACCTTCCCTCTCCTCTTTGATGTTTTTTCTTTTTTTTATTCCTAGTTATTCTTATTTTTTCTCTATTGATGTTGTAGACCTTTTAAATTTAATTTGATTATTGCCCCCCCCCTTTTTTTTTTTTTTTTTTCTTTTTTTCTTTCCTTTGGGGTTGAGGGAGGGAAGGTCGAAAGGAGGAAGTTAAGATTTATATTGTTACTTTTTTTCATTGTATCCTCTTCATTTCAACTTTTCACATATATAATTGTAAGCAAGAGTAGACAGTGCTAACGCTAACTTAGAGCTTTTGGATCTTTATCAGCCATCGGGAAGTGAACGGGTGCCTTCCCTCCTTCCTCCTATAAGGGCACATACAGGATGTGTATGAGGGCCAAGAGGATGGGAGAACAGAAATTAAATGTAGGTGGTAGAGTTTGGGATAACATCGTTATTTTTTTATTATATGTAGTCTTTGTTTGTATATATGCACAAGGGGACCGTTCCAGATGGACAATAGAATGAAAATATGGGCAGACTGTTGAAATTAGCCACATTGAATGCAAAGGGCCTAGGTTCTGTCATGAAGAGAAAGAGAATAGAGTCACTAATAAAGAAGAATAAACCGGATATCGTCTTTCTTCAAGAAACACATCAAATGAAAGAAGGTCTAAATGAACTGAAACTACCCAACATTAACATATATGAGAAAAGTTTTGGCTCATCTAAAGCAAGGGGGGTAGCAATTTTAATCTCAAAGCACTGTGATTGTATGGTTGAAAAAACTGTGAAAGATTTGGAAGGCAGATATATTATTCTTCAGGCTACAATTGGTTTAGAACAATATACACTGATAAACGTTTATGCACCGAATGCTAATCAAAACTTGTTCTACAAAGAGGTATGGGAGCAGATAGAAAAGGTACAGAAGGGACATGTAATTCTGGCGGGAGATTTTAATATGGTTATGGACAAAATAAAAGACAAAACAACGATTAGCAAGGTAGACTGGAGGACTAGACATACAACCTTAACAAAATTCATCGCAAATACAGGACTAAAGGATGTTTGGAGAGAACTGAAGGGCAATGAAAGGAAATTTACTTTCTATTCACCAGTCCATAAAGCCTATTCTAGAATAGATTATATATTTGTCTCACAAAGCCTACTATCTAAAGTTGCAAACACAAATATAGAACTGATAAAAATTTCTGACCATGCTCTAATGTCTGTTGAAATAGAAAATAAGAAGAATTATAAGGAAGCTAGAAGGTGGAGAATTAACTCTAGAATTTTCCAATCCCCAGATTCAGTACAAAGAATACAAAGGGAATGGCTAGATACCTGGAATATTAATGAAGAAGGTGGTGGCCAAATAGGCGTTATTTGGGACACTTTGAAGGCTGTGGCCAGAGGTTATATAATAAAAGAAAATGCTATAATAAAAAGTCAAGAACAGCAAAATAAAAAAAAAATTAGAGGCTACAATAGCAGACCTTGAATCACAATTCTTCTTAACTAAAGACAAAAAATCCTAATTCAGATTGAGGCCAAGAAAAGGGAATTAGAAGATATAGATTTACAACAAACCCAAAGAAACCTACTATACTTGAAAAGAAACTTTTTTGAATACAGTAATAAAAACTCGAAGATGCTAGCAAAATTAGCACAGAAAAGAAAAGAAAAAAGTATGATAGGAAGAATAAAGGACCTAAGAAGCAATATCTGTACTCAAATGAAAGAAAAATTAATAGCTACCCAAGAATTTTATCAAAATTTATATACAGCTAATACAAGCAGCAAGGAAGTTATGGAACAATATATTGCAAAATATCTAAAATCAAGATTAGCGGAGGAAGATAGGCTTGTAATGGAAAAATCTATTAAAGACGAGGAGATAGAGGATGTTATAAACAAGCTAAAGAATGTCAAAACTCCAAGAGATGATGGATTGGGACCAGAATTCTATAAGATATTTAAATCAATGCTAATACCTAAGTTAAAGAAGCTATATAATGAGATATTGGAAGGAGAACAAGTGCCCACCTCCTGGAAAAACTCGTTAACTATCTTAATTCTCAAGCCTAACAAGGACCCAACAGATGTTGGATCCTATAGACCAATATCACTTATAAATCAAGATGCAAAGATTTTTACAGCAATTTTAGCTAAAAGAATGTATACATTTATAGATAAATATATCAAAGAAGATCAAACAGGATTTATTAAGGGTAGACAAATGTCAAACATTATAAGAAGAACGTTGAATGTTCTTTATGAGATGGGAAGAACACAAGATAAAGCATGCATTTTGTCCTTAGATCTATTTAAAGCTTTTGATTGTGTTCAATGGTCTGTGTTAAAACTTATATTACAGAAATGGGGATTTGGAGAAAAAAATTTAAATGCAATAAATCAACTCTATTCTCATAGCACCTCTTCGATTATTGTTAACGATGGGATGACAGAACAGATCATCTTAGGCCATGGAACGAGACAGGGATGTCCTTTATCACCAGGTCTGTTTTGCATAGTTATGGAGTTAATAGCTAATGCAATACGGGAAGACCAACTAATTAAAGGTATGGGTAAGGAGGGTAAGATTAAAATTAGTTTATTTGCGGATGACGCTTTATTAACAATAAAAAATCCGCTAGAAAACATACCAAGAATAAAAGCACATTTAAAAGAATTTGGCGAAACAACTGGATTACGTATAAACTGGCAAAAATCAGAAATTATGCTCTTTAATCATGATATTCGAGACATGGAGGTGATTTCCAACTATGGATTGAAAGTTTGCAAACATATGAAATATTTAGGAATACTTTTAGATAAAGATATTTACAAGACTAAAGAACGAAACTTTATAAAAATAAAGGAAGAGATCAGAAATAAATTACAAAAATACTCTAAACTAAACTTATCATGGTTTGGTAGAATAGCAATGGTAAAAATGAAAATACTTCCAAAAATTAATTTTCTTTTCAGAATGCTACCTATTCAATACACAGAAGCCGAAATTAAAGCCTATCAAGATCTTATAAATAGATTTTGTAATGGCGGCAAAAAAGCAAGAATAAGTAAAAGCTTATGGTATAGATCCCAAAAAGATGGAGGTATAGGTATTCCTAATCTTAGAATTTATCATACAGCTAATCAGCTTAGTTCTATGGGAGAAGTTTTATTTAAACCTGAAAAACTAATATGGTGGGAACTTGAATCAGATGAGTTAAATGGCGATATAAACAAATTTTTGTTCACCCTCCCCCCAAAAAAACACTTAATTAAAAATCCGCTGTTGAGTTCCCTATTACTCACTTGGAAAAAGTACGGAAGGAAACTGACATCAGAAGGCTCCCCTTTAGGTTTGGTGATAGATCAGATAAACTTTCCCACGAATATGAAGAAATATGGAGAACTATTTAAAATAAGGAATGTGGCAAGATTAAATGATTGGATCAAAAAGATGAGAAGAAAGCAGGAAATTAAACGCATATTTCAAGTCCAGGAATTATCCTGTTTGAATTATGTCCAATTGGAAAGTTGGACGAAAGAATGGATAAGGAGAAATACACAACTTAGGGGATACACAAAATTTGAGCAATTCCTGTTAACATATGAATCAGAGAAAGGAAATATAGGGAAAGGAGCAGTAGGCAAAATATACAAAATAATTCAAGATTCACTTGAGAATAGGGAGCTGGATACAATAAGAGAGATATGGAAACAAGACATAGACAAAGAAACAAATAATGACGAATGGAAAAGAATTTGGAATTTTAGGATTTTACGCTCATTGTCAGTTAGAATAAAAGAAAATTATTTTAAACTAGTTTTAAGATGGTATATGACACCAGTAAGACTGAGCAGAATGAATCCAAGATATTCAAAGTTTTGTTGGAAATGTGAAAAAAAGTTAGGTACCTATTTTCATCTGTGGTGGGAATGTGAAATAGTTCAAAAGTTTTGGCAAGAGATTTTTAATGAGACAAGAGAAATATTACAAACCGATATTAAATGTGTATCTGAAATTGCACTGCTATCATTACCACCCATTAATGAATATGATGTGAAAACAAAAGAATTAATTGCAAACCTTATGACAGCAGCAAGATTGATTATAGCTACAAATTGGAAACTAAAATCAGATTTTACAATTGCTGTCTGGTATAAGGAAGTGTGGGATATAGCTTTAAATGAAAAACTATCTTGTAATATAAAAGTTTTGCGTGGGGAAATGAAAAAGGATATTTTTATGACATTTGGGGGAAATTTATAGACTATGTATTACTAAAGGGGAAAGGAATACAACCGATTTATAATCCAACACAGTTCTGGAGAAAAGGACCCTAAGAAATTGACAAAAAAGAAAGGAGAAGATAAAGAAGGAAGGGGTGGGGGGACACTTTGTAGTCTTTATTATTGTTTATTATTGTTTATTCTATGTTTGTATGTCTTTTATTTTATAAATTAAAAAAAAGGACCCTGCCCACTTACTCTTCAGGTAATGGACCACAATGAGCAGATTTGCTTTAATGTAACTCGGATGCCCTGGTTTCCTCTTGTCTTGGGACTTTCCTGGTTGCGAGCTCATAACCCATTGGTGGATTGGGTGCAAGGGAAATTGTACTTCAAGGTTCCTTGCTCAAAGCAAAATTCTTCTACCATCCTGGCAGCTGCCCATGCTACATCTGACCCTGTCTTGCCCTAGGTATACCAAGACTTTATGGATGTATTTGAGGAAAAGGGGGCTGACAAGTTACCTCCGCATCGGCCCTATGACTGTGCCATTGATCTGATACCTGGGGCACCCCTCCCTGTGGGACAAGTCTATCCTATGTCCGAACCTGAGTTAGAAGCTTTGAGGGCTTTCCTAGACAAGAACCTTCAACGTGGGTTTATACGCCCTTCCAAATCACCATTGTCCGCACCAGTGATCTTTGTAAAAAAGAAGGGAGGGGAGCTTCGTCCTTGTAATGATTACTGGGCATTAAACAAGATCACCATTCAGGACCGGTACCCTTTACCCCTTATCTCTGAACTTTTGGACCGGTTAAAAGGGACAAAGTGTTATACCAAGCAGGACCTTCGTGGGGCATATAATTTGGTGCGTATCCGTAAGGGAGATGAGTGGAAAACCGTGTTCCGGACCTGGTACGGTCAATGTGAACATTTAGTAATGCCTTTGGTACTGACAAACGCACCTAGTGTATTCCAGCGGATGATGAATGACATTTTCCCAATCTTCTATATCGTTGTGTGGTCATTATTTAGATGATATCCTGATTTATTCCACTGACCCAGCTCAGCATGTTCAAGATGTTCATCAGGTCTTGCAGCGTCTCCGGGAAAACGGACTATATGCTAAGTTGGAAAAATGTGAGTTCGACATTAAGGAAGGTGAATTCCTGGGGCGTATTATTTCTCCCCAGGGAATCCGCATGGACCCTAAGAAAGTAGAGGCTGTGTTGTCCTGGCAGTGACCACAAAACCGTAAGGATTTGCAACGGTTCCACGGTTTCGCCAACTACTATCGCCAGTTTATTCCTGCCTACGCCGACATTGCTGCACCTTTAAACCGTCTCCTTCGGCCCAAAGAGCTTTTCCGGTGGACTCCAGAAGCAGAGAAGGCTTTCTCTACTTTGAAAACCCGCTTCACCTCAGAACCCTTGCTCCGTTATCCTGATCCACAATTACCCTTCATAGTGGAGGCTGACGCATCTAGCGTTGCTCTGGGAGCAGTGCTATCTCAACAAGATGATCCCTCCCAAACCCCATGTCCCTGTGCCTATTACTCTCAGCAGTTAAAACCTGCAGAGAAGAATTATACTATCTGGGAGCGTGAACTGCTGGCCATCAAGACGGCTTTTGAGGTATGGAGGCATTACCTCGAGGGAGCTCAACACCCTGTTCAAGTATTGACTGATCATCGAAACCTTGAACATCTACAAACAGCCAGGTGAT